>VXAU01003081.1:0-32658 GCA_013399695.1 Formicarius rufipectus
CCTAAACACTGAGAACTGCTGGCCTGACAAGGGACAGAAAAGGAAAAAGACCAGACAGGAAACTCCCTCCTGTCTTTATACACCTGATTACATAACGGAATGATATGGAATACTTCCTTGGTTTTGTACCTCGGTTTCTAGGGAAGGCCTACAGACAAACCACCACAGTTTTGCAGAATAGAACCCCCTCTAAACCAGTGAGGTTCTAGAGAGGAATGTTCATTCCAGGCCCAGGCACAGGGGGGATAACTCCCCCCAAAAACATGCGCCCCTGGTTGAGTTAACAAAAGGTTTCTATGCAACTAAGTTATACATATTCATTTTTCTTTTATGCATAAACATTATTTCCCTAGAGAAGGCGGGGTTATTATAATGAGCCTCAGGAACTGATTTCCATTTTCTCCACCCCGTGCTGCTTCTCGTGGGTGTGCTGTTCCTCCTGGGCATTCAGGGCGGGGGTCCCTGGGGGTCTTTAGGGATGAAGGGTCTTCCTCCTGTGAACTTTCTACCTTTTGCTCAAAACTGGTCCAAACCAGTCTTGTTGGCAACGGTAGCTGATCTAATTGGACTTATTCTTTTGACATGTTTTCTGATTTACCATCGGGTATCCTGGCTGTTTTAATTGGTCCAAGAAGCTTTAGGCCTCTTGGCATGGCCCTTTCAAGGACACTGTGTGAGTTTTGCTGCAGTGAATTTCACACTACTGAGCAAATTCTATGATAAGTATAAAAGCATAGAAAATAAGCATCATTATAAGCCCTCGGTAAATAAGCACAGACAAAAGAGGTATAAACAAAATGAGCATAAATAAATAAAATAAGCATCATAAGCCCTAAGTGAAATAAACACAGGCTCCTCTTTCCGTTCCCCCTCATCAAGTGTCCCCGGGGTGGGTGGCACTGAGAGCTCAGGGGGTGTGCCACCCAGTCCCACTGGCCTCGGCAATTGCCTTCTCCAAGAGGCCACCACGAAGCTCGGGCGCCCCGTCGGTTTTTTAGGGAAAACTGCACTGTTCAATATTGCTTCTGGAGGGTGTGCATGTTCCTGTTCACAGCTCGTTAATGCTCATCATCAAAGAAAAAAAAGGTTCCCTTTTCCCTCAATTCAGTACCAGGAGGCTCCAGGAGAGCTTTGGTGGCTCCACGAGAGCTTTTGGTGGCACCACAAGAGCTTTGGTGGCTCCACGAGAGCTTTGGTGGCTCCACGAGAGCTTTGGTGGCACCACGAGAGCTTTTGGTGGCTCCACGAGAGCTTTTGGTGGCTCCACAAGAGCTTTTGGTGGCTCCACCATTAGTTCCACAGCTCAGGAGGGATCAGACTCTGCAAGAGCTTCCCAGCCTGGGACCACCAGGGCCAGCCAGAAGATTCTGGTTTCTCAGTCAAAGAAACCCACGTTTCCCCTAGTAATGCTGTGAACAACACACGTCCAACAATCCTTTTACACAACCCTCCACCTTCCTCAGGATGTGCTTCCCATCTGTCCACCCCCCTGGCATGGGTTTCCCAGACCAGTCCTGCTCCCCTGGACCAACACGAGCTCTCCGGTGACTCTCTCAACAACTCCAAGAACAGCACCCATGAGTGTTGCTGCTGGAGGTTTTTATGGTTTGCTTTTTAATTACCCATTACTTGGTGCCTCACAATATCTTTGAGTGGTTTAGGCTCTGAACTGGGAACCAGCAGCACAGCCCAGAGCAAACCCCACGAGGAACAGGGCAAGGAGCAAACCCAGTGGAGCTCTGGGGGGAAGGTCAGTCCTGCCCCTCAGCACCCCCACACTCAGTGGTTCAAACAAGGCTAAACTGATTAAATCCAACTGATTAAATCCAACTGCTTAATCCAGACCAGGCCACAAACTCCACGGCAGGAAAGGCAGAATGAGGCTGCAACCAGCACTGCCAGAGCAGCTGCTCAGACAGCAGGAGGAAGGGTTTTGGGTGGGGGATGTGAGCCTGGATTTACCCCCTCGGAGGAGATGGACCTGGCCTTTGGGATCCATCTGTGGATTGCCAAAACCCAGCTCAAGACACCACCCAGTTCTCACCAAACAGCTCCTGATGTCCTGTCCTCGGTGAAGGGAGACAGAGACAAACCCTGACCTGACACCTCCAACTCTCCCCCAAGCCTTGGGGCCAATCCTCAGTGTCAAAGCACGAGGGGCTTCACCTGGGGAGGTCCTGGCCACGCTGCTGCTCAGGGGTGGGATGTGCTCCTCAACTTCTGGGTATCACATCCGAGCAGAGCAGGGCTGGAACAGGGGGGCACTTCTATTCAGCTAAAGGAGCAGCATATGGGGTCCCTTCCATATGGGACCCCTCCATGTGGGAGCCTCTCCATGTGGGATCCCCTCCATGTAGGATCCCTTCCATGTGAGACCCCCTCCATATGGAATTCCTCTCCATATGGAATTCCCCTCCATGTGGGATCCCTTCCAGAAGGGACTCCCTCCATATGGAATTCTCCTCCATGTGGGACCCCCTCCATGTGTGATCCCCTCCATGTGGGATCCCCTCCATGTGGGACCCCCTCCATATGGAATTCCCCTCCATGTGGAATTCCCCTCCATGTGGGATCCCTTCCAGATGGGACCCTCTGTGTAGAACCCCCTCCATGTGGGATCCCCTCCATGTGGGACCCCCTCCATGTGGAATTCCCCTCCATGTCCAGCCCCTGTCTGGATGATCCAACCCCCAGCTGTGCTAAGCAGGACAATCCCCCTCGGCCCCATGTTAAGGGATTGCAGAATTAAGTGTGTTAAAGCTGTTAATGCCATTCCTGGAATGAGCAGCAGCAGATGAGGTTGTCAAGATGAGCAACCACTGGTTTGTTCCAGGCTGAGGAATCCTTGGAGGGAATATGAAAGGGATAAAGCTGAAATTCTCTCACAAGGGCCATGTAGTCTCAAATATCTTTTGCCTTCCACGTCAGTCACTCCCTGCAGGGTTTTCTCTCTGCATCCCTCCCGAGTCATCCACTAACAAGAGACACCAGAGTGTGTATCAAACTAATTTTCCTTCATGCTGACCAAATTTTTGCCCTTTTCTGGCAACAAGTCTGACTGTGTGAACTGTCACAAAGAGCTGCCACCTCGTATTGGACTAAATACAAACTGAGAAGCTCGTTTTAAATGGTTACACACTTTTTTTAATAGTTATATATGGATTTTTTAAACGGTTCTGCATCCCTTACCAGGCCAGAGATGAGTACAGGAAGAGATGGTGTGGCTGCAGTTTATTAGAAATATCAGCAGTAGAAAACTCCAGAATTTAGCCCAAAACACTATCAAACTTACTAATCCCAGTCTAAACTCAGGTTTAGGAGTGGGGGGAAAGCCTGGGCTGCTCCTCCCACCCCTGCCCTGCCACAGAGATGTCCTGCAAGGACTCTGCTCTGGCTGGTACCCCCCTGCAGTGGGAACAGCATCCAGATGGGCAGCAAACCAGGAGCGGCAGGCAGGGATGGTCTCCTGGGATGTGTTCCTGCAGAAGGGCATTTTCCTGGGTCTCTTCCATGCCTGAGACCTACAAAGTTTAAACTACTCCCAAGACAGCCCTTGTTTCCCAAGGAGCGACGGGGAATTGGGCAAGTGCAGCCCTCATGCAAAGCACCCGGTGACACATGGCACCTACTTAACATTCTGCCACACAGGAGTTTTATTTAATTTGTTATGGAAACTAATCTTCAAAGCCCTTATTCACACATTTGGAACTCAGCTGCAAACGTTCACAGGGCAGAAACCGCTTCAAGTCTCCACTCTGAAGGTTCTTAGAAGGCACAATTGAACTATTTTTAAACTGTTCTTAACGTTTCTCTCCTATTCCAGGAGCTTTTGATGCCTCAAAGAGAGCTCAAAGAAAGCAAAGCACCCAAGGCGACAGCTTTTTTTCCATTAAGTTCTCAAGGCCAGAAATTGCCAAGCACTATTTGGTGCAAATCCTCATTACCCAAGATCCTGAACAGATGTCAGTGTGACATTATCAAAGTCTGCGTGTTAAGGGAGCACCTGAAGTCGTGGAAAACCTCTCCAGAGTATCTCCACCAGGGCTTTTGGGCACTAATACTCCAGGCTTTGTGACTTGGATGGGTCAGAAATGGAGGGTTTGTTTGGGGTTTTTGCTGACCAGGTTTGTGCTGACCAAGTGCACCATCATCAAGGTCTGCAGACTCCAATAATTGCCACTGTCCCACACAGGTTGGCACTCTGCAATGGGCAGTGGGCACAGCCTCGAGGCTGCCAGAGCTCCAGGAACATCTGGAAAAGGGAGAGGGGCAGAGTGGGATTGTTGGGGTGTCTGTGCTGGCCAGGAGTTGGACCTGATGATCCTCCTAACTCAGGATATTCTGTGACTCTAAGAAGGGACTTTTAGGAGCTGTGGCACAACCTGTACAAAGTAAGGAGGCTCAGACGTGGCCCCCACGCCCCCCAGCCCCTGGTTAATGCTCTGGGAGACTTTAGGGCAATGCACTGCCCCCCTCTCAGCACGGGGAAAATTACCTCTCAAGGGGGAACTTCACAAATCCCTGGGAGAGACAAAGGAACAGCTCCTCCAGGAGAGGGGCAGAAGCCACCACAGCAAAGCACAGGGGCTGCTGCAGGATGAAGGCTCCCAGCCCAGAGCAAAGCCACACCTTGGCAGCAGCTCTGGGACAACGGGGGCTTTCAAACCCCCATCCCAAACCACACAGGAGGTTCCAGCCCGTCGTTCCAGGGGTGAATAAATGTTGAACTCGCTGCTAACGTGGCTCCCAAGGCTGAGGGAACAATGCATTTTCCAAAGCCTTCAGATTAGGGATTCCAAGGGACATTTCTTGGTGCTGCTGAGGCCCAGCCAGGGGGAGCAGGAGGCAGCAGAGTCAGCGCAAAGGAATTTCCACCTCCCTGGATTTGCTCCCACGTTCCACCACTTCCCTGTGCTCCAGGTGGAAACAAAACACACTGGTAGTGTCAACAACTCCCGAGCCAACACAGGTAACCAGGAGATCCATATTTAATACACAGGTCAATTAAGCATTAAGCTCTTCACCCAATAAACAGTTTAATACCAAAGTGAGATGAAACACATCTGTGTTAAGTGTCTGCTACCAAAACAGTGAATTGCCCCAGGAAGGGGGGAAAAAAGATCATTCAGGGTAAGTTTTGGTGTTCCTCTGGGATTCTCTGCCACTGGGTGGGTTTAAACAGACTCACAGCAGAATCACAAAACATCCCGAGTCAAAGGGACCCACAAGGACCGTCGAGTCCAGCAGAGCAGCACCTGGAGGAACCGAACTGGGCACCACAGGGAGGGTGGGTGGGTGTGAGGAGAGGGGCACAGGCAGCCCATGAGGGATAAATTCCAAGGCACAGGGACGAGCACCAGGACGCTGCCCGGGGGCAGAGGCTCCCACGGGGTGTGGGGACCGACCTGTCACCGACCAACCCGACCTTTGCAGGACCCAACACCAAATCCCGCAGCGAGCGAACCCGCCTGAGTTCCACAAGCCGTGCTTCGATCACGCAACGAGGAGGCTCCAGATCCAACAAAGTCCAGGACAGAACACAACTGCGGCAGGAGAACCGCCCTCACCCTCAGCCAATGCACTCGCTGCCCGCACAGGAGACACCCAGGGCTGCAAACACCGCCAAACCAGGGATCCCGCACAGCAAACACCGCCAGACCGGGGATTCCGCACAGCAAACACCGCCAGACCGGGGATCCCGCACTGCAAACACCGCCAGACCGGGGATCCCGCACAGCAAACACCGCCAGACCGGGGATCCCGCACAGCTCCTCGGGGATCCCGCACAGCCCCGAGGGCTCCCGCACGGCAAACACCGCCAGCTCCGGGATCCCGCACAGTCTCGGGGCTCCCGCATACCCCCGGGGATCCCGCACAGCCCCCGGGGATCCCACACAGCCCAAGACAGATCCCGCACAGCCCGCGGGGCTCATCCCGCACAGCCCACTGAGGATCCTGCACAGCCCCCGACGGCCACCCCGGGCTGTGGGGCCGGCCGGGTGTCCTCGCGTCGGGGATGGCCACGCAGGAGTAGGAGAAGGAGGAAGGAGAAGGAAGGAGGAGGAGGAGGAGAAGGAGAAGAAGGAAGGAGGAGAAGGAGAAAGGAGGAGGAAGGAAAGAGGAGGAGGAGGGACGAGCCCCGCTCCGCACAGCTTCACACGGCTTGCTGTGGCCGCCACGGAGCTGGGTGGGAGCCCGAGCGGGCTCAGCCCAGGGGGATCCCAAGGCAGAGCCCCCCAGAGAAATGGGGATCGGCCGGGAGAGGGCTCGGCACGGGCGCGGCTGCTCCATCGCTGCTCGTGGGTGTGGGGGGGACACGCGTGGGGGACACCCCAGTGTCACAAACTCCAGTGTCACACTCACCAGTGTAACACTCACCAGTGTCACACACCCCAGTGTCACACACCCCAGTGTCACACACACCAGTGCCACACACACCAGTGTCAAGTACCATTTCTGACAGGGTTCCATAAACATAATTTTTACCCCTAAAACAATTCTCATTTTTTCTCTTGTGAGCACCTATTTCTTTGTCCCTGTTCTCTTCCCACCTAACCCCAGGGCATGAATGTTTTCCTGTGCCCAGGGAGGCCTGGGGATAAACCCCACACCCACAGCACACAGGGTGGGCAGAGGGTCGCTGCCAACCCCACTGCACTTGGGCTTATTCCCTCTGAAACCCAAACCCCCCAGCAGCAGTTCTGGGCTGCCGTGGACACACCACTACGACATGGAGAGGTCCTGGGGGCTGCAAAGAGCACAAGGACTGTTGATCACACCAGGGCAGCTCTCCCATCCCTTCCTGAGGCCACAAAATAAGTGGAGAAACCAGAAGAGAACAAAAAATGAGGCTCTGCTCCCAAGGTCCTGCTGGCAACGCCCGGTGTCAGATGGAGCAAAATTCAGGAAACATCACCAGATGCTCAAGAGAATTTGATGTCAGTGATTCCCAGAGCTCAGCCCAATCAACAACATTCATCCCCCCCTTTTCCCCAGTGCCAAAGACAAGGCAGGGACAGCCCTGCCAAAAGCCATCGAGCCACACCCAGCTCTCAGCACCAGCACCAGCCACTTCAGTGACACTCCTCGGGAAGGAGCAAGGGCCAAACAAACCCAAGATTTTCCAATCAGCACTAAAATAAAGTGTTATTTATAAAAAAAGGGATTGCAGTCCAGAATGCCATGACCCCACTGAGCTGAGAGCTGGGAACGTCAGGAGGTCCCTATTTACACAGGAACAGATAAAATTAACTGCAGGTGCCTCCCTTCCCATGGACAGGGACTTCCAACAACAACACAGAGGAAGCTCTTCCCACCGACATTTCTCAGGACAACCTCACAACTCTTATCTCCTCCATCACTAAGGGTAGGAAAAAAATTGTTCCTACTCCCCAAGCCTTTCACAAATGGAGCTCAAGTGGAGCTTCACGGAATTGCCTCCAGTATTCCCAGTCAGGGACAGCCAGCACAGCCAAGTGGGATCCCAGGGGGGATGCTGGGGTTGCTGTGGGGGCAGCAAACACGAGCTGAGCCAAGATAAAAGGTCTGGAGTCGTGGGCCACCTCGGCCAGGAGCGATAGAGCAGCTCTGTGCAAGGAGTTGCTGAATGGAGATAGGGGGAAAGGTTGAGTTGGGTTGTTTACAGAGGACAAGGGCAGATAACAGGAGATCTCTCCAGGAGCACAGGCCCCTCCATGCCAACCTTCTGCTGTTTGGACTGGGGAGTCATTTATTATCATGTGCAAAGCACCTGCTGGTGGGGCCTTGCCCTGGAAACACACATTTACCCCTTTGTGGGCTGTGCCAAGGAACATGGGACACGTGCTGGGAGCAGCTCTCACAGACATCCCAGCACACAAAACGTGTTTATATCTGAGCCATCTCAGTGTGATGAAGCCCAGAGGAAGCCACCAATGGTGGAGAATCCACAAGGCCCCTGTCACCCTCTTGGGAAGTGACAACCTCTGCAAAGGAGCCTCTCCAGCTCCACACTGAGGGCACAACGTCCCCAGTACCTGTGCCCAGGTGTGCAAAGCCCTGGGTGAGTTCAGACCTGCTGGGTGTGCCCCATGAGACAACCCAATCGCCATCTCTTCTTTTTGGGGACAGCCCTCTAGGAGTCCCCCACCTTGCTCTGAACCTTCAGGACAGATTTTCATTCTGTGGATTTTCCAGACCTTTCTGGTTGTCTCCCCGGAAGGTTTTCACTCCTGCCCTCCTCTGTCACCCCAGCTCTTCTGCCACTGGAGCATCTCTGAAACTGCCCAGTCAGAGCAAAGATCCAAGGAGGCTTTTCCCTTTGTGTGTTTGTAGCAGAGCACGTGGTGTTTCCACCACAGCTGCAAATCTCACACAAACTCAACTTACCCAGCAAAGCACCTCGAGCTGGAAAAACCAGAATTAATAAAGACATTTAAAGGCAAGGCCAGGTCTGTTTCCATTCTCCTGGCACCTTCCAGTCCAGGTGATCCCCCAGCAGACACAAACATCTCGCAGCAATCAGGCTAAAGCTGTTGGCCATCAACCTCCAACCACCAGAACACAGAGTCTGCTGTGAAAACACAGCAGTGCTGCTCCAGGAGGGGCAAGTGCCACAAAGTGCACCCCAGGACAGCCAGGGGAAGCTGTGAATGCTTCCCCCAGAGCCCCCAACAGGGCTGTGGTGCTGTTCTCTGGTGAGCAGGTCAAGCCTGCTCCTTGTACTTTGTGTCCAGAGTCACCCAGGAGCTGAGCACACCAAGGGCTCAGGGGCAACCACTCAGCTCTGCTTGCTGCCTTGTTATTTAACACGTGACCCCCCCAAAAGTGACACCAAAGCCTGGAGCCCACAGACTGGGTAAAAACCCCCTGCAAGTCCACACTGCCTCCAGGCCTTGGTGCTGTCAGGGCCTTGGGTGGCTTAGAACCGAAGCAGGTGATGATGCCACCACGTCGAGCCCTGTCCCTCAGGAACCCCAGCAGGTCTCTGAGCTTCAGTCCCTCCCTGAGCTGCAGAAGAGCCACATCTGTCTCCCTACAAAAAGGAGCAGGAGGCTCTGGGGAACATGGGACGTTTGTGAGGAGAGGGTCATTCTAAAGCAGTTTGCACAACAACCACCTCCACCTGTACTTGAGGCTGTCCATCAGAGGAGACAGTTTGTAATCCAGACCAAGACCTGAATCTTCAACGTTAATTTGGGGCATTTTCCTCTAAGGCTTTGATGGTAATTTCTCTCCCAGCAATGAGGTTGTTTTCTTGTTGTTATGGTTTGTTAAATTTCAATCCTGGTTACAACCCACGGATCTGGTGTTATCATTCAACGGCTGATGCCACCTGGGAGCCTCAGGAAAGCTCCCTGTTAATATTTAACTCCATATTGCTCTCCAATGTACAGCATCTTGTCAACATCCCTGTTCCCTTTAACCTACTCCTGCCAAACCTGCTCCCTCACTGTGAGCCCTGAAGACCCAGATCTCAGGGAGGTGCTCCAGTCAGCCACAGATGTCCTCAGATAAGTGTGACTGAAAGCAAAGTCTCTATTTGGAACACAGATCTCTCTCTGAAGCAGCAAGATGTGAAACCACCTCCCCCAAGTCACTGCTGGGGGCAAATGTCTCATCACACCAATTTCTTGGTGATGGGCAGCAGGGCCTGACCAGAATACGGGGTCAGCAGCTCAGTGCTCAGGGAGAGAAGGTGCTGCATCAACACAAGCCCTAAAAGAGAAGCCCAGCGGAGATGTGACTTCATGCCAAGCTGGAGCTGTGCCAGGGGGCTGGGATGGAGCTCAGGGAAAGGTTCTGCCCCCAGAGGGTGGTGGGCACTGAGCAGGCTGCCCAGGGCAGTGGGCACGGCCCCGAGGCTGCCAGAGCTGCAGGAGGGGTTGGATGATCCTCTGGGACAGGGTGGGATTGTTGGGGTGTCTGTGCAGGGCCAGGGCTTGGACTGGATGGTCCTTGGGGGTCCCTTCCAGCTGGTACCTGAGAAAGAGAGACAAGTGGACAAGCAGAGAAGGGCTCCAGTGTAGGGTGATGGTTTAAGGCCAAGGTCCACCTGATTTTTCCAACCACAGGTCTCTCAGAAGTTATTCCTTTTCCCTACAAACCCCGTCCTGAACACGAGGAGCGACAGGATCAAAGCATGAGGAGAAATGTCCGACCTTTGCCTTCTGCAGAGATAAGGAGGGACAAGATTCCTGTCCTCAAGGCCACAGGGAAGGATGTTGTAGTAAACAAGGCATGAAAGAAGGAAAGCTGAGCTGACACGGGCAGCTGTGTGGGGCTGAGGAAGATGGAATTCTAGATATGTTATGGAAATGTCATCCAGACACAGCAAACAACAAATCTACACCCAAAAGACAGTTCAGAGCAAGTGGGGAAGTGGAGCTGTCCATAACTGAGAAAGGCAATGGCATGGGAGGAAGTGTAAGATTAACCCCAAGGAGATTAGGCTGATAACTCCTGATCCCCACACAAGTGGCAGGCAGAGGGTAAGAATTTAATCTGGGCAGATTTCACGGCGTGGCCACCGAAACCCAGCCCTGTTTGAGGGTGACCACACTGCAAACAAGCAGAGAGGAAGAGGGAACAGGACTTATCCCAGACCCTCCTTCCTGGGGGCAAATGTCTCATCACACCAATTTATTTCTTAGTGATGGGCAGCAGGGCCTGACCAGAATAAGGGGTCAGCAGTTCAGTGCTCAGGGAGAGAAGGTGCTGCATCAAGAGAAGCACAGGGGAGATGTGTCTTCATGCCAAGTTGGAGCTGTGCCAGGGGGGTTGGGATGGACCTCAGGGAAAGGTTCTTTCTCACCTCCCAGAGGGCACGAGGAGAGGGGAAGGTAAAGCATCACCTGAAGGTCGGTTGTGCAGAGAAACATCTCGAGGGTGGATTTTCCCAGCAGAGCCAACCATCTCTACCAACCAGGTTATTTTCCCTTTCCCCCTCAAATTCCCCAGATGCACAAACTGTGGAGGGCACAGTCATTCAGCTGCTGCCCAAATCCACCTTAGCCAGGGACTGGGAGCAGGAGGGCCCATTTAGCAGGAGAGGGACCACAGTGCCAGCCTCAGTCCCTCTGCTGGGTGCCAAGGACGGTCTGCCCACCGGAGGCTGCCGAGCAGGGACGGCGACTCCACGTCTCCAGAGCCTCTCCCAGCAGGCAGAGCCCTTGGAAGGAGCTGCTGGGCAGCTGCCCACACCCAGCAGGGCTGGCAGGGCTCACAGCAGAGCAGGCAGCACGGGCAGGGCTCACCCCCTCTGCTCACCAGAGCTGCTTCCCACGTGGACTCCCCCAAAACTCAGCACTGCCCAGCGTGGCCACGCTCCTTTAAAGGGTGCCAGGGCTTCCCCTGAGCCCACAATCATTTATCCCAAACCAACACCTGAACTGTGCAAAGGAGGAATCACAGAACCACACCGAGTTGGAAGAGACCCCCAGGGACCACGTGGTCCAACCCTCAGCCCTGCCCAGGACACCCCAACAATCCCCCCTGTGCCTCAGAGCGCTGCCCAAACCTCCTGAGCCCCTCATTCCCAGGCACACAAGTACCAACCACACACAGTCACACAAACACACCAGTGATCAGCACCCCAAAAAGTGCTCCCAGGCCCCCAAGCTGCTCTGGGCCCCCCAGCTTGTGCCCACTGCTCTGCCCACCCTCCCCTTGCCCAGCGCTCCCTGCACGCTCGCCACGGTTTATTTTGGGGTGTAAGAATTTCCTGAGCAGCACTGAAATAGATCCTGTTTGCCTGCTCAGCCAAGCAGAGTATTTTTATTTACTACTCGCCCTCACCCCCACCCCAGCAGGCCAGCAGTGCCCATTTTCAAGTAATTCACTGGCTGGGCCCAGGTGGCACTGCCCAAACCCCCCAGCTCAGCTCCCTGCAGACATCCACTGGCTTCTCCTGCCAAACTCACTGATGCCCAGAATTCCTGGGCCACACCAAACCCTTTACCTGAGCCCTCCTTTGAACTCAGCTCAGTGAATTCTGCCCCAAGGCACCCCCCACATTCACCAGCTGCAGGTTGTGGAAGGCACAGAGAGGGGCCCAGAACCACCCCAACAGTGGGAAGGTCTGGAAATCACCTGAGGATGGCCAGAGCCCTCTGGGTGGAGGAAATCACACGGTCCTGCATCACCCAGCAAGAAAAAGAGATGGGACTCTCCTCGAAACCAAAAGCTCTATCAGCTTCTCCAGGGACAAAAAGTCCTTTCCTTGGGTAAATTCCAGAGGTTTCAAGGCACTGGAGTCAATGTGCCCCTGGAAGGGAGCCCAAGAAGTTCTGGGGATGCCCCCCAGTCCATCCACCTGCCCAAGGCCACACCAAACCCTTTACCTGAGCCCTCCTTTGAACCCAGCTCACTGAATTCTGCCCCAAGGCACCCCCCACATTCACCAGCTGCAGGTTGTGGAAGGCACAGAGAGGGGCCCAGAACCACCCCTGGGGGCCAAGGGGCAGTGCCAGGGACAGAGAGGGGGCACCAAAGTCCATGCCCAGCACTCGACCCTCTGCAGAACACAAAGCACAACCCTCGAGAGCTCATCCCAGTCTCTGCCCCTGCACCACCTCAAAGCAGGATGGATGTGCTGCCACAGCAGCAAATCTGAGCCCCAAGAGACCCAAAGCCTGCTGGACAAACACAATCTGGAGCTCTTTTTGCTCTCACAGATTGAGGCATGTGGGAGAACAACAGGCTCTTTGGGGGGCTGATCAACGAGGGTTCCTCATCCCTCTGCTGCTCCAACCCCAGGGCCAAAGGAGAGGTTCTAAAAAAGACCCAAAGTCACACAAAGCCAACCCTGAGGAAAGCAAAGCGGGGAGGAGCACAAAGCCCACGAGCTGTGTTGCACAAGCCCCCCTTGGAGGCCCTGGATCTGCCTCTCCTCGTACATTGTGCAAGAGAAAGTCGTAATCTGAGGGTATTTGGTGCCAAAGCAGTTGTGCCATCTCAGCCAGGCCAACGACAGGGGAACTGAGTCAGCCCCAGTTACATCCCACTGGGGGCTGACCCGGGATTCTCCAGCCCCTCTTCCACAACAGGCAGGGGCTCCAGCTGTGAATGGTCACAACTGGGAAAACTCTGCCCTTCCCACCAAACTGGCTGTCCCTGAGGCCACTCTGCTCAGGGACAGGGAAGGGCAGGAGCAGCACAAGGCCAGGGAGGAACAGGATGTGCTGACATCACCCAGCGTGTGCCAACCCTCAGCCTGGCACGTGGGGAGCCAGGATTGGCCTGAGCACCAGTGCCCACCAGCACTGGCACTGCAGAGCAATTAGCACTACTCAGAGCTGCTCTAATTGATGCCACAGCCACGGCCACCTTCCAATCCCTCAACAGTGGGAAGGTCTGGAAATCACCTGAGGATGGCCAGAGCCCTCTGGGGGGAGGAAATCACACAGTCCTGCATCACCCAGCAAGAAAAAGAGATGGGACTCTCCTCGAAACCAAAAGCTCTATCAGCTTCTCCAGGGACAAAGAGTCCCTTCCTTGGGTAAATTCCAGAGGTTTCAAGGCACTGGAGTCAATGTGCCCCTGGAAGGGAGCCCAAGAAGTTCTGGGGATGCCCCCCAGTCCATCCACCTGCCCAAGGCCACACCAAACCCTTTACCTGAGCCCTCCTTTGAACCCAGCTCACTGAATTCTGCCCCAAGGCACCCCCCACATTCACCAGCTGCAGGTTGTGGAAGGCACAGAGAGGGGCCCAGAACCACCCCAGGGGCCAAGGGGCAGTGCCAGGGACAGAGAGGGGGCACCAAAGTCCATGCCCAGCACTCGACCCTCTGCAGAACACAAAGCACAACCCTCGAGAGCTCATCCCGGTCTCTGCCCCTGCACCACCTCAAAGCAGGATGGATGTGCTGCCACAGCAGAGTCCCCAGCAAATCTGAGCCCCAAGAGACCCAAAGCCTGCTGGACAAACACAATCTGGAGCTCTTTTTGCTCTCACAGATTGGGGCATGTGGGAGAACAACAGGCTCTTTGGGGGGCTGATCAACGAGGGCTCCTGCTCTGCCACGGGTCCCTCATCACACCCACCCCTTCCACACCCTGCACGGGCTCAGAGCACAACATCTGGTGCTTCTCAGGAGGAAAACTGCCTCTTGGGGCAGACACCTGGTTGGAGGAGGCTGGTTTTGTGGAGCAGAGAGCAGCCAAACACTGCACCAACGACCTGAGCAGCCCTGGAGGTGAGGCTGTTGGAGTGGGGAAGAGGAACCTCAGAAAAACTCAACTTACACATGGAGTTGCTTTGTGGGGTTTCTTTCTTTCTTTTAGCCCTTGTGGGCTCACTGAGGAGGTGAGGGGCTGTTCCAGAAAAAGCACCAGTTTGCCCAGAAATGCCTTTCCCTGGAGGCTGCAGATGGGACTGCCCCATACTGCCCTCCCCCTGTGCCAGGACACGGATTGCAGGAGCCTCAAATCCACGGAACTGAAAGAACAGAGAGAGTTTCTGCAGCTTTAAGGGCTTCCCTTCAGTGCAGCTTGAAAACAAAAGCCTGATTCCTTTAAGCCGTGGCAAAGCTCTGCTGGGTGAGACTCTCAGCCAGGGAGACAGCCCAGAGAGGAGCTCCATTTCCTCTCTGGCTTTGGGAGCTTTGGAGGGGCACCCAAAGGGAACTCTTGGCCTCCTCCAGCCCCAGCTGGAGCTGTGCAAACACAGCAGTGCCATCAGCCTCACTCCCTGCACAGGGATGACATCCAGGACAGCCCAAAGATCACAAAAAACAATCCTGCTCCTTCTATTAAATCACTGTTTTCACTACCCAGGGAGTGCAACTGGATTGTCTTCAGAGAAGAGACAAGGGCCACGTTTGTCTGATGCTCAGGTTTTAATGAACTGAATGTTCACCAAGCACAAACCCCTCGTGGTGCCCTCACACGACGTGGATGTGCTTGATGGAAGTTAAAAATGCTTCATTATTCCAGGATGTCTGCATGTCCCTCACTCCTGGGAAGGCCAACACACAGGGATGAAGCTCCTGCCCCATTGCTGGGACCTTCCAAGCCAGCCCACCTCCAAGCCCAAGCATTCCTCACGTGCCTTCTCCATCTTTACACTGCTGGTAGGACAGAGTTTGGCTGAAGCCTCTGTGGGAGGGACCTCCCAGTGCCCAGGTCAGTGCAACAGCTGGAATTTGGGGGGTTTTTTTGCTGCAGGTTGTTTAGGGAACTGTCAGTTCCTACAGATGTTCCAGAACAGACAGCTCAGAGGTGATGGCATCCGTCTCACACCGTGGGAAGCGACACTGCCAAGTGCAGGAGGTTTCCCCCAGACACCAAATAATGCACCCCTGCAACCCCCAGGGTCACCCCTGGGCTCCTCACATCCCAAAATCAGCCACAGCAAATGGGCAGCCCCGTTGTGTGTCAGCAAACTGCCAGGGAGAGAGACTCAGCCCAGCACCCAACTCCTCCCTCCCTGCAGGGAATGAGTCTGTCCCTGCCCCCCTGGAATGCCCAACCTGTCCCTGCCCCCCTGGAATGCCCAACCTGTCCCTGCCCCCCTGGAATCCCAACCTGTCCCTCCCAGGGCTCCTCCCCTGAGACCCCACGGGGGTGACACCCCCACACTGCATGTTCTCAGTGTGTTGTTCAGGTAATTCCACTCCCCCAGCTCCAAACCCAGAGCAAACCTCAAGAATGGAGTCAGAAGTTACAGCTCCACATGTCCAAGCTGTGCCTGCCCCTTGCCCTGGGAACCTTCCCCTTCTTCCCACTCCTGTCCAGCAACCTGAGGAGCACGTTTGGACCAACCTCCTCCCTCCCTGCCCCACACCAGCCACATCTGAAAAGCCACTCGTGCTCAGGGGTCCCACCAAAATGGACTGAGAGGAGCAGGAGGGCAGAACTGCAGGAGCTCCTGCTCACTCTGAAGGTCTGATCTCTGACAAACCTCCTCCCTAAGTCACCTCAACGATGTGTGTTGGCTGAAAACCCACCAGAGTCGTGCTGGAACTTGAGCTCAGGACCCCCAAATTCCAGTGTGGCCACACAGCAGCAGCTCTGTGGGATCCCAGGAGAGCAGCATGGGATGTGCCCAGCTCCAGAAACCTCCAAACTGCACAGAAAACAAGGCTCCAGATGAAAGAAATTCCTCTGTCCCAGCTGGAAAGACCTTGGAAATTTTAGTCTTCATCAGAGCAATCCTGCTAAATACCTGTCACCCCAATTAGGCCCATGGACAGGGGTCAGAATTCCTGACAAGGGCCAGAATTCCTGACAAGGGCCAGAATTCCTGAGAACTGCCCTGCCCAGGACCTGTCAGTGCCTCAGACCAGCATTTCTTTCAAAAGGCCCCCTCCAACCTGACACACAGGATTAAAATCCCTGTTTTTTCTGTTCAGGAATGCAGCAAAATGATGCCAGAGTTCTTTACAAATAAGGAAAAGAAAACGAATCCCCATAGTGTTTTAACCAGAGTTTCTTTTCAGCTCTTCTGTGGGATTTCCTTTGGAACATCATCCCCCTCCAGGTGCCCTGGGGCAGCCCAACCTGCAAGGAAGGAATTCCCACGGTGGGTACAGAAGCTCCTTGATAGTCCAGAGCATCCTCCTGCCCCATCCACGTCACAGAATCCAGAATGTCCTGAGCTGGGAGGGACCCCCAAGGACCATCCACTCCAACCCCTGGCCTTGCACAGACACCCCAACAATCCCACCCTGTCCCAGAGGATCATCCAACCCCTCCTGCAGCTCTGGCAGCCTCGGGGCCGTGCCCACTGCCCTGGGCAGCCTGCTCAGTGCCCACCACCCTCTGGGGGCAGAACCTTTCCCTGAGCTCCATCCCAGCCCCCCTGGCACAGCTCCAGCCCTTCCCTGGCACTGTCCTTGATCCCAGACAGATGGTCCTTCTCAACAGCAATCCTGACCCTGTTTTGGAGAAAGTAAAAAAGGGAAATTGCCATTACAAACCCTTCTAGCCATGACCAGGTGCTGAGAGTCCCTGCCCTGCTGGGTCAGCTCCCTGAACTCGGGATTCTCCAGGAATTCCAGCGCCCCCTCCACCCTCGGAGCCACCCCGAGCACCGCCCGGAGCCAGAGCTGCAGCTCTGTTTGTTTTACATGTCACAAACCAAACTCTGCCCCCGGGCTGGAGAGCCAAGATAAAGCCTGAAGGGCCAGGGCTGCCCTCCAGCATCCCCCGATGCCAGGGAGACCTTGGCACCAAAGCTGGGACAGCTCCAGCTTCCCCCCAAGCAGCTCAGGACCCCCCAGCACTCCCTGACCCACCTTTGGGATCTCCCACCCCCCCACCGGCCCTAATTAAGCCCCATAAACACCCCACGAGTCCATTCACAGCCCTCCGGGGGGAACTTGCAGACAATTATAGGACATAATTGGGAAGTCTAATCACTGAACTTGGCCCCAGCCATTGTCACAAGGTGAGTGTTGCTTCCTCCAGGACACGGCTGGTGATTCCCCAGCTCTGGAATTAATCACAAGCTCCTCAAATGCTCAACCTCTCCGTGAGAAATCATCTTTGTGCTGGTCACACCTGGGGGGGGGTTGACCTTTTTTGTGTTTTATTGGGTTTGGGTTTTTTTTTTTAACACAGAATTTATTTAGAAAGGCAATCCCTGTCCAACCCAATTCCTGACAGAGAGAGATGTTCTGGAGAGCTTTGCCAAGTGACCTATTTCAGTGGGTCACACACTCTGAATACACTCCTTTGTATGGCCCCACCAGTCCACAATCATCTCAGTGCCCTGAGCAACAAAGATTTCCAGTTCCTTCCTTGCCAAAATCAAAGAATCCTTTACCATCCTCCACTTTACATTTACTTCACTTTTATTTACAAAGGGCACCAGAATTCCAGTTGATTTGGAATATTCTAATCATTAATCACAAGCGTTAATATCTGAAATGCAGCAGCCCCGTTCTGCCCTGGGGAAGGAGGGGTGAGGAGAGGAAAACCCCAGAGAGGAAAACCCCAGAGAGGGACAAGCTGGATAATTCCTCATCCTCACCCCCAGCCCCAAACCAGCCCGAGCAGCAGCAGGACCTGCTCCCAGTGCCCCATCCCCTCCCTGGGCAAACACATCCCCCCAGCTGAACCCTTTCCTGCCATTAACACTCCTGGCATTACCTGTGACTCACAATTATTACTTTAGGATTGTTTTTATCTTCTCTACCTTCCCCTTTGCAGACATTTCCCTGCCAAGTGTGTCACGTTTGCTCAGCCTTTTCCCTCCCAAGGTGGAGTGCAGGTTCCCTTCTCGAAGCCAAGGAGGTGACTCGGAGCTGTTCTTGAAGTGGGAGAAATAATCGAAGAGAGGCTTAAAAACACCTCGAGTGACCTCAGTGGAGCCTCGAACTGCTCTCAGCCTCCTCACTTAAATCACAAGTGTTTTGGGCAAAGAATTAAAAGTGCAACTCAAGCCAAACAAGATGAAACGTTTTCCCATTTTCACCCCACCAGCAGCAAATACCTCACCCTCCTTTTTAACTCCTCACAAACCTCTGAACTAAAAAGATTTCCTTGCAGAAATTAAGCTGCCTTAACTATGGGGAGGAATTCTCTGTATTTAGGGTGTATTAACTGCTGGATGAGTGACTTTTCCATGATGTTATTTTTCCAAAGCTCTGAAGATGAGGAGCATCAGAAGGTTGCTTCTGTTTGAAGTGTCCGTTGAGAACTGGGTCAGGAAAATCCTCACCCCCCCAAATTCAAGTGAGGAACCTGAAGAAACAGCAGCCTGGGAGCTGCACGTGTGGGGATTCCTCAGCACCTGAGACCCTTTGAAATCCTACAGTCCCGTGTCACCCCGGGGTGGTGGAGAAAAGCTGCTGTAGCTGCTTCTTCACTAGTTCTGTTTGGTGCTTTTAAAGCAGAATACCCTTAAATAGCCACTTGTATGGAGGGATTTGCATGGAGGGATCGTTTCCATCCCTTTCCCCCCAGTTCTGGGCTGTATCACCCCCCCATAAATGTCTTTGCTACCCAGGTGAGGTTGTCCCAGCAGGGGTGGACACCAGGACAGCCCCAGGCTGGACCCGGGCAGGGGGTCACAGACACCCCGGAGGGATTATCTGCTCTCAAACTTCCCTCTGGCATCTGTCAGGGCCAGGAGAGAGGAAAAAGGCAGCCCCCATAATAGCTCTCCAAACAGCAGCACTTCCACTCGTGAGGCAGCAACTGGAAGGATCTCCTTTGTGTCTGAAGCTGCAGAACCACCTCCAGGTCTGCTCAGCACCCCCACACCACAACCCCAAGAAACTCCCAGCACCCGAAAAATCCCAGGAAGATGTTGGGAAGTGATGTTCCTACCTAAGCAAACAGCCCCCAGCCCTCTCTGTGACTCAGCCCTGCCCTGAGGATGCTCAGAGATGGTTTCTGCTCCCCTTGGATGCCCTCACTGCTCCTTCACAGCAGCTCAAAGCCACGTGGGGCTGAGCAATGTTCTCCTCGGGGCTTTGTTGTGTTGTTTGTACTTGGGAACAAAGCCACTCAGATCCCTCTACCTGTCCCCTCTCTGTCCCAGAATTTCCCTTGGGTAAATCACAGGAAAATCAGAGAGATTCTCTGGTGTCCCTTTGTCTCCAGACCTGCTTTTCCAACATCACAGGAGAACCAACACAAGTCATGGAACACCCTGAGCTGGAAGGGACCCACAGACAGAGTCCAACTCCTGGCTTTGCACAGGACAACCCCAAAAATCACAGGCCAAAACCTGGACAAACATCATTATTTACACACAGGTCCCCTTTTCAGCAGCTTCTTTGCATGACAGTTATTCCAGACTGTCATCCCTCTGCTGTTTTGTGTCCTCTTCAATGGGCTCTGATTGTTTCAGACACTTTCCACGAGTCAGTATTTTGCCACAACTTCCCAACTGCACTAACTGAGAGGCAGCTGTTGTTTTTATCACACGAAGCAAGATAATAAATCAGAGTCTGTTGGCAGACCTGGAATGGCCCACAGTAACTCCCATTTCCTGGTAGTGAGAAGCCCCAAGATCAAGAAGAGGTTCCTGCAAAGGTTTCATTCAGGATGAACAGAAGAACTTAAATTTCATAGGATTATAGAACAAATCATGGAATGGTTTGGGTTGGAAAGACCCTCAAAGCCCCCCCAGTGCCCCCCCTGCCATGGACAGGGACCCCTCCCACCAGCCCAGGGTGCTCCAAGCCCCGTCCAACCTGGCCTGGGACACTCCCAGGGCTGGGGCAGCCACAGCTGAGCAGTTTCTCCCCAACATCCAGCCTAAACATCTCCTAGTTTAAAACCATTCCCCATTTTACTATCACTGTCTGGCCCTGTGCAAACATTTTGGACATCCCTCCTCACATTCCAGGAATGTGGCCCTTCAATTCCCACCAGGGGACTGTCTGATATTGCAGGCAATTTTCCTGCTACCTTTATTTGGCCATTCCACTTTTCCTTCCCATCACCTCAGTGCACTTCCAGCTGACCCAAAATGCAATCAAAGGCTGAACTTGCCTTTCTAATTGCACTGCCCAAGCCCTGCAGCTGCTCCCAGCCCTGCCTGCCCAGTGGGAGTGCAGAGGGAATTGGCAGGAAATCCTATTGCAGGGGGAATTGTTCCTTCCTCCAGTGGAGTGACAGAAATATAGGGGGAGAAAAAAAACACAAACACGTGGAAAAAATGCAAAATATGAAAATCATGTTTGGCAGACCCAGACTGAGGTCTAGGACATGGCATTTGCAGCATTTTTGTTGTCTGCATTCTTCAGCAAAGGCTCTCTCAGCAGAACGTGCTGCACAGAACCAAAAAGTGCATTTTTATGGCAAGAAAAGGAGGGACATATGTCAAAAAAAACCCTGTCAGAAGAGAGGTACAAACCCTCCAGAGCAGGAACAGCACTTGGCTGCCCGAAACAGCCTCAGCCTGGACCCAAACTCCACACAGAAAACACATTTCCCTCCCTCCCTCCCCAAAATCTAACATGAGTTGGCCTAACTGAACTGACTGGCTCTTCACCACCAACACAAGAAACTGAGGGGGGTAAAAGGAAACTGAGGAAGCACATCCCAATCCCTGGTGCATCCACCCACCCATCCCTCAGTGCTGGAACTGCTTCTCCAAAGGGTGCAGCTGCCCACCAGTGATCCCAGTTCCTCCCCACCCACTGCACCCCCAACCCCTGCAGGAGGATCCTGTCCTTTGGGCTGTGTCAGCACCACGGGAAAACCATTCCCAGCTGGAACTGGAGCTGCAAGGATGACCCAGAGACTTGGCTGTGGGTTGGGGTTGGAGTCACCCACCATCTCTGTGCCGCTTCAATAAAGAAATGCCAGAAGGGCACAAGAGTGGGAGGGATGATGGGCAGAGGGCACAGAGGGCTGGGGGGGGATGGTCAGGGAATGGTGAGGAACTTCACCCCCCGCCACTGCCACCTCCACACACACAAGACCTTCAGTGGAATTATGGAATCATTAGTGTCGGAAAAGCCCCTGAAGGTCATGAATGCAGCACCTCCACTGTGCTCCCCACTGACCACATCAAGGGTCACGTCCACACACACTCCAGGGGTGGTGCCTCCACCCCTGCCCTGGGGCAGCCTCTCCCAATGCTCTCCATGAAGAAATTCTCCCAAATATCCAACCTAAGGCTCCCCTGGGGCAACTTGGTTTCCTCTCCCCCTGTGCCTTG
Source organism: Formicarius rufipectus (assembly GCA_013399695.1). Taxonomy (NCBI): domain Eukaryota; kingdom Metazoa; phylum Chordata; class Aves; order Passeriformes; family Formicariidae; genus Formicarius; species Formicarius rufipectus. Next base: position 21,602 of record VXAU01003081.1, read on the forward strand.
TTCCCTGGGAGGAACACAAAGCCCCACCTGGCTGCCCCCTCCTCTCAGCAGTGAATTTGCTGGGACCTCTTTCAGCCCTCCCAAACCTCCTCCCCATCTCCTCATTTTCTCCAGCAACTCTCCAAACTTTTCAGGCTGGAAGAGCGGGTCAGTTTGGGACTGCTCTCTGCCGACTGACACACGCTCTGTAACATCAAACCCATCAATATTTACATACCCTTGGAGGCTTTCTGCCAGTCCCGAGGCAGCAGAGCCCTCCAGCAGTGCCATCAGCTCGGAAAGAAACACCTTCTCACCCAGAACTGCAAACCTAAACCCAGCAAACCCGAGATTAAACAGCAGGTTTTATAAACAAAGGTTTTATAAAAACCTGCCTTAAAACAAACACACAGCCCCAAACTTCCCTGTGAAAATGATATTGAAACCGGTGCCTTTAGAAGAAACAGAGAAGAGAAATAGAAGAATCCACTTAGAAGCAGAGCCAGGAGAACTCAGACCTGCCCGAGACTCCCAGCCAAGCTGCAGAAACACAGAGGGAGAGATCTCATGGCATGAACAGCCCTGGGAGCTGCTGCAAAGCTCTTCAGGCTAAGGAAAGCCAAACTCCAATTCACACAAGCTCTTAATAATCTTGACACAACAATTGCACACGCTGAGGACACATTATGGGCTGGCAGGAGAACAGAGGAGGCCACGGTCCCACCGGCAGGTTCGCTAAATAAATGTCACTCCATCTCTGAGCGTGTGCTCAGCATCGAAGGGCTCCTCACAGAGACCACAAAAGGTCCAAAACACCACCCAAAGTAAGCCCAGGAGCACAGGGCCAGGTGGCACGAGGCATGGGATGATCCAAAGAGCAGCTCCCAAAGTCTAGGAGCACAACTCCTGCAGGCAGAGCTGAGCTCAGCTCCTGGAGAGGTTTGGGAAGGACACGGCAGTCCCTGCCCAGATGTGCAGGAGAAGGGCTGGTCCTCAGCCCTGCAGGGACAACCAGGGGAGCACCTGCACACAGGGACTTGTGGAGCCTTCTGCCACCCCAAACCCCACCTGTGAGTGTGCTGGTTATGATAGTCAGGATCAGTTTGGCACTGGGTGGGGGTGGATTCTAAACCCTCATTGTGTCATTTTTCTCATGAACTGCTCACCAGGGACCATTGGCAGCAGCTGCCCAGGGCACACCAACCCCTCAGGGCACAGGGGCGTGTTTGGGAACTCCTGGGGGATCAGGAAGTGTTCCTGTCTTCACACCCATGACTCAGGTGTAGAACTCCCCTCCAGGAGCCACCAGCACCTCCACACCCACCTGAGGGGTCATGTCTGCTCAGGGGCCAGCAGGGATGCCAAAAATATGCCAGGATTGACCTCACAGAGTAAATCCCCCCTTGGGAAACTCCCCACCCTGGGGGAGGGACTGGGCGTTCCCATCTGAGCCCAAGCAGAGAGAAGTTGGGGTTTGGGGACTGGGATCTCTGGTCAGATCCAGAGGAGGAGCAGAACCTCACCAGGACTGGCACTGCCCCTGGTATGCCACCAGCAGGTTTCTTCCTTTCTTCTTACCCTGAATCAGGGGGCCCACGTGGTGCTCAGCACAGGGTTGGGGAGCTCCATCCTGCTCGTGCCCCCCTGGGCTGGGCTGCACAGCTGATTTTGGGGGTCAAAGGGATTTTCCTTCTGTCTCAGTGTGTTTTGTGACCTTTTATTAAATTCTCTGATTTGCAATCCCATTCTGAGTTGGATTCATTTCTCCTGCTGGTTTAACTCTCAACCAGCACAGTGAGGCAAACAGAGCCCAAGCTCCCCTGGTGCTGCAGGGCACTTGGAACACACTGTTGGCCCAGAGGGGAGATATTCCAGCCCTGCAGGTCTCCTGGAGATAGGAGGGAAACCACTCCACTCTGCTGCAGCACAACCCCAGAGAGTTCCCAGGCATCAGGGACATCATGGGCCAGCCACTGACAAAGCCTCAGTTTCTTAACCTTCTACACAAAATGCACCAGAAACCAGGTCTTGGTGCTGACACAACTGCACAGCCCAGGAGTTTATAAATAAAATGCCTTTTTTTTTTTCATTTTAAAAAAGGAACACACGTACACACTTGCATCTTCGTGCTCCTACCCTGTTATTCTGGCCACAAAAAATAACCACTTTCTTTCAAGGGAAGCTGGATGATCTTGGGGTGAGGAGGAGCAGAGGGGAAACCACATTAATTGCATTAGTCTGTGCACATTGGGAGGAATTCCTTCTTAAATTTGGCACTCAGCACTCAGAGCTGCCCTTTAAAGCTTGGCAAGAAACTCTCCCCAGCCCACAAGTTTCCTAATTTTGACTCAGGCCACACTGGCTCTTTGGGATGCTCAACCTCCAGACAGACAACCCCAAAAGTGTTGGTGTCACCTCAGTTCACTCTGCCCCCCAGCAAGGCAGCTCTACCATAAATCAAAGGAAATACATCATTAAGGCAAAACTTAAGGTCAGTCCCAAGGCTGGAAAAAACAAATCTGTGTGAAATTAAAAGCAACGCTAAGAGAGTTGGAGAACTGGAACTCGGGGGTTGCAACAGGCAGGGAGGTTTCTGAGCACACCTTCCACCCTGACCAAACCCCTGGGCTCAAACCCCCTGTGTGGACCCCTCCACCCCACCCAGGTCCTCTCTCCTCAGTCCCTTTTCCCCTTCAGGTCTGACTTGGCTTCCTGCTCCTTTCTCTGTGCAAACACTGCTCACCCAGCCACGGATCTCAGACCTTTTTATGGCAGGAAGGGTTCAGGAAAAATGTTACTGCACCTTTCCTGAGCCAGGTTTTCTCCCCAGAGACTCTTCCCCTGCTGTTCTGGTCCCTCTGCTGCAGCTTTTCAGTCAGCTGGACTTTTGAATCCTCACCCAAGCACCAAGAGAGGGACCCACAGCACCAACTCCCACCCAGACAGCAGCTGCAGTCCTCTCCAAGAGTGAGCTCCAACCAGTTCCTGACTCTCCAGAGAAACCAAACACGTGGTTTTGGGTTCCTTACACATGGGGGTGAAAGAGCTGCTCCAACAGCCCCATCCCAAAGGTTCCCTCTTCACCTTCCAATGTCAATTTGGAGCTTTGTTTGTAGGCAGCTGTGCCCACAGAGAGCAATCAACAGGGACCTGTTGGCTCTCCAACACATCACAGAGAGGTCTGGGTTGGAAGGGACCTTACAGCCCATCCAGTCCCACTCCCTTCCACGGGCAAGGACACCTTCCATGGCCAGGGACACCTTCATTGACCAAGGACAACTCCCACCAGCCCAGGCTGCTCCAAGCCCCATCCAACCTGGCCTTGGACACTTCCAGGGATCCAGAGGCAGCCACAGCTCCTCTGCCCACCCTGTGGCAGAGCCTGCCAGACCTGGAGAGCTTCAGAGGTGGCCCAAAGCCCCCCCAGGCTGCACTCACCTCTCTGGCAGCGATCGTGTGTCCAGCAGCGCTCGATGAAGATGCCGTTGATCACCGTGGGGGGACAGCTGCTCTTGCCTTTCACGGTGCCTGGACACACATCCCCACACTCCTCCTTGTCATCCTTGTTGGCCACGATGTAATTGTCCTCCACAGAGTCCAGAATCCTCGACCAGTCGATGGTGGAGAGGTAGCAGAGCTCGTTGTTCTTCTCGATGCGCACGGCGCCCCGCGTGATGTTCATGAGGTTGTAGAGGCCGATCTCCTTCAGGTGGACCATCTCAAAAATCACCAGGGCGTAGTTGAAGAACAGGTGAGTCCCCCTGATGACAGTGAGGTTGGGGAAAAGGCCCTTGAGGCTCTCCAGGCCGTAGACACGGAAGAGCAGCAGGTAGTCCGTGATCATGGTGAGCTTGGGGAAGCTGAGCTCTCGGAAGTCCTCGGGCTTGGTCTTGAACATCAGCAGGATCTGCAGGTGGCCCTCGATCACGGTGCAGTTCTCCAGCAAGCTGAGGCGGGTCAGGTTGTTGCGGATGTCCATGCTCCTGCAGACTGGGAGGCAGAGCACGGCCTCGGTTAGGCAGTCAATTAACAACAGCTTAATTGTTTTCGTTTCGAGAACGCGAAGCCCTCGGGGCAAAGCGGCTTCGGGGCGTGAGGAAATCCCCGGTGGGGAACATTCCCTGGGACATGGTTACAAAACAAGGCTGGGAGAGCATTTCATAACTTCTTCTGCCAGGCTGGGTCTCTGCCTGTTGCCTCTGTCACGACTGGGGGGTGACACCAGTCCTGAGACCCCCATCAAGGGGAGAGCCAGCTGAGCAACCCAGCCTGGTCCCTTCCGAGAACTGCCAGTGCCACCCCCACCCCATCCCACACCGTGCCACTAATGCCCGTGGATTATCAGGGTGGGGAATTTCCAACAGTTGCAGGGAGGGGAAGATAGGAAAGGAATAATGGCAGTGCTTGGGAAGGGAGCAGCAAACCCTGGAAGCAGCAGGGCAGGAGCTCAGCCTGACAGGAGACATTCCCTGCACTCCTCACTCCTCCCTCGGGGTTCTTCTCACAGGAGCTGTTGGGGCTTTTTCGTTGTTACCTTCTCAAGGGTGCAAATCTCCCTGTCTTGACCATCTGGGCACTTTATTTAGTTTATTTAGTAACCCAACTGGCAGGCAAAGTGAACAACTATGTGAACATAAACCATAAAGTAAACACAACAACAGCAACCCAGGCACCAGCAGAAGGAAAAAGTTTCAATAGGGAAATGCTTTTTTTTTAAAGTCTAAGCACAGGTAAGAAATCAAGCAGGAAATTCAGAGCCCACGCCTGCAGAGCACAACCAACCCCCCAGTGACAACCCCTTTGAAATCAAACTTCACACAAACATCAGCCAGACCTTCATGTTCCAGTCCAGGTGGATTCTTCAGGAATTTTCCTTTTCTGAACACTCTTAAAGGATTCTCCCTTTTGCCTACAGCTGAAACAGTGTCTTCCCTCCCCACTCAGGAACCAAAAGCACAAGATCTGTTCTTTTTGTCACTGTATTAAAAACTCACCAACTAGAAAATCACATCACAGCTCAAAAGAGATCACCCAGCAACAAGCCAGCCTTCCAAAACTGCTGCAGGCACAAATACCTCCTCGGGAGGATTCCCTGACTCCTCCTGTTCCACACAGCCCACTCCTGCAGGGGTTAAAACCAAATCCTATGCAAATGTCTTCATGATTATTCAAAAATTTGCTCCACCACAATTAAAAAAAAATCAAATTTGGCACCACTAATATGGGATTTGAAGCAGTGCTATTGCCCAACGGGATTCTTTGGCACCGTAGCCAAGTTGTTTCATAAATTGCTTTCTGGAAGGAAAAGCACACGGTGCCTCAAAGATTAGGGATGTACTTGGAAAAAGTGGGAAAGGAAGCCTGAAGAGCAGCAGCAGAAACCTCCCTATCCCAGACTGCAAGTGACTCCAAAGCTGTCCTGCTGCTCATCCCAGCCCTGGCCTTGAAGAACTGGCAGAGCAAGAGATTCAGCTTAAATACTCTGCATATTTATTTGCCATAAATAAGATTGGTATTTCCGAGGAAGAAAGTGCAGGACAGCTCAGGGCAGTGGTTTCTTCATGAAAGGAGAAGTAATAGAAGGGCAAAAAAACTCACTGTACAAGTCAGCACTGCAGGAAAACTCGGGGAGATTGGAAATGCAGCATTTTGGTTGCTGTTCCTCACCGGTTCTCCCCACTGCTGGGCACACAGGCACAGCTGAGGTGGCACCCAGAGGCAGCTGCTGCCTCCAAGGATCAAGTCCTGCCTGCTGGGAAGTGCAAAGCCAACCCAGCTCAGGGGAAAGGAGAGGGCAGGAAACACAGCTCAGCTCTGCAGAGCAGGAACTGCTGCTGAGGGTGAGAGCTGCAGGCTCTGGCTGTGGCTCAGGTCATCATCTGGCCTCGGGGTCCACCAGGAGCTGGACACAGGCTGGTCCCACCAGCCCTTCCTCCACAGCCATCCATGCACAGGGGACAGGGGGAAAGAGCTCCAGGTTGGTCCAGTCAGGACAAAGCACTCCCAGTGATGTGGCTTCACCTCAGGCTGTGGGAATCCTCTCAGTCCTCCAGGAAAAGATCCAAGGAACAATCCCAGAGGAGCACCTGCAGCCCCTCAACAGCACCAGGGGGTGTCCAGCACCCAGCGAGTCAAGGTCCTGTCTGGCACAGCAAGGCTTCTCAGGGAGGGTCATCATGGAATCACACAGTGCTTTGGGCTGGAAGGGACCTCAAAGCCCATCCATCCCACCCCTGCCATGGGCAGGGACACCTCCCACCAGCCCAGGGGGCTCCAACCTGGCCTTGGACACTGCCAGGGATGGGGCAGCCACAGCTGCTCTGCCCACCCTGTGCCAGGGCCTGCCCACCCTCCCAGCCAGGAATTCCTCCCCAGTACCCCACCCATCCTTGCCCTCTGGCACTGGGAAGACATTCGCCCCTTCCTGTCCCTCCATCCCTTGTCCCAGGCTCCGCTCCCACCAAGCCCCACCCTGGAGTTCACAGCTCTCACCACGTTCCTCAACACCCTAAACCAGCCCATTCACCACGTCCCTGAACCTGACCCGAAGAATTCCAGGCTCCTCCAGACCACCACTCACACCAGCTCTGCTGCTCCTGGGCCACACAGCCTGAAAGGCACCCAAAGATCCTCCAACCTCCTCCAAAAATCCAACACCACCCATACAGGGGATGAACCCCCCCTCGCCTCCAGCTCTGCCCAGACTGGCAGGTTCCCCACTGACGGTGACCAAAGGCTGAGAACACCAAATATTTTGAGGAGGGGAGTTAAAGAAAAAAGGTTTGCTGAAGCTGAATCTAAAAAGAAACAGGTGGAGCTTCTGAGAAGTTAAAGAGACAAACAAATCCAGCAGAGCTGGAAGTGCAACACCCACAGCCCATCAGCTGAATGCATTTTACTCCTGGTTTTGTGTCTGTCACTCATTTTAAGCCCAAGACAGAAGGGATTATTGGCCATCAGTGCTGCAGACCTGAGAGGGGGTTCCACAAATCCTGGCAAACCAGGATGTCCCTGAGTTATCCAAACTCTGCTGCTCCCAAAGCTGGAGCAGGAGGCACCTCTGCTGGGGCTCAGCCTTCTGAGGGAAGGATGTCCTACACTGCTGGGAGCCTGGAGGGGAAACTCAGGAGGCTTTTAGAGCACATTAGAGGTTTGTTTCTCAAATAAACAACTGAATAAAACACTAATAGAGCTGTAAATCTGCAGAGATTAAATGGCCTTTTTACCATTTTTTTCCCCACACTTGGAGAAAAATCACACAGCTATTTTTCACATTCTACTGCAGTTGAGTTTTCAGGTGACAAATATTATCACAGTGTCTGAGCTCCTTTTCTTTTACCCCCTCAAGTAGCATAATGAGGAATTAAGAACATCTGAAACACAACCTGCTTTTTAGTTGCAGGTTCCTCCATCTTCTCATGCCTTTGCATTTTCAGCATTTTGTATCTCCTGTTCATGCAGAAGCTGCTTAAGTCACCCCATAAATTTATTGTTACCAAGACAACAAGAAGCAGTTTAAAGCAAAGTAATAAGTGCTTTTCCACAGCTTCCCCCGGCAGTATTTCTTCTGCAGGGACAGGGGAATTAATCAACCATTCAGGATGAAGGCAAGGCAGGTTTGATCCCAGAAGAAGGAGAGCAAAGTTGAGCCATCAATTCCACCACAGACAACCTGCTTTCAAAAACACATAAATCAGCTTTCAGGGAACTAAACTCCCAGAGTGATTCTCCAGTAGCAGGACCCAAAGCTGCTCCTGTGCAAAGCACTGGCAAAGCCTCTGCCTCCCAGAAAGCTCTGGATTTCAGCAGCACATCCTCCATCCCTGCCACCAAAGCACTCCCAGCAACTCCAACCGTGGGGAAACCTCTGCAGACACGTCCCCTCAGCCCCCAGAACACCAGGCTGGAGGTGAGCTCGGGGAAAACAAACAAACAAAGGCCAAGACGCCAAAGCCTCTTGGACAAACTGGTTTGGTAACAACCTTCAGGTCCTCAATGAAGAAACCAGATCTGATGGCAGAGGTGAAGTTTTCAAGAGAGAGCCCAAGCAGGGGAATAGCTGGAACTTAAACCTTGTTTATAGTAAATCATGTGGATACCAAACCTTAATGATTCACTGCTTCAGAGCCCTGGCCTTTAACAACGGAGACCAGTGTAATCTGGCACAGAAGGATCACAAACCATTTGAGGTAACCATTAGTTAATTCTGCTTTTTTATAGTGCTTGCTGCCCACTGAATAAACAAATTATTGGAGAAAAATCACACTCCCTTTGGGCAAGTCAAAGGCCTTGCAGTTCTGCATAAGGCAGTGGTATCAGGAAACTGGGAAAAGGACTTTTGGGTGTTTCTTGGGGTAACTGCTGAGACAGGAAAACATCCTGTTAAGAGACAGAGCAGTGGAAGGCACTGGAGGAGGGAGTGATGGGGCAACAGCTTCACACACCTGAAAACCACCTAATCCTGAAATAGGGATTTTTAAGCTTCAGTTTTGCAGCCCAGACCTGCAGGTCTGAGCAGTGAGCTGGGGATGGGCTCCAAAGGGAGCCCCCACACCCCCCCCAGGAACATCTCAGGTGCCTGGCACCTTTCACTGAGAGCAAACCTCTCGGCGAGCTCCCCCTGTGCCCAAAGCACAGCTCAAAGCCGAGCCTGGGCTGCCCTCCCACCCTCCTCACTCAGCTCAGGGCACAAACACAACACAGGACTCGTCCTGGGCCAGGACAAGTGGCATCCCTGGAGATCCCGGGCTGCCCACGGGGCTGAGGATGCTCCAGAGGCAGCAGTGCCAACATCACCATCACTGACACCCCCCCAGATTGTCACCTGCAGGGAGCTCTGGGGCTGTGCCCTGCCCAGGGACTCTGCAGGGCAGGGAGGGGATGCTGGAGGGGATCCAGCCCTGCTCACCCTCCCACCCCACAGCCCTGCGAGCAAAACCCCTCGACGTGAGACCCCACACAGGGCCGAGGTGGGACAAGGGAGCAGCTTCTCCAGGAGTTCACGAGCACAGAGACATCTCTGTGAGCCAGATACAGCAATTAAGAATACTTTCAAGGGTAGGAATAGCCAGTGACATCTGTCCCACATGAGGATTTGGGTGGAGAGATCCCAGATGGATCTCCAGCTCCCACATCAGCAGCAGGCAATGGAACACAAGCAGCACCCAAATTTAGGGCAGGAGTTTAGGAGGGGACTCTTGGTTAGTTTTCTATTAACCACACAAGCAGCTCCAAGGAAGTTGCTCCAGCAGGAGATGCCCAGGATGAGGTAAATCCCAGCCCAAATGCTACAGCTGAGGGCCTGATGGGCACGAGTCACAGGAGAGATTTAGTTCAAGAAGCTGCATTATGTTTACAGAGCCATAAAATAAACACACAGACCTGTTTTTCTTCCCCAAACAAGACATATGGATCTTCATTTGGGTCTCCTTTCCTTACTCCTGTCAGCAACTTCTGAACTCCCCAACTAACTTCAGTCATCTGTAGGAAAGTCCTCACAGAGAGTGCCCTAAAACACTCCAGGCATGGGCTGAGGGGGAGAAACTCAGTGTCTGCATCCAAAGGAGGAGAAACTCAGTGTCTGCATCCAAAGGAGGAGAAACTCAGTGTCTGCATCCAAAGGGTGTCAGTGGGAACTTAAACCACCCATCCTGAAGCACCTGCACATCTGACACGCTGCCTTCCCCTGCCTGAAGGGGAGAGTACGGGGCTCAGGAGGGTCACCCCACCGACCCCTCTGCTCAGGAGGGCCACCTTGTCTGCTCCTGCAGCTCCTGAAGGGGCATCGACCCTCCGAGCCAGCCTGGGGTGGTTTCCATCCCCACCGCGGTGCTCCACGAATTACTCACTCCCAGAGTCAAACCCCACAGCAGCCGAAAACCTTTTGAATTAGGGGCCTTCTGACCCCGATGGCCTGTTAAATACCTTACAAAGCACTTGCGCTGGACGAATGATAAGAAAATATTCCAGCCCAGACTTTGCTTCGGTATCCCGGGCTCCTGTTACTCCAGCCCTGAACTCCAGAACACGAAGCAATCCCACCACAGCACAGAGATCACAATCACAGCTGAACCCCCAAAAGCAAACACGACTTCAATAAATAACTGAACAACACGCTCCACTGTAGCAGGAATAATAAGTGTTTTCCAACGGGGAGCTGCTGGACTCGGGCTGTACACGTGTTTACTTATTTATTAGCAGCGCTCTGTGTCAGCTGCCTCCTCCCCCTCTCCGGGCTGGGGCAGCTCTGCCCTCCAGGGGGACGGACCCTCCCAGGGTAACACTGAACCACCAGCCTCTCCCAAGGTTTGGAAAGGTAAAAAACACGTAGAAGGAAGAAGCTGGGGTGGTTTTGAAACATTGAACTTGTCCTGTTGCCGGGAAAAGAGATTGTTTCCCCTGAATGCCATACACATCCCCAAAAGGCCCATCGTCACTGCACTGTCCATACTCGAACCAATCTCTTTTCCAATGGGAATGTTACCAGGCAGACTGCCCATGGCAGAGCTGACCCACCGATCCAGTCAGCTGCCTTGAAAGAAATAATTCCCTTTTGTCACCAAAAAGTGGGAAAAATCACCCCAAATTAAAGAACCTCTAATTAAAAGGATTTCCTAAGCAAGATTGTTGACTGTAACCCACCAAAACAGCCCGGAAGGCTGAACCTCGAGCCAGCCGTGGGTTTAACCAGCTTGTGACCCCCAACACAACATCCTTCCAGCTCCTGTCCTGCCTTTGACGAGCAAACACGGAGCTCCCCTCGGAGCTCTCCCCCCTCAACACCTGCGGATTTGGCACCACTGCCCTAAAAGGGGTCAGAGACAAAAGCCCCGCTCTGGTCACACTGAACCCTCCTGAAACCGGAGCCCGAGGGCTGGGCAGGGATCGGGATGGGACCGGGATGGGGAGTGGGGAGAGATCCGGGAGGGGACCGGGATGGGATGGGGAATGAGGAGAGGACAGGGATGAGAACTGGGGATAGGACCGGGATGGGGGGACCCGGGGAAAGGTTCAGGGAGACCTGGGCAAGGGGTTTGGGGTGGGGGGACGAGGGTTGAGGTAGGTGGGCGACCAGGGGA
>VXAU01003081.1:33765-44955 GCA_013399695.1 Formicarius rufipectus
CATCCATCCATCCATCCATCCATCCATCCATCCATCCATCCATCCATCCATCCATCCATCCATCCATCCATCCATCCATCCATCCATCCATCCCTCCTCCTGTGATCCCAGCCCAGCTGTCAGACCCTCTACCCGTGGCCTCATTGGTGTTTGAGAGAGCGACCTCAGGGAGCTCAGCCTGCAGTGTCCCACCACGTGTTTGGATTGAAATTTAGGCGGAATATTGGGAAGGAATAGGAATTCCTTCTGTGAGGGTGGGCAGGCCCTGGCACAGGGTGCCCAGAGCAGCTGTGGCTGCCCCAGCCCTGGAAGTGTCCAAGGCCAGGTTGGACAGGGCTTGGAGCAGCCTGGGCTGGTGGGAGGTGTCCCTGTCCATGACAGAGGGTGGGAATGAGATGATCCCCAAGGTTCCCTTCCAACCCAAACCATCCTGGGGTCCTATCTCGTTGTCCCCAGTGCTGACAGCCCCACTGTGCCTGTGTCCTTCCTCCTCCTCTCATGAGGCATTTGGAGAGGATGAATTGTCCCAGAGCCCCTCTGGACAGAGTTTGGGGTGGGGGCACTGCCCACCCCCCAGCTCTGCTTTCAGTATCACAGAGCCCAGAGAGCCAGAGCAGATTTCTGCTTCTTTTTCCAGTGGGATTCACCATTTGATGCCTTTTTTAATCATCTCTGCACTGTGCTCCTGCTAAGCCATGACAGTACGTTTCCAGGCAACTTCCAGTAATTTTATCTGGCTCTTGCTCTCAGCCATTTCTGCAAGACAAAAGAGTTACAAACTGCTGGAATAAAGCTTTTATTTTAATTCAAAAAATGCTTTGTAGGTAGACATTTTTTTTTTAAATCTTCTCCCCCACCATCTTCAGCTCACAACAGATCTCCCTTCTGTGTGACACTCTGGGAAGGCTGGTGGTGACCAGCAGGTCCCTGTGCCTCAGCTGCTGCGTCTGGACACTGTGAGCTCAAATCATTTGTGTTCCTTCCCCCTGTAAAGGATCCCTGCAGTGGCCACAGGGCTGTGTGGGAACAGGAGGAGGCCTGGCCAGTGAAGATCAGGGTGTGATTCAGTCCCTGAGGCTGTTTGAGGTTTGCCTGTGGACAGGGTAAGGCTGAGGAGCAGCGTGAGCAGGAGGAGCTGGGGTGGCACCTGTGCACCAGAAACTACACCTTGGCATGTGCAGGCTGGTTCAATGCTGAGATGAAAGGCCTGCCTGAGTGGGGCTGCTCTCCCTGTCCTCAGCACAGCAGAGGTGTCTGCAGGGCACAGGAGCTGTTGATTCAGCCTCGTGGTGTGTCAGAAGGCATTTCTGCCCATTCTCCCATGTCCACACTGCTGCCTCCAGCTCCAGGGACAGGCAGACTCGGAACTCACCCCTTCTGGAGTACTTCAGGGAGGAAGGGCAGTTAAAGGATGGAAATAAACACCAAAACTACGTGTTCTCTGCTTGCAAATTCACCTGCTTTATGACTGTAGACTTTGCATAAAACAGACAGAGCCAAACATCACCTGGACAGCTCGGGCTATGTGGAATTCATACTCTGACTCTAATAGCAACCTGTTCCTGCTTACTCACTTCTGTTCTTATTGCCTTTCATGTAATAATGATATCAGCTTACACACTGGCACAGGAGGATTAAAGGCTACAGATTTATTATCTTTCCTTAAAATACTATTTTTAGTTTCTAATTACTGATTAAGAACATCAGGGTGCAATCTTTCCAGCATCTTTCCCATCCACTCACTGCTACATATTCATCACGCTACAGTGCACTTGCTTTGCAATCAGATAAACCAACAGGAGCAATGTGGGTGCAAAGAAACCAAGCCAACACCTGCTTACTCTTTTTCTTTTTCTCTAATAGCTGCAAAGCAGACTCTTCCCTGATTTATGATTCAAGGAACTACTAAAAATCAGTAGTTTGATATATTAAACATTTGCAATGGTCACATTTCTTTCTCTCCTCAATAGTTTAGTTAAAATAGCTCAGTAAGCAGCAGTGCTAAGGGCCTGCTCTGAACTGACACAATCCATGAGGGTTCAGTTCTGAATCCTCCTAATAAAATAAATACAGAGAGACTTGCCATAGAGTGTATCCCCCCATCTGAAGCCCACCCAGTGCCACCCCCTGCCTTTGGTCCATTCCTTATTAGAACCACAGAATAGATAGGCTTGGAAGGGACCTTAAAGCCCACCCAGTGCCACCCCCTGCCCTGGGCAGGGACACCTCCCACCAGCCCAGGCTGCTCCAAGCCCTGATCTATCTGGCCTTGGACACTTCCAGGAATGGGGCAGCCACAGCTGCTCTGCCCCCCTGGGCCAGGGCCTCACCACCCTCCCAGGGGAGAATTCCTTCCCAATATCCCACCCAGCCCTGCCCTCTGGCAGTGGGAAGCCATTCCCCCTTGTCCTGTCCCTCCAGCTCTTGTCCAAAGTCCTACTGCTCTGCCCTAGAGATGCCTCCACATGAAACCAACCCAAGAGTACCAACCTCCTGACAGATCCCAGTCCCTCCAGATCAGTGCTGCCAGGAACTGAAGTCCTTGTAGCCCATGCCTGGAGCAGGAATCACCTTTGCATGAATGAACAGGGAAGATGAAGCAAACCAGCCTGACATGACAGCACTGACATCTTTGTACTGACACCAGTGCACATGGAGAGAGAACACAGCTCAGCCTCCCCATCACCAGCACTTGCTGAAAGCTTCACACCTGGAAAACCAAATACACCTTCATATATGCACTGGACCCAAACTCACATGGGTAGGGGTTAGGTTGGTTGTTTTTAGCCACGCAAATTTAAGTTCCTTGCTAACTAATCAGTCTAGGAACAAACTTTGTGCCCAAAAGGACCTTTAGAGCAGTTGACTCACCAAGAAGGTACGTTGGAACCAGTTCTAAGAACTAAAGAGCTGAAAACCAGTTTAGGAGCCAAAACCACACAGCAGGAGGGTCAGAATTCTCCCTTTCTGCTTCAGCCATTCAAGGGTGGCCCTCTCTTAACAACAGGGTGCAATTGCCTGGGTGAAGAGTTACCCTATGGCTTGAGTTGCTCTGTTTTTATGGATTTCCTGACACACTTTCCTGCTCAGAAGTTTCTCACCACACAGTACTCACACTGTCCAGCCTCCTGGCCTTTGAAGATGCAGCAGAGTTGCTGCTGAAGCCAACAAGAGCCAAGATTCTGCATCACTGGCAGGATGTTGCTGCAAAGGTTCCAGGATTGACTTCTCGGTGACTAAACCTAAATCTGAGAGCACAGGAGAGCTGACCTTGGAAAATTATCTCATCCTGTTTAGAGTCTCACAGAAACATTTGCCAAATCTCTTAATATAAAATATTTCACGTCATGGATTGACAAAGTTCCTTTTTGCCCTTCCTTCCGTCCACACCAAATCTGATAAGTGGCTTTTCTCTCCTCCCTGGGAGAAGCCTCAGAGGATGGAGATCCGCTCCTTTTACGTGCTAAGGACAGAAGTCCCAGCTTTTTACTGTTGAAACAGGAAACACTGTCAGATCCTTCTGGAGAATTCTATTGTTACAGGAGCAAATAAAACTTTTGGCCAAGGTGAAAATGGCAGAGGGCATCATTCTACATGGAGGTCACAGACCCTGGAGATGAAGGGTGCAAAGGAAATCACAGCTCTCCATGGCCAACTGCAGCACTACCTCACTTTAACCTCTCTTGTCCAGTTTCTGGGTTTGCTCAGTTTGATTTTGGGATGCCACAGCCAGACCCAATACTGGACTCACTTTGCATTCCTTGCCAGAACAGTTTTGGACTAATTCAGCACCAAAACTTTTCAGCTTGGCAGAACCAAATGACCGTGAGCACTCCCAGGGCGGGTGGTGAGCAGGACCCAAACATGGGACAGCCAGACAGATGTGACCTCCTCCCCCTCCATACTCCCCCCCAGCTCCTGCCCTGCTCCTGAGACAGCCCCACGAGTGGCCTGCCCAACCTGCTGCCAGGCACCCTGTTCCTCACCACCCCAATCCGGGCACACCAGGACCCCCACCACCCACCCCAGCTCCATCTACAGCTCACCCCTCCCTCTCTGCTCCTTTATTTCCTCACACTAATTTGTTGTTGATCCAAAGGTTAATTTGGAGGGACTGCTGGCAGCAGAGCTCACAGACCCCGTGTGCTCCTCTCTGCTGTAGCCTCCGGGCTGCCTTTTGGGCGAGCCAGAAGTCCCGGTTCCCGTTCGGGAACCGGTTTGTTCTGTCGCTGGCAGACACGCCCTCCCTCTGTAAATGCTACAAATCAGGCGTATCTGATCCATTATTCACTAACCGCGGCTGCTTCCCACTTCCAGCTCCTGTTGGAGGCAGCGCTGATGCCAGAAATGTCACGGCGGCATCATGTGACAGCCGCTATCGCTGGAGCTGCGGCAGGGTTTAATGTCACTGCCGTTCAGTGGGAGCAGGGCAGGACGGCAGTTCCGAGCCAGCCCGGCTGGGGATGGCACCGGGGCTGCAGCACACCAGGACAGGGGGGTATCTGCCCGGGCTCACGTTTGTCTTCATGATTCACGGGAGTCAAAAACGGTTTGGATTGGAAGGGATCTTAAAGCTCATCTCGTTTCACTCCCTGCCATGGGCAGGGACACCTCCCACCTACCAAGGCTGCTCCTTTGGGCCAACCTGGCCTTGGACACTTCCAGGGATGGGGCAGCCACAGCTGCTCTGCCCAACCTCTGCCAGGGCCTACCCGCCCTCCCAGGGAGGAATTCCTTCAGTAAAAGAAACTAGAATGCAACTACTCATCCTAAGACTCGATTCTGAGGTTTCATGGCAGGTTTAGAGGAGACAATGAGAAGGGCCTGTGACACAGTGAACATCCAGAAGCAGAACCCTGCTCTGCCCACTCCCTCATTTTCAGTCTTTACAAGATACTCCCTCCTGGCAGAATAGCTGCCACTTTGGGAAAGCTGCTCACAGCCTCTCAGGGCTGATGCACAGAGATGGCAAAGTGAACCCTCAGGAACACCTGCCCAAAACAAACTGGGGCTGCCTGGCCACAGAAGCTGTCGTGTCCAGGGTTCTGCTCCTGCCATCCCAGCCTATGACCTGTAAACAATCCTTCCAGACCTGGCTGGGACTGAGGACACTGCTCAAACACTGAGTATTGTAACACATAGTCTCTGCCACAGAGAATGTTTGCCAGAAAAGCTCAGACTGGCCCAGAGTCGCTGCTGCTGCCAAACCCTGAGCCAGGGCCTTCACCGGCCTGACATGACCCAAACCTCCCAAAGATCTTTGATTTCATTTTCCTTGCTGTCTCAAAGTAGGTAGTCTGCCAAGAAGCCAAGCAAGGCCCAGCCCTGTGCCTGATAAACATCTCTCCATCTGGATTTCCCAAGCTTTTGGGAACGTTAAGCAACTCTCCCAGAGTGATTTCTATATATAACATTATTCTGTGGAGAGCAGCTCATGAGAGCCCCGTGCCATGGAATGGAACTGAGGGCTGGAGCAGCTCAGTGTCCACCACCCCCCATGGGTTGGTCAAAAATAAAAGCTGTCATTCATTTGGGAAATGTCACAAAGCCTTGAGTCATTGTTTATTCTAAATACTACCGGCACCCATCTTCAAAGCGGTGTTGAATTACTGCAATTGCCAAACAAACTCCAGAAAAGCAAAGGCAACAAGGCCGTGGCTGCTGAGCCAGGGGATCCAGTGGGCTGGGACAGAGGGGACACTCCTCACCCAGGCACAGAACCCCCGGGAAGCAGAGGCTCAACGGCCACAGAGATAACAAAAGGTGTGATTAGTTACAGGGTTCAATCCTGGCCCTTCATCCTTCAAAACAACAAACGCCCATGAAACGTTAACAGTCAGAAGTTAAACAGTCTCTGAACTCACTCTGTGCGGGCTTCTTTGGAAAGCAACTGCTGTGACTTGGAGAGGTGGATGTTTTCCTGGGGACAAGCTGTCACTGATAGCTCCCTTTCAGGTCCTTCCAACTGAGCTCCTAATTTATAAGTGCCAAAAATTACAGGCAACACATGGCAGATAGCAAGCTTTAAACTTGTCTGCAATAATGCACCGAATCTTTTGCAAGCTAGAAAAAATAATTTATTTCAAGTAATAAAGAGGAAAACGTTATAGACCATGAAGCATTAATGTTGCATCCCAAAAATCTCACACAAAAAACATTCCAGCACAACGCTCAGCCTCTAAGAGAAGAGCTCAGCACTGAAATGCCTGCAGGGAAAGTAGGAAACAATTAGAACTGAAAAATAGTTTGGTGACACAGCATTGACTAATGAAGCACAGTGAAATGTCAAACATTACAGCTGAAGAAAAACAACAGGGAAATGCAGAAATGTCTATAAATTCATTGCTACAACTAGAAATCTCTATAAAGCTCAAGGTAAGTAAGAAGTTTGCTTGAACAGAAAGTGTATCACACAGATATCAGAGTAGCTGGAATAAAAAGCTGTACTTAGTATTATATTTATTGATTCCATAAGTGAATGGCATAGTAAATAGCAACCATCAGGTTAATTGAACAGAAGTATTTTATGTAAAAGCTATTAACTGTCCTCATTAACAGAGCTGGACCTGGACAGGACAGAGCACAGCTCTGACACAGAGCCTGGTGCTCTGGGAGCTGTTCAAAGCAAAGTCGGGTCTTCCTAAGAATCCAAAGGTGACAAACAGCTCTTCCCTCAGCTTTTCCTGGCCCGGGGCTGCTGGAATCACCAGCCAGGGCTGGAACACCCCACCTGGTGGTTCCACACAGCAACAGAAAGGGCCAAAGCACATACAGACTCACCTCGTGCCCTCCCCTCCTCCCTGGGACACACACCTGAACACCAACTCACCCTCACCACAGGACTCCACAAACACCAGCACAGCTGCAGAAGTGTTTGCTTTCAGCTTACCACAAGCACCTACAACTTTACTGCAGGCACTAAGTTTTTCTACCAGTAGCAGTGTTTTTAAAAATATGAATTTTAGTTTATGTTTTATTGCAGTGAACCCTTAAGAAGACATTTGACAGGAATGCTCTTGACCAGAATAATTTCTCTTGAAAGGAAAGGCTGAGTATTTTTTCCATTATTACTTCCATTTGAAGACACCACCTTCCTTTGCCCTCATCCTACAGTGCAAACATGTTTGCACAGGTGAGGTCTGCACCACCTGGAGTTGTGTGTGTACAGCTCTACAGCGCAGGGCCACAGTGTTTCCTTCTGAAACGGCATCAACATAACAATGAGAAGGGAGAACATTTGCACACACAAAAGGGGAGCAAACATTGCAACAGCAAGCAACTCCAGACCTAGAGTAAGCCTAAACTGGACAAGACTGTGAAGTCCGAAGTCCCAAGTATCCACCTGAGAAAAAGGTGAGCCTGAGAAGGGTTTTACCTGCTGATACTCTGAATCTGTGCCAGGCAAGCACCCCAACGGCAGAATTCTCCTCCTGCACCTACAGCTGTGTATGTACAGAGCTGAAATCAAATATCCTGTTGGCAGCAAGTCCTAGGTCAGTACAGAAAAGCTGTGAAGGAGTGTAAGACTTCACCTGTTATTTATATTCATATTGACTAAATGCCTTTCAGGGGCTGTAACATTTGCCACAACCACATGAAAAATGACTATATGTATCCACTAATGACCTTGTTAGCAGCTCAGTGTGAATTCTCATCATTATCTCAGCTCTTCCCTCAACAGGCAACAATAGTCATCAGGAGAAAAGTAACCAACTACTCAAGTGTGGAAACCCTTTCCCATGAAATTCTCCACTGCCTGCACAGGGAAGAGATGCAAGGGCAGGCCTTGGACAGCCTCTTTAAGGACATCATAAATAGCAAAGACATTGACTGCTGATAGTTCTCACACCACTTGGGCTTTCCAACTGCCCTGCTGGCAGCTTTAAATAAAATAAAAACCATCATTTTAATTTGGGGAAGATCCTGATGAAGAGGATCATGCTGATGAATATAAAGCAAACTACAATCAGCATGATCCACAGCAGCCAGTTGACAGACTTCTTGGCATGCTGCTCCAGGCGGTCGGACTCGTCCTTGAGCTTCTCAAAGTTCTGGTCTGCCATCCTGAGGGAATGGGACAGTGTCTGTGGAGCAGAGAGAGCAAACACTGTCACACTCAGGGCTGCAAGGCTGGCTGAGATTTCCTCCAAGAGAGGAAAGGTTCAATTGCACACAGACAGCAGCAGGCAGGTATTGCTTCCAGTGTCCCTGCTCTAATCCCACCTGGAGTCCAGTTAGAGGTGTAGGATTTTGGTCCTCAGCACCTTGACCTGGAAAACTGAGGGGTTCCAGCCTCAGTGTGCCCTACCTGGTTGTCCTGTTTGATGACGTTCTGTGCAGCCAGCGTGTTGTTTTTGAGGCTGCGAGCCAGGCTGAGCATTTCCTCAGCCAGCTTCTCCTGCATGTCCTGGTGGTGCTGCAGCACAGCATCCAGCTCCACTGCAGACTGCTTCTCATCTGGTGTGAGGCCTCTGCAAGAGCACAAGGGGGAAAGAAGGGCTTTGTACTTCCTTCTGGGCCCATCTCCCAAGGTTGCCCCTGACTCTGCAACTGTACAACGAGGCCAGTTATTTGGGTTTCTATCAGCAGAGACTTTACCTAAACTAAAGCACATTTGGGGTTTAAAGGTCATTGGGAACAACAGTTTCCAAAATGCTGAGCATTCAAATGAGGAATTTTTACTCACCTCCGCTTCCTTATGTTCAACTCCTCAGAACCTGAAAGAAAAGAATAAGAGTTAAATTTGTGTTTTAGCACGTTACAAATTCCCATGCAATCACAGGCTAAAGAAACAAGTCTTTTGTAAGGGATTCTCAGATGTCCAAATCCTACTTGGCCTCCACCCCAAGGAATATAGATGTCAAATGCCTACCTGCTTTCCATGAGGAAAAGAGGGCATGAAACACCAAAAGAGGGGGAACAAACCCCAGATGAATCACACCCCTGAGGGCAGGGCTGAAGCCCGTGTGCCTTGGTGTTCTTTCAGGACACGTTAGATTGGCCCAGCTCCAGCCACTGTAACAGTAGCCATGGAAACCACAAATTAATTCCTCCCAGTTCCCTACGTGAAAAACACGGCCGTGTATTCCAGGGGAATGGAACAACGCCTACTCCAAGTGCCCCAAATCACATGATTTGCTCAGAGCAGAAGGGAACAGGAACAACAATAAAGCTAAATTGCCCTTGTTAATTCTGTAATTAGAATGTCTGTTTCTGCGTAAATTTTACCAAAAGAGGTTCCTACAAGTCCCTGCCACCATTGATAACACCACTTATGCTTTCATCTGTTTTTGGGTTAGGTTGCTTTTAAAATCTGCCATCCTGAAAAACAACCGAGCCACTAAATTACAAGTACATCTTGGGCAAACTAACACCTGACCTTCCTCCTCTTCCCCCTATAAGACTCAGGTTGACTGAAGTTAGAGAAAACAACTGATAAAACTTACCATCAGTAGCCAAGGGGTCCTGTGAGGCACAAAGAGAACCAAACCAGCAGATTACAAAGGGTCAGTGGTAAGAGACAGCCCCCCAGGCCTGGCTGAGTGCCTGTGCCCAGGAGTCATACCACCCAAACTGGAAAGAAGGTGACCCCCCACCCTGCCTGGGACATAACTCAGGCCCAGCCAGCCCAGGCAGCAGCTGTTGGACACAAGCAGCAGCCCCAAACCTACTGTCCCCAGCAGCTCAGTCCTCATCTGGCCTGTGCAGCGAGCCTTGGCCTGCAGGTGGACTGTCCTGGTGGCCGGGGTTCTCTCCTTGGCTGTCGTGGGGGTGCGACCCGGCGCCAGCAACTGGTTTGCCAGAGCCTTCTCCGTGGATGAGGCCTGGGAGGGGAGGAGCAGGGAGAGTCATGGACACCACCTTCTCCAGGGTGTGTGATCACCCTCATCCTCGGTGCACCTCCACAGCTGCTTCCCACACTGGAGTCAGCCTGAGCAGCAGCACTGACTGTACCCCAGGGGCTAAAATGCAGCGTCCTGGCATTCCACAGCTCTTCAGGGGCACCTGGCACCACCCAGGGACGTGCCAGGGCTGAAGGAAGGGCCTGCCCCTGCATCTCACAAAGCAGTGAGGAGGATGTGGGCAAGGTGTGCTTTGCTTTGGGAAAGGAGCAAAGAACTTACAGAGACCACACAACACCTCCTTTTAACAAAACATAGATCCACTATGTTTATTCACAGTTTTACCAAGGACTGCCTGCTAAGATTTTGACAACTGTTATTTTGAGGGACAAGCAAAAGTAAACATAGGAACCAGGCAATAAGGTGAATACAAGGAGGGAACACTGAAGTCTTTTCAAGCTGAACAAGTAGATCTTACCAATTTTTCAGCTTCCAGGAGCCCTTTGAGGAAGTCCACTTTGCGAGAGTATTCATTCAGCAGTTCAGGGGCTGGCTTGCTACCGGGATTGGAAGATAATAATACAAAAACCAAAAGTTACCAGCATTTCCTACTATTCAGGTGGCTTTCCAAATAAAATAAGATGGAAAAAAAAATCCCAACGTTCTTCAAAGAAACATCTTTAGCCTCAGGATAGGAATACACTTGCAATCCCCTGCAAATGAGCAGAGAGAGCTCAGTGCACAGGCCATTGCACAGGGAAGGATGTGCTGTGGTAAGAGACTTATCAAACCACACAATCATTAGGGTTGGAAAAGACCTCCAGGACCACCAACCCAACCTTAGGCTGTATTCCCCCATTCCCACTAAACCACACTACAAAATGCCACATGTACTCTCTTTCTGAACACTTCCAGAGGTGGAGACTCCTGTGCCACCCACTCCAACAATGCTTACCCACTCCTCCAGTGAGGAGATTTGTCCCAGTATCCAGCCCAGTATCCTCCCCTGAGCCACCCAGTCTGCCCCTGAGGGCTCACCTGGCCTGCTGCTTCAGCTCCCGCAGCATGTCCTCCAGAGCAGCCACATACTGAGGGGAAACAAGGCTTTAGGGGGTGGCCATGGGGGGACAGCAGGGGAGACAGCGGGTGGAGCAGCCCAGAGCTGAGGGGTCCTGAGGGGCACAGCTGGGGGGTATTTGAGGGGCAGAACTGTGGGGTACTGAGGGGTCAAAATGTTGGGTATTGAGGGGCACAGCTATGGGGTCCTGAGGGGCACAGCTATGGGGTCCTGAGGGGCACAGCTGTGGGGTCCTGAGGGATCAATATGTGGGGTATTTGAGGGGCAGAG
>VXAU01003081.1:45680-82743 GCA_013399695.1 Formicarius rufipectus
GGCAGAGCGGGGGGGTATGGAGGGCCCAAAAGGTGGGGTTATCTGAGCGGTCAAACCAAGACACTGAAGGGCCGAGCCGAGGGTTATGGAAGGGCTGAGCCACGGGGTATTGAGGGACAGGGCCGCAGCTTACTGAGGGGCCGAACCGCGGGGTATTGAAGGGCCCAACCGCGGTGCTGGAAGGACAGAACCGAGAGGCCGAGCTGTAGGTTACTGAGGGCCGAACTCCGCTTTCNGGTCCCTGCGCTCCGCCGCCAGCGCCTCGCAGCGGCTCAGCAGCCGCACCATGTTGAGCTCCAGCCGCGCCGCCGCCATGGCCGCCCTCAGGCGCCGCCCGCCATCTTGGGCGGGGCGGCGGCGGCGCCGGGCGGGCCCTCCCGCCCCGCTCGGTTTGAAAATACACCC
The DNA here is from genome assembly GCA_013399695.1 of Formicarius rufipectus. Classification (NCBI taxonomy): domain Eukaryota; kingdom Metazoa; phylum Chordata; class Aves; order Passeriformes; family Formicariidae; genus Formicarius; species Formicarius rufipectus. The sequence goes on from VXAU01003081.1 coordinate 46,086, forward strand.
CGAAATGTGAGAAATACAGGCTTAATTCGTGTCAGAAATATAACGAACTATGCTGTATGGCTTGCCAAATTATTCAGTGGGATTCCGAAAGCTTCGAATATTGTACATCTGGGCGGTGCGGGATACGGAGTAAAGATTTAGCGACTAAAAGCAAGGCGTGAACTTAGTTTAACATATAAAAAGGGGGTAAAAGAAGAAAGCCAAAGTTAATGACTGAGCAGCCTTTTGATACAAGAGAGATACAATGGAAACGGAGATTAAGCCGGAACCTCAACACAACAGGGAAACAGAGCAGTCAAGAGAAGGAGGGAAGAACCCCCAGACGAGAGACAGAACTGAAGCAACAGAGCCTCTCTAGTAAAAACTGAAGCTGAGAATATCACAGTCCCTCCTGACCCAGGATTACCAAGAAGCACCACGCAGAGTCAGATGACGAGATTTAAAAGGCAATAGTTTAAGGAGAAATAAAGAATCTGTATGTTTTGACTGTATCTAAGCAGAGCCTGCGAGCTCTGTCGGGGTGTTACTGACAGGGCGGTGACTCTGCGGGACACCCAGCGCTGCCTCTTTTTACTCTGTAATTTTCATTACCTCTACAATTAAAACTACCCTTTTTGGCTGAGTGACTTGGTCATTCCAGGTGGTCATTTATAACAGTTTTCACCCGGTGCTCACCCAAACCTCCAAGCCCCCCTTTCCCAGAGAGAAAGGAAAAGGAGAAAAGGCCAAAAAGCAGCTGAGAGATAATGGCGAAGCAAACTCAGAGTGGGTAAATACTTAAATTTATTACTAACAAGATAAGAACTAAAAGTAATAAAACTAAAAAGTAAGAAATAAGTCAGTCTTAAGAACACCTTTCTCCTCCCACTCCTCCCTCTCTCCAGCAGTTCCAGGGAGCAGGGAATGGGGGTTTGCAGCGGGGTGTCGGTTCTGACACTGCTCTTGTCCTGGGGGTCACCCCATGGGCTGCAGGGGGGTCTGTGCACTCAATGGCCACACCCCATGGGCTGCAGGGTGTGGAAATAACTTTCAGTCCTTCCCCAGCCCCTCCAGTGTGGGGTCCCTCCTTCTCCTCCTCCTGCTCCAACTTTGGTCTCTGTGTTGTTATCCCATGGCTGGAATTCCCAACTGCCCCACACTCCTGAATTCTGAAATATGTTATCCCAGAGCTGTGACCGGGATTCTTAATTGGCTCCACTTTGGCCACCAGCAGCAGTTCCCTCCTGGCCCTGGCTGTCCTTGGCTTCACAGGACAGGGGGAGCTTCTGGCAGCTTCTAACAGAGACCACCCTGGGAACCCCTCCTTTACTAAAATTCAGCTACAGAAACCTATGACAAGTTTATTGCAAGAGTACCAAAACCCCTCCTTGGTGGTGCTGCTCCTGTGCAGCTTCCCCCCCTGGGAACACGCTTTGTGCAGGTTCTCAGACTGAGGCAGAAGCAGCTTCCAAGACAGCGGCCTCAGGGATAAGGATGGAGCAAACTGAGAGGAGAACCTGCTGATATTCCATGGACTAAGTGAAGAGTTCTATTAATAAAGGTAAAATAGTAAAAAGGGTAAAAGATAAGTGTATGTGAATTCCCACAAAATATATCTTAGTTGATATTTAGCTATAGCTGTGTGTTGCTAGATAGTTTTGATGGTGTGTGTTAGTTTTAGAAATGTGCCTAATTGTGTGTGAAGAGAGTTCCTCCTTGTACTTTGAAATCCCTGTGCAGTGGAACATAAAGATTCAAGAATGGAAACACTGAAAAAAGAAACAAGGGAGGAGAAGCCTTTTCTGCCATTCCTGAATAGAACTCGAACTTTAGACAAAGAGCAATAAATTCTCATTTTTGTTTTTGATGCAGTCAGGGTGTCTTATCAACAACTAAGGCTTACAAGCCTCTTCCTAAGACACTAAAACTGTGCAAGAAGTCGTCGGCTACACCATCAGCCCTTCATAAGGCAGCAGCCTTGATTAAAGGCTCCCTTTAAAATAAACTGCTCATTAAACAGCCATTGATAAACGAACACATGTATTTTTTAAAAGTGCAATGTTTTAATAAACGTCTTTATACATTTTGGTCTCAGTTAAGGCTATTACGTTAAACAGTTCTGTAAACCACACAGAAAATTGTCATAAAAAAAAAAAAAAAAAAGGATTTAAGGCAACACACATTGACCTAAACTCACTGTTGGTCCCATGATGGTCCATTGTAAGGCAAGTGGGAAAGGCACGGCAGCGGAATGGGGGGCTCGGTTCCTGTACACTCAACCCACACATTTCACTCAACATCACCTTTTACCTTTTTAGCAAGGCTTTAACTTAAAGTGGAGAATATTTACTTTGAACACCCTCACTTCACCTTTACAGTACTGTACATTTCCAGGGTGCCTCGGGGGCAGGACGAATTCACAGCCTTCCACGGGGGTTAAAGCCAAAGGCCATGCTCGAGTTCCCCGAGGAGTCCGGAGAGCTGAGGGGAGTTCACGGAAGGGTTTCACTGACGGTTTCACTCGTGCAGGCAGGGGCTGTGCGAGGAGGGGTCCGAGAATCTGCGCTGGAGCTTGGCACTGGGCTGGTACTCCATGCACACGCTGTCGGGGCGCCGTGCCCCGGCCCGACACTCCCCCTGCCTGCATAGCCCGGGGGGCAGTTTGATGTTTGCCGTGGGCATCACTGGGGTGCGGCGGGGCACTCTGGCCTTGGACAGCGTCAGGGACGATCTGCGCCTCCAAGACGGGGGCGCGCAGGAGGAGCGGGGGGAGGTCTGCGGCGGGGAAGGCACCTCGCAGAGGTCTTTAAAGGTGGGCAGGCAGGAGCTCTGAGCACGGCGGTGTAATCCAATAATTGCTTTAAAGAAACAAGACACTTAGAGACTGAGAGCAGCAACTTGATCCGAGCCGCTGTGAGCAGAAGGTGTCTGGTCACCTGGCTGTATGCAGTGGAAGATGTAGAATAAGAAAAAAAACACACACTACCTTAATACTGACCTTCGGTATCCCCCCGGCCTGGCCTGTCCTCCAGCAGGCTCTCCGTGCTCGCTGAGGTCTCCGAGTCCACGTTCTCCTCGTCAGAGCCCCGCTGGTCCAGCTCAGGTAAGCGGTAAGTGATGTCCTCCCTGCACCAAACACAGGCCAGAGCACTCAGCCAACACCGACAATGCAGCTCGTGGTCAGAGGTAAAGCATGCAGGCATTAAACACCAGTTCTCATGGTACTTTCTCCCAGATAGTCCCTTGTAGTTTCCCCTTCTATAGAATTGGATCCCTTTGGACAAAAGGTGTCCTGCTGTACCCCCTGTGCTGCCTCTGAGTCCTACCCAGCTGAAGGGGGACTTACTTTTCTTCTTTTATTGACTGTATGCGATCGATGAGAATCTCCTTTTCCCGACTATTGGCTTCAGAAACCTCCTCGTCCTCGTGCACAGAGTCCAACTCTGAGGTGCCACTGTCACTTCCTTTGACCTGAGAGCTTTTACTCTGCAAGACAAATTCACATGTGACACCTCTCAGTCACAAACAGCTACACCAGTCTTGACTGCCTGCAAATTTCAGGGCGGAAGACAGCTGAGAAGGTCAAAGGAAAGGCTGAGGGAATTGAAGAGCTGTTAGTTATCCATACAAATGTAAGACAATTTCCTAATTACCTGATTTGTTACCTTTTTTTTAGGTCTGTCAGCCTCAGCTTAGTTTTAGTAGTCACTCATGAGTAATATTACTACATCCAATAAAAGTGACATACATTGCCTATAAAATACCAGGTGAGGACAGGCCAGGCCAGCAGCCCTGTGTGCAGTCTGGGTGGGGAATTGCACCAATACATGCAGTCTTGGTTGTTTAGAGTGTTTAATACTAAGCTACAACACGTGTAGTAAGTATTTTAGTCATGCAATAGTACCATAAGAAGAGCCCATGCACTACCCCCAGGCAGTTGTACATACCAGCTTCCCCTCATAAGGGGAAGAGAACCCGAGTTTTACAGGCCAGAGCTAGAGAGAGATGGAGACCAAATCCATTATATGCAGCTTCTGATCACACACAGTTTGGTCTGTTTTAATTAGTACAATAAAAACAAAGACTAAGTGTATTTGCCCTACCAGAACACAACATCTTTGCCCACCAACCACCTCTGGAGTGAAGGAATTCCTTTGCCATGCCACAGAATCAATCTTAGTTCCACTGATGGAATTATATAGGAATAGATTTTGAGCACTACCAGAGCACATCCCCACCCCTGCACCCCTCACTTCTCAGACTCCAGGTGAGCTGTGTATTTAGCTCCTACCTACACTTTTGGGGAAGTCCAAATCATTTTTCCTCTTATCTTGCAATTGATTTTAGACTTACTGAATGGGATGGACAGGATAAAGAGCCCTTCATTCTCCAAAGTCTGGTGGGATGGTGGGTTTATCTCAGTACTTACTGTATTCTGCCGGAGCAAGGAGAGTCGTCGAAAGGCGAGGCTCTCTGCTGCTTCCAGCTGGTTGATCTCAGCCATTTTGATCTTGTACTTCCTTATCTGCTCCTTTATGAGCATCTCTACACACCTGGGGAAAAGGGCAGGAGTTTATTGAGCACCCTCATTCCATAAAAGCTCACGGTGGGATGAGATGCCTCTCCTGCTCTGGGGGTGTTTGTCACACACACGTGGCTGATGTGTGACCACAGTGCCCCAACACATCCCTCACAGGCAGCACTGCATGGTGACAGGGTGAAGAGTCCAACACAGCAAGCAGAACAGGACAGGTGATGGTTAAAGGTAATGGCACATGTTGCTCCTGGGGTACCCAGAGCCTCCCATGCTGACTGCACACAGTGGTGAGCACAGACCGTACCACAGCTTCTGCTGCTTCTACCTGTCTTCCCTGTGCTGGCACAGAATGAATTTGCAACTGCCCTTCTCCACTTCTGTGGCCCCAGGGGTCAGTTAAAAGTTACAGAAAGCTGTAAATTTTCAGGCTGTATTTTCACTGGAGGCAGATGAACAGCGAGGGGCACTCAGAGAGCCAGAGCTGCTGGAGGGTGAGAACAGAGAGGATCAAGGACAGAACCTTCCCCAGTTCAAGGAACAACACAGAAGAAATTATTGGGGGGTTTCATGTACACAGGAGAGAGCTTAATTCTACATCATCCTGTTTATTATGCCTTGTGTTTCAGCCAAACAGATGATTAATGTGCAATCCCTCCAAAAGATGATCTTGATGTAAAAGAGAAACCTGATATTTGAGACTTATAAGTCATCCTACTTCATGCTAAATTTGCAGCACCAGTAGAGCCAGGATCAGTAACTCTTAACCCTCAGTCTGTCTGCTCAACACGAACTAGGCTGTCACAAATGCAGGCAGTAGCACTGGCCTTCCTTTCCATTCTGAGGTATTTTTTTTGGAGAAAGTACTTTTCAGCTCAAACTTACATGGTTGTTTTTGAGACATCCTTCATGCTGGTTAAGGGGTCAGAGGTGTCTGGACAGCGCAGGAGACACGGAGCAAACACGATGGCCAGGGCATTGGGTGACATGCGGTTGACATCTTCTATCAAAGCCACTCTGGAATTCAATGTTCAGGAAAAGAGCTTTGAAGCCAACCTTGCTTGAATACAGGCAACCTGACCAGGCCAGAGTTCCCAAATAACATGCAACTAGGCCTCTCAGGCACTCACTGCATACAGCAGTTCAAAAAAATCTTGAAAGTATTTCACACCTATGATGTAGACAAAATTTCAGGCACCAGAGAAAGACCCAGGGTGTCACCCAGGTTAAGCCAGTCTGGTTGTCTGGTTTCCTCTCCAAAAACCATGTTTAGAGGGCCACTTGGAAAATCCTCAAGTTCCCTGGCTTAGAGCAGCCCCTTGTGCAGCACCACTCATCCCTAAGACTTGCCTATGCTCCTCCTCAGTTCACTGGTTACCATCTGTACAAATCCTGGCGTTCAGATGGTTCATCAAGGTTGTGAGATCTACCTTGTCTTCAAAGTTGTCCTTGCCAGATTTGATCCAAATACACCAGGTTGTAGAAGTAACCATGCATCTGTTCTCAGGCACAAATCATCAGCTTCAATTCTTTCTTATCTAAACCAGCACCACAATCCCTACACTAACACTCAAGAATAAGTTTAAGACCTTATAAAGCTTTCAAGGAGCACTCAGAGTTACACAGTTTGTCTACAAATGAAGTAATTAAAGTCATTACTTGACGAGATGGAAGATGAGTCGCTCGAGGGTATTATGATTTGCTTGTGGGAGCTGTTCCAGCACACTGTAAATGGCACAGAGTTGCTCCTGTTTCTCTGGCAGTTCTGCACAAAGGAAGAAAGCACAAGGTGATCAATGCTATGCAAGGCTAGTGGAAAGCTAAAATTCCTGAACTCTTAGAAGCCTCACTGTCATTTCAATTACCACCTGAATGCCCAAGTACCCCTCATGGCACTGCAATTGTCCTGCTGCTGTTAACAATCATGAAGTGACACATCAAGACCTCCAACAACATTTAAGGTACCTTAATCCCACTGAAGCTAAAAGAATCTAAGGATTTGGAGTATCTGGATATTAAGATCTGGTTCAGATCATAAAGAAGAAAAAACTGAGCATGGAAGGCAACTTATTTACAATCTCACTGGTTTTAGAAAGAGCAGTTGTACAGTGACAAAGGCAAAGGAAAAAAGGAATCCTGAAGGAAGATGCAGTAAACTAGAGGAGAAATTCCCTGCCACATGTGTGATGCAAAATGCCTAAAATCCTTGCTGTGCACTGAAGGAGCAGTTCATCCAGCATGAGCATCTTAAGAGTTTCTTCTGCCAGGGGCATAATGAGTTAAAGAAGAAATGCTTGCAGAGTGGTTTTAAAACCTACCAACAGCTCTGAGGAAATCGTTGTACTGTGCCGATGTCATCAGGGGGTCTGGCAGCTCCCGCAGCCACTGCTTCAGGATCCCCGTGATGGTGTGGATGGGGTAATTCTCCAGTTTCACCGAGTTTGGGTCTGAAAAGGAATGTTTTGTAAGAGCAGTTCATTCCTTCATTCACAGTGAGACCCCGAAGAAATGAGATGAGAAACACTCAAATCTGTTCACAGAATCCAAGTGGAATTCAGAAGGAAAAGGAGAAAATCCTCTGATGGTCATACAGAGGTGCTCAACAGCTTTTGCAGGCAACAAACAGTACAGCCTGCATGGTCACCAAAAAGCTGTCCTTAAGGCACTACAAACTGCCAGATACTTTCAGACCGAGGAGAACTGCAGCGCAAACACCTGTGACACAAGGCAGGCCAAAGGGCGGGCAGCAGAGCCTGACCTGCTTGCAGCAGCTGCTTCAGCTCCTTCATGCGGTTTGCCGAGCCCGACTTCCTGTAGATGCCCTCTGTGTAGAGCCCGTGCATCTCCACGTACTCCAGCAGCTTCTCCAGGACCACGGGCACCGAGTTCCCCTCGCTGGTCAGGGAGCTGACGCACACCCCGAAGTGCCGCCGCTCCGCGTCCTGCTCGCTCTGGGGTGGGCACAAGCTCTGTGAGTGCCCCTTCCCAGCCCAGACAACTGCAGTCCTTCAGGCTACAACCAGCTATTGCTGCCAGACACTAAAGCTGAGGGGTTTATTCTCTGATCACAGGGCAGACTTCCTGAGCTGCAGCAATAAAGAACATTCATAGTTCGTGCTGAAGGATTTCTTTCACAATTTGTCCAACACTGCACACGTGCTATGAGAGAAGAGCTCCCAAATGGGCTCAAGCATCACCTCTTGGAGGATTGTTGTGGGCCTGCCTCCGACTACATGCACACAGAGAAGGGAAGGATTTAAGCCATTTTTATTCAGTGCTTGGACATCCACTGTTCCTTTGGTGAGAACCAAAGGCATCACTTTGCATGCACCACTTATGGCACCACAGAGCCCCAGCCCTGATCTTCAAGCCTTACCTTCTTCCCACAGGACGTACAGCTGCTCTGGATTTTGGACATGCACTTCTTGTGACAAGTCAACTTGCAAACTAGAGAAAGGAGCAGTTGTTACAAGCACCCAAATCACATTAACACACACACTGTTCCTTCCCTCTGTAACCCACATGTACTGCAGCCACAGCTACAGGCAGCCGGGGAGGAGGAGGAGGAGTGTTTGGCCCACTCACCACTGCACAGACAGGCCTTCTCCATGGGCCAGATGTAGGAGGAGCAGTGCTCACACGACTGCCGGATGCTCACTTGGTAGTTTGTGAACACGTGGCCATTGTGCTCCTCAATCTGGTGGGGAACATGAAGGAACTCTTCATTTACTTTTAATAAAACCATCTTCCACTTATCAGATTTTGCTCTTTTATTCTACAATCACAACTGAAGGCTTTCACCTTGCAACCAAATTTCACCCTATCTGAAGGCAGTTGGGTTTGCTGGATCATTTCATAATTAACTTGCTTTCTTATAGTTCATCAGTGCAATACATGAGCTAAAGTTTGTTGTTACTATTCAGTAACTAGTTGTTCTTTGAACAGTCCATGATTGAGAAAGACATTGGGTTCTAAAAGATGCCGTGGACAAGCAAGAAAAATGTTTGAGTGCCACCCATCACTGCACAAAAGCAAGATTTCTGATTTATGAACAGTCTTATGTTGTGCCACACCTTCATAAGAGGTGAGTGAATCAGCATGCAAAACAGAACAGAGCACCAGCCCAAAATCCAGCCCTTCCAGGGGTGTTTGTGTTCTCTGAGTGCCCCTGAGGACTCAGATTATGGCACAGAAAAGTACTCACTGCACGATCCTGTTTCCGTTTCTTCTTCTGCGCTTTGGTTTGCTGCAGTGGGAAACAAAACTGGGGTCAGACTTTGAAATTCATACATTTCATCCTCTTTTTCCTCTGTTGAGTTTCCCAGGCTCTACTTCACCTCCAGACATTCCAGACACTATCCTGCAGCTTCAGCCTGGCTTGTCTGAGCTCACACTACCAGCTGAGCTCTCTGCCTGATGACAAGGCAATTCCACCTCTCAAACCTCCAGAGAACTCCTCTGTTTTTAGCAAAGAACATGCACAAACAACTTTCAGACTCTGAAACTAATAAAAGTTAAAAGACAAAATTCCAAAAAGGTGTAGCAGCACTCAGAATTTGTTGCACACATTGTGTGGATGGCAAGTGTTTCCCAAATCACAGGGAATGCCATGGAGAGGTTTCTGAGGTGACACAGGTCTCTCAGAGAGCAGCAGTGTTTCATCATCCCACAAGCCAGTAACAGAATAATTTTTATACCTTGGGTTGCTCAGACTCCTCTTTTTTTGTATATCCTCTGATGAATTCATCCAGAAGGGACTGAAAGAGGTTCAAAACCAGCTTGACTTCTTTCTCTTCCCTCTTTTGGGCCAGATTTGTAACTAGAAGCTGGTAATTTTCCATCAGGTCTTTGTAGCCAACATGGATTTGTCCATTCTAGAGAAGGGAAAAATACTTGTAAGGCAGTCTTTGGATGCTGTTGAGGCAGTTTCATATTTTGCTGTGTTGAAGTTCAGAGGTGAGAAAGCACAGCCATGATCAGAATCAGAGACAACAGCCCATGACACAAACAGGGTAACATATTTCCCCCTGCACTGTCCAGCAGCTCTTGGCTGAGACAAGGCAGTGCCAGAAGGGTATTGGAAAAGCTGCTGGCACCTCTCTTTGGTGTTCAAATCTAGCAGCATTAAGAGGCTGAAGACAGCAAAATCCATCCATTTCTAAAAATACATTTATGGCTGAGTGAACGTGAAAAGGGAACAAAGCAATCTGCTTAAGATTACAGCAGAACTGTAAAATGAGTAACACTCAGCCTTGAATTCCATGCTAAGAACTGCTGAACTGCTTTGTTAAAGAGCTGCAGGACAAGCATTTAACCTGCACCCTCATTTACTGCCTGCCAACTTTCCTTCATGGAGACTTACTACTTACAGGAGCAGAGTACATGGTCTTGATATTTCCTCTGAACTTCTCCGTGGCTTCAAAAAACAAACATTCAACACCAGACTTCTGGGAGCTTAAGTCATTGATCTAAAGGGCAAACACACCTGCATCAGATTTCATGAAAACAAGAACATCCTGCCAGAGTTCATCTTCAGTTGCTGGGCTCTGTCACCTGTGAGCACTCCAATTATTTAAAACAATGGTTCTTAGTGCACTGTGGTGATGATGATGATGATACAAAAGAGGAATTCAGCCCTAGAGAAATATTTCTCTACAACTCATGCTATTTCTTTTATTACAACTTTTGTTGCCCACTCATATCTAAACAGATGAGGAACTAACATGAACGCCCTGAGTATTTAATGCAACATAACGCATTGAGAGCCCTAAAGATGGGATTAGGAAGGGCCCTAACACAGACTTAACTCAGTCACGCCACTCAATCAATTCCCCTTTGCTTTACACTATGACACAAACTTGCACCTAGACAAGCAGGCTCTAAAATTCCACACAACCAGCAAACCCAGGCTTGAATCAGGTGATGGCTGAGGTCCTTCTACCTTGTTCAGGAGGAACTCGTCGAGGTGTTTCAGCTCGTTGGCGTTGGCGATCTCCCGGGCCATGGAGGCGCGCCAGTTCTGGGACACGCTGGAGATCTTGCTGATCTTGATGGTTCTGTTCTTCTTGGCTTTGCTGCTCTCCTTGGCGGGGCGCTCCCCTGCCTGGGGGCGGCCGGGAGGAGCTGCCAAAGGGACCCATTTGCACTTTGGGGAGGGACACCGAGTCCCGAGGGCTTTGTTTGTGCAAAGCCTCACACACGGTACATCGGCATGCTGAGGGGTAAGACACACAAACTCACCTTCTGAGACTTTCTGGGTTCCTCCCGGGTCTGGAAAGAGGACACAGGACACAAGGGAGAGGCCATCTCCTTCCTCAATCACATCAGAGCTCTCCTTTGGAATTTTTTTGTCTGGCTTTTTCCCCAAAAGTCTGCGCAAAGGGCTTTTAAAAGCAGACCTGAACACAAAAGCAGAGATAAGTGCGTCCCATTAGGAGTGGAAGGTGGCTCTGCTACGAGAACAGAATCTTAGCAATAGTCCACACCAGGATTAACCTCTACTGGGAATAGTTAAGTCCAACCTGCAGAACAACTGAGCAGCAACAAGAAAAAAGAAAGACAGTGTGAAGGCTCACCTGGACTCTTTGATATTTACTGGATTGGAGCACAGAGACAACTCCTCACATACCCAAAACACCATTCCTGGCTCAGGAAGTCCCTGTGCCTGAAGCTGAGGAAGCAGCATCACATGCTTGCTGGGCTCTCCAGCTCTTCTCTTGGTGTTGCATTACACAACATGAACCTCTGAGCTGAGCTGCAAGTGGGTTCTTATTTTAAAAAGACCCATTTCAAAGCCAAGTGCAATGCAAGCAGCAGAGAATCTGCTCCTCAGCAGGGCCAGGGATCAGCCCCACGGCAACACCAACAGCAGCAGCCACCTGTGCAGGTGATGCCAACACGAGTCTCTCCACAATCACTCCCAAGATTCCCAATTGAAGCACAAGTGGAAAATCCCCCTTTCCCCCCCTTTTTCTCAAAGGCAGGCCAGTCACACACACAGCACATACTTGGCATCCCCTTGCTGACTCGCTGGCTGCACAGACACAGCTGGCTCTGAGGTAGGTAAGTGCTCACTGGGTTTCTTCTGCACAGGGAATTTCTTGCTGCCTTTTTCTCCTTCTATCGGATCTGGTGATTGCTACAGCAGAGAGGAGGAGTCAAACACCACACAGTGAGTGAAACAGATTCTTTACATGGTTTCATAAACTAGAATGGTGAAAAAGGTTTGATTCATCAAGACAAAACACTTTACCCAATCACTATTATCCTACTAGTGTAAGATCCAAGTATATTTAAGGCTTCCATCAAAGAGCCATTTATTTAAGTTTTCAAACTCTTGTATAATATTTGGCAGTGGTTTTTTTTTTTACATGGGTATCAAACGAAAAAAAAATAAATCAACCTGAAGGAACACAGGCATACAGAATACACAATAGGGTTATTTACAATTCTTTAATATCTATAAACAAAGATAATTACGTATCATTATGCACAAGAGCATCAGTACCTGATTCATGGCAACAGCCTGCGCCAGTGTTGAGAGATCACTTAAGGAAGCTGAACTCCCCTTCCTCCTGCAATGTTGAAAGACAAGTTTCAGAATATACACTTTAACGAAGTCTGTAGCCTCTTAGTATTTCAGCCCTTTTAAGTAACACACAAATGTTATATCTGGGACAGAATCCAACTCAGCTCTTACAACTCACTTTTAAATGCAAAATGTACTGGACAAATGAAAAAACATGGGAATTTCAGATTTCCTGCTATATCAGATGGATGATGCTTGCAAACTGCAGGTCACTAAAACCTTGTTTTCAGTGGATATAAAACACATGAAAATAAACTCCAGTCACTGCTTCAACTAAAGCCCTGACTGTCCATTTGAATTCAGCCAGGCAGGCTTTGTATCTTTTGTGAGCTTCTGAAAACACTCTGCCCACACAGAGCCACCCCAGGCCTGGGAGCTGAGGAACAGCAGAGGTTGTTCCCACATCATGGCCAGATGTACAAGCTCCCAGGAATTCTCCACCTGGTTTTAAACATTCCAGATGTTTGTGCACAGTGAATAAAAAGGAAGCTGCCCTTACTCTAGCTGATCCTGAGGAGACTTATCCGCACGTGTCCTCCCATCCAGAGACTGACTCAGCACATCATTCTGACCAGCATCAGACTGCCTCTTGCCTTTCCACTTCTCCCTCTTGTACTTCAGCTTCTCTGGGTCATCCACATATCTCTGGATGGCAGCAGAGGTGGGACTGTCCAGGTCTTTGGCCACCCTCTGGCCCAGGTGCTTTTTATCTGCCCAGGCATCAGAGGGGCTCCGGAAGCTCCTGCCAGCAGACAGGGGGTTATGAAGATTCAGTGCAAGATTCGTGGGCCTTTCAGGGCAGTTAAAGCTTTGGCTGCCTTTTATTTGGTTACTCTGACTCCCTGGTGTTTCTGTCCTTTTAGCTGCCACAGCAGCTGCTTCTCCAGGTGGTTGCTCAGGAACAGAACCACCTTCTTTTATCTCACTTGCCGGTGGCGTGTCTGGAAGTGCTCTTTGTTCACTTGGACTTCTCTCTTCCTCGCTGCTTCCCTGAGGGACAGTATCACCTTGTGCTGAGGATTTCTCTGGCACTGGAGCAGTTTCCACAGCCTCTTCAGAGGTGGTTTGTTCCTCAAGGCGCAGTGGAGACGGTCCTTCGAAGGACAACAGGACGTGCTTGTTCTGCAAATCGTTGTGCTCCAGCCCCCTCTGCCGACGGGATTCCCGCTTCTCCCGGCTGCTGCTCACCTTCTCCGAGCCCTCTGTCGTGCTCTTCTGGGGTAACGTGGCTTTATCCAGCAAGCTCAGGTTTTCAGATGAGTCCAGGCTTTCAGCTTGCTCATTTTGAGCTTCATGTTCAGTTTCTTCGTTTTGAGCTTCATGGTCAGGTTCTTCGCTTTGAGCTTGATCTTCTGCTTTCTCACTTTGAGTTTGCTTTTCAGCTTGCTCACTTTGAGTTTGCTTTTCAGCTTGCTCACTTTGAGCTTGATCTTCCTCCCCCCCAGCAGCCTGATCCAGCTGTGTGTCGTGTTTCACAGGCAGCTCATCTGTTGTTGCCTCAGTCTGCTCGGCCTTGCTCGTATCATCCTCTTTGTCTTCATCTTCCTGCCTTTCTCTCTGCTTTTCTTCAGCTTTCTGCCTTTCTAAAATCATTTTCTGATATCTGTGAAAAATTTGTAAGATGCAAACATAAACATTTAATACCCAATGGTCAAAAAAAGCTCCAACTACTTAAATACAGCCCAAATAGCAGCAGAGGCACAAAGTGCACCTGCAGAGAGGTGTCTGCTTGTCAGGACTGGCAGCATCAGTGCAGCTCAGCAAAGCTCAGGTTCTGAGCACTCTACTGGCCACTTGATACTGAAACATCACATGGTAATAACTGTCTGCCAGATCAAAGAATCCCAGGATGGTTTGGGTTAGAAGGGACCTTCAAGCTCATCTCATTTCACCCCCCCCTTCCTAAGGAACTTTATCTTGGGAAGTTTCTTGTCTTGCAGTGCCTTTCACACAACTTCACACTGATTGTAAAGGTATTAAATCCACGTGATGCTTCCCAGCTCCTCTCCCCTCTCCCAGCCTTCCATTTACTCAAATAAATGTCATCTGTGCTCTGTGTTGCAGAAAAGGTGAACAACTTCCCACCACTGCCCAAGTTCATCCCCCTGAAACCATGTTTCTACCAGAACTTTGCTGATGAGATTCCCATCGATCACCAGTTTCTGGTGAAGAGGATCTACAACGTTTGGATCTGTAAGTGCAGTGAGAAACCTGTGCTGGGGAGAGGGAAATGGGTGGTAAAACCCCACAGGTCCCAGGGGCTCATGCACTTTGAAGTTTTGACTGCATTTGGTTGTGAGGAACAAGGATTGCTCTTAGAATAGTGTAATCCAACTTTGTGCCAAATTTTAGGTTGCTGTGCCTTGGGTCTTTGAAGAGCCTTCAAGAAAGGAGAGTATCAGTGCTAGGAAAGTCTGTTAGTGAATTTGAAGAGGGGAAAAAGCAGAATACATTTGGTACTATTGTTAGTGTCAGATGATCATGGAATGGTTTGGGTGGGAAAGGACCATCCAGGGCCACTCCCTGTATGGACAGGGACACCTCCCACCAGCCCAGGTTGCTCCAAGCCCTGTCCAACCTGGCCTTGGACACTCCCAGGACTGGGGCAGTCCCAGCTCCCCTACACAGCAGCTTCTTAACTCATTCACTAAGTCAACCCAGCACACAGGAGCTGAGCTCGGCAGGTGAAGCCAAGCAGCCCAGTGGTTTATGTGGCTGTTCCCACGCTCCTCTGCCCCTCCTGCCTTACCTCCTCCGCTGCAGGTGCCCCCTGACCAGCGCCTGCAGGAGGCAAACGCCGCGGCGCTGCTGCAGGAAGCGCCTCCGCTGACGGCAGCGTCTCCAGGCACACTGGATGGTCACGGCAGCGCCGCTCCTCTGCAGCGCCATCCGGACACTGCGGGATCGCCAGCACGCCTGGGGGCAACATGCCTGAGCTCAGGGACGGCTGAACAGGCCGGGGAGGGCCACACAACAGCCCGGTGGGGTGTGTGTGCTTGGGGAATAAGGCTGGAAGTTCCTGCGGGTACCTGTAAAACAAGGGCCGCCTGGCGCGTCCTGAGAAAGCGCCTCCTCTCCAGAACCATGCGGAGCCAGCTCTGCAGGAGGATGATTTTCCTGATCACTTCCCTGTGTAGTGTGTCCTGAAGTATCTGCCGTTCAGCCTCCTTCATGAAAACCTGCCAGCCAAAGAGAAGGTCACCCATAAGCAGCTGACAGGAGCCTCTCAGCCCCCACTGCGGGTACAATGAGATAGTGGTGATGCTGCTCCATGCACCAAACCTCACTGGCTGACAGGATGCCCAAGGGGAGGAGGTCCTTTTGCATTTCAGAGTCTGGATTCCAAAACATACAACTGTACCTACAGCCTTCAAACCTCGTGAAATGAGAACACTGACCTGTTTGACAAATGCCAAAGGGACCAATCTCCCAAGCAATATCCATATAATACAGATTTGTACTGTGGTCAACAGGTTGGCATCAAAACCACAGAGGCAACTCTAACATCTGTGCCAACATTTGCTAGTTAAAATAGCTGATTTAAGTACAAAATGCACAGAGGAGTAACTGTAAAAGAGCTGCATTGGATTTTGCAGCGTTTCTTACTGCCTTACAGAAAGTTTCACACACCTTGGTCTTCCCTATTTGATAGTAGTTTTCATTCAGTTTTAGTTTATTCAGATAAGCACAAATGTCTTCCTTAGAGGCTTTGGCATCTTTGGGCAGTAACACCTGAAACTGGTCTATGAATTCCTGTGAAAAGCAGAGACAGCAGAGTTAGAAGACAACCCACAACTTTAGAGTTTGAGCTTTAAAACAGAAATCTGGTTAAGACACTTGAGCCACAGGGATCTCAAAGGAGATCAAATGGAGCTGTTTTTCCAGCAGGCTTCAGTGAGCCTCCAGTTAATGGTAAAGATCACTTGGATGTGATCTCTACAGCTACACAGAGTGTTTTACAGAAATCTAACTCCCACGTGGAGGCAGGACTGCACTCAGAATGCTTTCCTTCATGCAACAAGGAACAACTCACTGGTGAGTTGTTGACTCACACAATAGTTTAACTACAACTTTTTCACCACACAGGCTCTCTCCTCTCAAAACTACAATGAATTTTTACAGCTCGCCCCAAGTCATGAGCTTTATATGAAGAGACCCAAAAGACTCTGAGGCAATACGTGTTTCCAAAGGGAGCAGATACTCCTGACAGCACAATCCAGTGCCTCAGATACCTGGAATGTGTATTTGGCACTGTAGCCAGACCTCCTGATCCGCACAGTTTCCAGCATGCCCGTGTACCGTAACTGCTGCAGCACCAAGTTCTCATCAAACAGCATCTCCTTCTGCAAGAGCAGCAGACAACACGTGGTGAGGGCCTGAAGGGTGACAGAATAAGCTGGAAGAGACACATGACAAGGCTGGAGTCTTGGATCCTCTCACACCCAGCTGAGCTCCAGGGCAGCCTCACCTTCTCGGCGTTGGAGCGGATGCAGCGGATGAAGAACGGCTCAGCCCTGCCCAGGGTCTCCAGCAACTTATTGAGGGAATTCTGAAAGCAAACACCCAGAAAACATTTCCCTTCTTCAGGTATCAGCATTTTGAGCTGTGTCTGACAGCAGTGCAGCTGTTTCAGGTGGTCTGGCTGTACAAAACCCTGTTTCACCCCACACACAGCACATCACGTCTTTGCCTTCATCTTGTCTCAAGGAATTTAAACCAGGTTTGCTGTAACAGCAGCACTAGAAATGCACCCACGGATGAGGCTGAGTGGGACAGAAAACTCACATTTCACACCATAAGGGGAGTCTCTAAATATACCCTGACTTTAATGAAGTAATAACCCTACTGGCAGGCAAATCCCAAGAATAAAAGCTGCTGTTTTTCAAGTAAGACCAGCCTCGACCAGAGCAGGAGGGCTTGTTCCCCAGGCCGAGGTGCACCGGGGCTGTGTCACCCACCTGGAACTGGGCACTGATGCTGGGCGGTTTCTTCTTCTTGTGCAAGTGCAGAAGGGACTTGGTGGTGCGGTCGTGCAGGGTCATGCTCACGATGAGCTTCAGGGACTTGGAGTCCAGCAAGTTCTAGAAGAAAGTTGTCATAATCAACAAAGTGCAGGTCTCTCTTAACTAAAGGGGAAATACTTCTGTCTGCATCAAAATGAGGAAAAATGAAAAGAACTACCTAGAGCTCCACGTTCAATGGCATGTTGTATTTTGTAATTATTTCTATTTTGGACCAAAACACTTCTTAAGAGTGAAACTTTTCCACTGACCTGATGCCCTAAAGGTTTGGTGTGTATTTTGTAGATGTTTAGAGTTTTACAATTATAGGCTCTCTTGCTCAGACATTAAGTGGTGTTAGGAGTCACTAATTTTCTCACATATTCTTAAGCTTTCTGAAGGTCATGGTGTTTTGCAGAGACACCTGCAAGATAACTTGAAGGCAACACCAAAGAACAGTCCAGAACCCTTGGAGCTGCTCCAGGGGGGCCAAGCTTAGAACCCTGGGGGATGGGACAGTGAGGGACATGGGAATCATGGTTGGTTATGGATATCTTAGATGTTAATTAATACCTGTAACATCATGGGGGCAGGGAGGGTGTGTAGGCCCTGCAGTGGTGGGCACCTCTGTGGGAGCTCCCAAGAAAGGTATTTTATCTCTCTTTCTCCAGTAATGTTTTTCTGAGTGCCTGTTTTCCAGGATTTTAGGCATCAGCCCCATCCCAAGAATGCAAGGTGAACAAGGGGAATTGCAAAATTACTGTGTTTGCCTTCCTTGACTTGAAGTGACTTTATGCATTTATGGCATCTCCAGTCTAATTAAACAAATGCCAATTCACAGTTTCTTCCTGTTCAACAATTCTTATAAAGGAGAACATTTACCTATTCTTTAGCTCGTCAGAGGAGGATAAATAACATAAAACTTTCCTACACTATGAAACAGTATTTTCTGAAGTGAGTTCTGTCAAACAAAATTAAGTTCACAGTGCCAAAAGAAAAGAACCAAAAACAAGAGAATACTACGTTTTCTCAGTAACTTTACCTTGGGAATGATCTGCTTTTGTTTGATAGCTCTACTTTTCCTGTTAAAATAAAGATGATTTAAGAAAAAAACCAAAACAAAACATGAATTTTGGTTATGTAAGCAAGCCATAAGTTACATGGGACAAGACAAAGGACACAAGAAAATGAGCACAACAGCCCCAGAGTGTGTTCATGCACGTTTTTTACAAGTGATCAAGGCAAGAAATGCAAACTGCTTTGCAACAAGATCAATTTTTTTTAAATTAAATAAATTCTGTAGGTATCGGAACCTTTCAAAAGTGAAACATATCCTCTGAAGTTAAAGTTATTCCAGACTGCACCGTTGCACAGACTGTTTCTGGGTGAGTTATTCTATTTAACTGTACAGCCACTGAACTCTCGTTTAATATTAAAAATATTTGACTCAGGAGTTCCTGCTGCTTGCACCAGAACCCCTGCGGAAGTACCTAAATGCTCCCAGAAGGACAATGCATGTCCCAGCACCCCTCTTGGGAATTCTGGAACGTCTGAGCTCATCCCTGGACCTGCCTGGAGCTCATCCCCCCACCCGGGGCACTGCCCCATCCACACAGGAGGGGGAGAAGGGGAAGCCCCCAGGCTGCAGTTCACACCCAGCTGGCCCTGAGCACGTTGGTTCTGTGATCTGAGGCAGGTTCCAGCTCCACACCACCCACTTACTTATTAAACATTTACCTATGTATTATACAATTATACATTTACTTTTTATATAGCAGAGCCCAAATTCATTTTCTAACCCATGCACCGAATGCACACGTAGATTCTTAACCCAGGAATACATCCTGAATTTCAGGAAACCGTTCCTTATACCTCATGAGGGCTCTCACTGCTGAATATTTTGCAACAACAAGCTCATGCCTGGGTTTAAATCAAGTTTACACGAGGAGGTTTAACCTTCAGCTAATGCCACGAAGCAGCAAAGCACTGCCTGCAGCCTGTTTTTCAGGAGTGTTTTATCCTTCCTTGTCTTGCTCAGCCTTTTAGAGCAGACAAGCATCTTTTCCATGGCCTGGAGCAGCTGCCTGGCCCCTCCAAAGCGGTGGCCAGAGCACAGCACTCACACGAAGGGGGTGCTGGGGGTCTGTCCCTGCCTGGGTGGTCCTTTCAGAGCAGGGATGATCTGCTCGGGCACGTCCCTGCAGGGCCACAGCGACAGGGGGTGACACACACAGCCCCTCCCAGGGGTTCAGCCCCCCGAGATCCCACCCTCACCTGTGCTCCACACCGTGGCAGGGCAATCCCAGGCTGCTTTCTCCTAAGCAGGAGTGATTCTGAGGGTGGGTCAGCACTTTCTGCTCCATCATTGACCTGAGGTTTAATTGCCAGGGTCTCATTCCAAACTTACTCTCTAATTCTAACTTTTTAATGTAAGTTCTTGGAGGGAAATTTGGCAAAAATGTACTTAATGGGCAGGGGACCCTTTTGTTTAGCCAAGTAGCCTTTTCAGACAGATATAAGTTTCTTAAAAATCAATAATAAATAATTTTATATAGAGAGATTTGACTACTAAAATGAGGCTACTTAAACAGACAGTCAGAAAAGTTACAAAGTGGCTGTCAGAAAAACACTTGAAGAAATTTTGGGTTTAATTTCCACTTCCAACTGATTCAGGTTTAGCTTTTCAAAGTCAGCCTGGGATAGTCCCTGATCCGTGGCAGATTCCATTCCTTAGGCATGCAGCGTGCTCTGTGAAGTGTCCTGGCCCAGAACTTACCTTCTTTACTCTCCAGAGAGGCACAAATCAAAAGTAACAGAAGTGTAAGAATCACTTCTGGCTGGCAGATGCTCTCACCACTCTGAGCAGCAGCACTGTCAGAGGCAGCTCTTGCTTCCCTTGGCACCTCTGCAGAGTTTTGACTATCAAGATTTGTTTTAAGGTACCCCAAGGAACCAGATCTGTTATGCTGTGACAAATCCTTTCACCCAAATTGGAGCTTTAGTTCTGAGCTGCTCCAAGTGACAGAGGCTGTCTGGGATGAAGTCGTGAGGAGGCAGCAGGAAGTCAGTGCTTTCTGTGCTCCAAGGTTTCACTGTTAGCCAGAGTATGCTCAGAAGGTCAGTCTGGCCTGGAAATGTGCCTCTCTGGCCTGTTGCTACTTACTTCTTGTTTTCATGAAAAGGAACGAAGTCTTGGAAAGCATTTACAGCGAAATCCTCAGAACAATCAAATGAGAAATCAAGCACTGAGTAGCTGCAAAAGGAACATGCATAAAGCCTAAATACTCCCTAGAAAGCCCAGCGTGCCCACAGAGAATGTGTGGGGGCAGTTCTGCAGGACCTGCCACCCTCCTAATCATGGCCCAGGGCTGCACAACATGAGTGCTCCTGGGAACCCTTCAGTGACCCAAACCGGCTGCAGAGGAACAGCAAACACAGAGCCCAGAACCCCAGGGGCAAATGGATCTGAGGCTGCCCCCAACACGCGGACCCAGCACTGGGTCTTAACATAAAATAAGCCAGTGTTGTTTCCATAGGATTAGAAAGGCCAAAGAAAATAAGACAGAAGAAATGAAACTTGCTCTCCTTGTGGAGAGAGGTAGCTGATATTAGATATACAAAAGTGCAACTGAGCAATTAAGCTCTTCCTCCTGGACAGGTGAAGGATGTTTTCTCACCGATAAACTTTCTCCACTGGTGTGTTTGCTCTCTGGAGTTCTGCAAGGGGCACTCTGGGTCCCTGGCGTATCACCCCTGGGAGGAAAGAATAAACAGCCTGCATCTTGGCAAAGGCAGGAGTAGAACAGGCAGAAAAAAGCCCCCACCAAGTGCAACAAGCAAAATACCTGTCCAAGGGCCTGGAGTGTTTATCCAGTACTCAAACTACAAGCTCCCTACTACTAGAAAGTAAATCACAGCTGCTCAGAAAAGCTTCCTAAAATTAGAAGTTAATCCTGAATACTCTTTTGAAACTCCAGAGGCACCGAGCCTGAGATGAGCTCAGCTGGTCAGAGCATGGTGCTGGTAACACCAAGGCTGTGGGTCTGATCCCTGGATGGGCCACTCCCTGAAGAGTTGGACTCCACGATCCTGGGGGTCCCTTCTGACTCAGACTATTCAGTGAAATTTCTGTCTGAGAACATCCAAACTAGTGACAAGACGAGAATGTGCACAAGAATTACCTTCCCCAGCTTCTACAAACAGGACATCAAAGCTGGCACAGCCTGCTGGCAACGGGGCACTGACTGGGGCAGCAGAGCTGAACCCCCTCAGTGAAACAGTGACCACCACCCCAATGTGTGAACCCTTCCACAGCCCCCAGGGCAGCGTTCCCAGCCCTTGGCAGTGCCCACCAGCAGTGCCCCCAACCCCCAGGGCAGTGCCCCCAGACCCCAGCAGAACCTCCAGGGCAGTGCCCCCAGCCTCTGGTAGAGCCCTCTTCCCCTGGCAGAGTGTCCAGGGCAGTGTCCCCAGCCACCCCAGGGCAGAGCCCCCTGGCCCTGGCAGAGCCCCCAGGGCAGCCCCCCAGCCCTGCCCCACCTGCAGCACTCTGTGCACAGTGGTGCCCCACTGCATCTAGCACGGCCATGGCCCCCAGGGCAGCCCCCCAGCCCTGCCCCACCTGCAGCACTCTGTGCACAGTGGTGCCCCACTGCATCTAGCACGGCCATGGCCCCCAGGGCAGCCCCCCAGCCCTGCCCCACCTGCAGCACTCTGTGCACAGTGGTGCCCCACTGCATCTAGCACGGCCATGGCCCCCAGGGCAGCCCCCCAGCCCTGCCCCACCTGCAGCACTCTGTGCACAGTGGTGCCCCACTGCATCTAGCACGGCCATGGCCCCCAGGGCAGCCCCCCAGCCCTGCCCCACCTGCAGCACTCTGTGCACAGTGGTGCCCCACTGCATCTAGCACGGCCATGGCCCCCAGGGCAGCCCCCCAGCCCTGCCCCACCTGCAGCACTCTGTGCTCGGTGGCGCCCCGCCGCGGCCAGCACGGCCATGGCCCTGAGCGCGGCGCGCAGCACAGCCCAGCGGAACACGGCCACGGGCTGCATCCCGATCAGCTCCCGCACGAAGGCGCTGTCGCTGCCCCGCAGCAGCGCCACGATGTCCGGCCGCATGTAGTCCATGTTCTTCTCCCTGAAGTCCTGCAAGGCACGGACCGACCCGGGGCGTCACCGCTCGGGGCAACTTCTTAAGCAGGTCCTGCTGCAGGGAGCGCTCCCCTCCAGTCTGCAGCAGCACCACCACCCCCCAAAGCATCTCCGGGAGCCCCTCCGAGCCGGCCCGTTCCCTGCAGGTTGTCCACGCCCGAGGGGTGTTTTGGGGCCATCACATCCACCACCTACTTTGATCTGGTACTTGACTTTCCCAGCGAAGTGGCGAATAATGAAGGCGGGTTCCATCACCGGGGTCGCCACGAAGAACTTGTTCTCCTCGTGCTGCTGCTTGAATTTGGCCAGGAGCGTTTGGTTGGTGGCGTGTGGGAAGCTGGGAATGCAGAGCAAAAGGGGTCAGCTGCTTCTCAAATACAGGTGTGTTCATCAGGGTGACAGAGCAAAAGCCTATTGACCCTCATGGAAAATTGTCCAAGATCTCTACACCTGCTCTGAATTTTGGAGGTGGGCTGGATTTCTGGACTCAAACCAAGCAGCTCCACACACAGCAGAACATTCTGAGGGTCCAAGTGTATGTCAGTACTCCCTCCCACTTCACCAGCCAAATTTAGTCAGCACCACCTTAACTATTTACCACATTTGCTACTTTATGTTCCCAGGAATTACATCCATACGTGTTATTTTAATTGCAATTCCACAGCAAACCACAAACAGGGAAGTTTCTAAATTTGCATAAGCCAAAGTTCAGTTTTAGCATTGATTTATATCACCACCACACTGGAGTCATTAGAAGCAAACTACAGTGTAAACCAGAGTCATAAACAACCCTTTGCTTCCCACAACACTCCCCTCCTTTCTCAAGTGCAGTATTTCTGTCCCCTCCCACAGTCCTTCCCTCCTCCCTGCCACACATGTCTTTTCAGAAGATGTTTGTTGCTTACTTGCTTTCTTCATCCAGAAGATAGAAGAGGCCAGTGGGCTTCTTGCTGATTAAGTGAATGCAGGCCACATTATCAGTATAGTCAATATTGTGCCAAGTGATCCCTTCACTCTTATATTCCTCCTGTGTAGCTCAAGAAAATTCCCTCATCAGTACAGTGCCCTGACCTTTGATGTCCTGCAGTCTACGAGCTCAAACATCCTCCAACAGCATCAGCAAAGGGCAGTTTGTTAGTTCAGGCAGCAGAGACAAAAACAAGGAAAATTCATAAATAAGAACAGAACAGCAGGCAGGGACTCAGATCAAAGGTCCACTTAGGCACATCAACAGTGCATGTTCGGGGGAAAATCATTTAAAACCCAGAGAAAAGAATGTTCTGCCTTCCCAGCAATCAGCAGCCTCTGACCTGGACTCAGGCACTACAGCATTCCACTGAAACCCTGGGTACACATATCAGAAGAGCAAAAGTCTGTTTTTCTCTTCCATAATTCCTGTATTATATGAAGTGACAAATATTTATTGCCAAGTTCCAGAACTTTCAAATTGCACAGGAGTTTCAGAAGAGGCAGCTGAACTGCACACAACAGCAGCACTCCCTAAGGAGGCAGAGGACACTGCTGAGCCTCAGGGAACGTGGAGCTCTGACAAGAGAACATGAAGCTCTTCTGCTGAAGTGACAACGCATCAAATGCCCAACAGGACAAGCTTCCCACTGAGACAGAACTACACCATCAGATTTTCTGAATGCTGTAAATACTCACAGGGAACAAACTAATGATAAGGTACTAATATAAAAAAGTATCACACAAAATTAACTCAAGTTTTGTGCTAAACGAAGGACAAAGAGCACCTCTCAGTGTTGTAGATGGTGATGATAAATGCATTATTTTTAAGTAGGTAGAATTCAGCCTGCCCAACAGAGACTGCTCAGTTCATGCTCCCTTACAGAGCTGAAATGCCATTTTTTCACAGACAAAAAAGCCTTTCTTTAAAGAGATATAGAGATTCCCCTGAGGGCCCTCAGGCTGCAAGAGATGCAGGAAATGGGTCATTCAAGGATTAAGCTTATTTGGAAAAATGGCATTAGGCAAAAAAGAAGACAATGCAACTATTTACTCTGGTCAGCCTGGATAACCAGTTCTGTCATAAGTTACAAAACAGAGACCTCAACATGGTGTTTACACACAAACTTTGCATGGTTGGTAATTTTCCTTTCTTTAAAATGCTTGTTTAAAGTTACCTACACGCTGCTGACAAAATATCACATACTACAGAATGACTTCTTCCTTTCAGCAGAGTGACCTGAGAACCACAAAGCAGAAACAAATCCAAGTCTAGAGCAAACCCCCCAAAGCTGAGTCAGAAACACAATCTGTTGGCTCCTGCAGCACTGCAAGTGCTCTGTAAGGGGATCTCCTCCGCAAACAACTAAGTCAACATGTGCCAGTGAGATCAGGATTTCAGAACTACTGCCAGGATCAACACACAGTTGTACCCCCTAAAGGCACTGGGGGGGAGAAGGAACAAAAGCTGCAATTAAATACCCACAAACTGATAAAAAGAAGAGGAACTGCTTCCCAAGCATTAAACCAAAGCAAAAACCTGAACCAAAACCTCACCTACAGACTGTCAATGGCAAGTTTACAGTTTCATCTGGGATCAGTTGGATGTTGTCTTGGTTTTTGCAGTCAAGTGGAAACTTAATGCCAGCCCTCTGAAGAAATATCCCACTAATATTAGAACACATAGAGCACTAAACAGCACAGCAAAGCTCCAACTTTCCAACAGTAATAGGCAATAATGAAATCAAGTTAATATTTCAGAAATATCCAAGCAATTATGCCAAGGGTTTTGCAGAAGAGAGGCTAAGTTTGCATAATAAATGAGCACTTGATTAAAAAGGTTTTATTTCTGCAACTCTCCTTTCTTACCTGTTCCAATTTGAAAATGTGCTGATTGAAATAATACTGAAGCTGCTCATTTGCATAATTGATACAGAACTGTTCAAAACTGTTGGTTTCAAAATCTTCAAATCCAAAGATATCAAGTACACCAATGGACAGACACTAAGAGAAGACATGGAAATCCAGTTAATAATCTGCCCCAAGTCCTTAACCCTCAAGAGGCAAGCAGCACAGAAAGCACTGCAGTCTGTGCTGGTAGATTTTGAATATTTAAATGGAAAATTTAAGACTTTTGTCAATTGTAAAGTCAGAGATTATTCAATATGACCAGGATTTTACCATGGCTCCTTAATGAAGATTTATCCCAGGTACCTGAATGTGTCATCATCTGTAGCTCTGCTCTAAACACAAAACTGCCTGGAAAGACTTGTTTTAGTGAGAGACTTACTGTAACAGATTCCTCCATGTCCTTCTTGTTAAGGAGTGCATGATTGATTCTGAGAACAATCCAATCAAACAGAGCACTGTACAGGGACTTGGCCATGGAATCACGAGCTGTTATTGCCTGTAGACCAAACAATGGTCAGAACTTTAGTTGAAAAAGAAAATTTCTGCTTCAAACCACTGTCACTCACAGCTTGCAATCGCAGCAGAGACAAATAAATTCACAAGTTCCCTTTAATGCCAACTTCTAACTTTCCAAGCACCCTCACAGTGTCAAAGTCTACCAGATCAGCTTTTTTTAATCCAACAAAGCAAGTTCCAGTTACTGAAAATCAAGTAATGATTTCTTTACTCACCTCATTGAGACTATATGGCAAAATAAGCTTATCATTAGCAGTCACAGTTTTTCTTTTTGTTAGCACTTCTACCAGGATTTCTCGTTTAACCTTCAAAACAAGAGAGAAGAAGAGCTGCTGTCACCCTCAGACTCCACAGCAACAGTGGAGAAATCTTCCTCAGAGAAGCCCAATCCCTTTGACAGCACCCCCATTTATCACCTATCAATAGCTTTAGGACTTCTTTAAACCACTCCCAGCTTAGTTCCAACTGGGAGGTTTCCCTTGGTGGCAAAGGACACCCCTACACTGCCCCTGCATGACCAGCAGGCCTATCAAAGAGTGAGGCTAAAGGGAAATACTCTACTTTCAGCAGCTGGGAAAGGATGTCCAACACTTCAGGAGGTCCCACTTCCAGCCCTTCATCCCGACCCGTGGCTTTCTTCTTGTATGTGACGTTGCCCAAGTAAAGAATAGCTGAGAGTATGGAAAAAATCCTAAGGAAGAAAAAGTGGATTTTGTAAGAATTTTTCTTAAGAATTTTTCTTTTCATTATAACAGGTTAACAGAGCTGATTCTGCTCTAACAATCTGCCCTCAAACACTCAGCTCCCCTTGCTTCCCACTGAACTACTTGTGATCCCACCACACACGCAGCTTATTGCAACTCAGGAACATGAACTGTCAGTAAAGAAGCTGAAAGACTTCTACTTACTGTTTCTTTGTTGCTGAAAGGAAGCCAACCATCTCCATGGCTTGTTTTAGTCTCTCAAACTCATGCCTGAGATCTTCCCCATCTTCAATTTTCAAGTTATGCTGTGAAGGAAGATCCACAATTAGAGGCAAGGAAGGAAGCCCAGACAACACCAGAAAACAAGCAAAATCTGTCCTGCTTCCTTTCCTCTCTGCCACAACAGCCAGACACACCTTAGCAATGCCTGGTATATCCCTGTCACAAATTACCTGGTTGAGGTAGAAATAATCTTCAGGTTGCTTGAGGTGAAATTCCTTACGCTCTTCCTCATTGACTCCAAGGAGCAAATAATAGAAGACATGGTAGTTCCTACAAAATCAAGACACTTCCCTCATTAAAACATAATTTTTACTTTATTTTCTAAATTTCAGATGCCCTTAAACTCTTCCACTGAAGAGAATTCTTTTGGAAAACTCCATGAATCTCTTACCTTTCATCTTTTTCTTGAGAAACCAGGCGAGATTTTTCCAGCAGGTATTTCTCAACAACAGCCCTAAAGAGCCACAGAAAATGAAAAGACCTCAGAAAACATCAGGCAACAACAGCCAGAAGAGTTCAAATAATTAGATCTGCACTAAAATATACAAGAGAATAACTTAGTGACTAAAATCTAAATCAGGAATTTCAGTAGGCCCATATTGTGACTGGAACAAAGAGAAATACTTAAGAACATCTTCCTGCAATGCTTGGGTTTAGTGGAGACAACTGGGGACAGGCAGACAAAGCAGGGAAAGTGCTGATGGAAACTGTACACAGAAACAAGACACACAGAGTGGCAACAACATCTTACCCTGGGGGATTAACAGGTACCTGCCAAGGAATGCAAAGGCCCCAGAAATACCCCAGGTGTGATCCTCAGTCTAACATAAGACACTAAGACAGTGTGTATAGCCAGCCTGGGATGGAAACCAGCCAGAAATCCCCTCACTCTGTGACAAAGTCACCCCTAAATGAGGATCTCAACTCCCAGACTGGGATACAACAACCAAGGCCAAAGTCTGAGCAGCTTTTCCTTGTGCTGAAGACAAAACAAGTGTGTTCAAATTGTACCAACCTCCTGAGATAGTGTGACTTGGTCTCAAAAGCTGCCACATTTGTTCAAAATAACACTCCAAGCAAATGTGGTGGAGTTCCCAGTCACTTATGTTACTGCAAACATGAGAATGACCAAAGGGAAGAAACACTGGAGAACAAAGATCAATGAGGGCTCCTGACACTCCTCAGTGCAGCAGAACCAGCACAGGTAAACACAGAGTATTTCATCTCTGACCTTCACATATAAGCACCCAATTTCAATTAATTAAAGTCATAATTTTATAGCTTCCTGTATCTAAGTGGCGTTTCAAAATGCTTCCTGAAATTTATTTCACTTCTTTCCAACTCCCCTTAGAAATTCAGATGTTCTGGTTTTCAGTGCAAAACGGAGTGTTATGAAAAAGCCTTCACTTGGAATGAAGGCAGAGCTGCAGCAGCAAATTCTTCACCAGCTGTGCAGCAAAGTGAGGACCTTGTGCATCACTAGTGATTCCCTTGAGCTCAGTCAGAGAGCCCTGAGCTCTTCTCAGAGCTTCAGCAGGGCAGGGTTTGCTGCCCCAGCCCCCAAAAGCACAGAGATGCCCCCGCAAACCCCCTTCCCCCTGTACTTACCCCCTGACAATCCCATTCTCTAAGTAGTTGACTTGAATGAACTTCCCAAACCGACTGGAGTTGTTGTTGTGTGCTGTTTTTGCATTTCCGAACGCCTGCAATAAAGCAGAATGAGTTCATTTTTAATTAAACTAAATCTGTCAACAAACAGCTTTGCAAGCTCTTCTGTCCATTGTCCAGACCTCCCTTAACTTCCAGGATAACCTTGGAATGCCATGGAAGCAGCAGCACATGGATACTAAAAAGGCAGCTGAGGAAGCCCCCACGGTCCTCACAAATCTAGGCATGTTTATTATCTGCCCCATGCAATGATATTTGAGGGACTGAGGGAGGGGAATAACATATTTAGGTATTTTTAAGAGTCCAAGACAGGTTATCACAGCTGGGGAGCACAACTCGGCCTCAATCCCTAACAATTAGGACCACAGGGAGGATATTCAGCTGGAAGAAGACGTATAACCATCACGAAATTCCCTCGCTCATACAAAAGCCGCAAACTACACCCCCTTCCCCACTTTTTTTGAAGTGAGACAGAATGTGAAGGTCTCATTTATAAAGTTAGCCCAGGAATTTCCAAAGTTGTGTACTCAAAACACAGGGAAAAGATCAACAGAAACACTTTGGTTTACAGAGCCACTCCTTGGGCAGCTGCTCTGCTACACAACACCAGAACACGCAGTTTCATTATAAGGTGCCAGGAAAGGGGAAAAAACCACAAAATACAAACCCTAATTATGCATCTCTAAGCCCTAACTGTGCATCTCTAATACTTCTGTCCTGTGACAACACAGAATATCCTCTGCATGAGCCATGCTTAAGGCCATAAAGGTAAAACTCAGTACATCTCAAAATGCAGCAGAATTAGTTGTTGGGGATGTCCTCGACTTTGTCAACTCATAACTTTGTGTTCCAGGCTTAGGAGGAACTTGTCCCCTGTGCCATAGAGCACCTGGGGAAGAAACCCTGAGTGAGATGCAATTATCTGCAAAAATACCCTGTTCAGGGCAGGCTGACCCCAGCAAGTCCTGCCCCAGATATCCCCTGAAAGCCTCAAGCAATTAAGGCTTCCCTAAGGAAATCCACCTCCCCAGCATGGCCCACTCAGGGAATGCCTGCACAGAAATGCCACCCCACAGCCCCAGAGCAGGGCAGTGGGAGGGCTGGACACTCACACTGGCAGCTCCTTGAGAGCCTTCCCCTCTCCTGGTTTTGGGGTTGCAGCCATCCTGCAGTGGGACTCCTGGATCACTAATTCCCAAACTGGTTCTCCAAGCTCTCCTACAAGCAGGTTTCCACCACCAGCTGCCTGTTCAGAGAGCCTGGGACACTTCCTGGAAACTGGGAGAACGTCCCTAATTCCTCAGACAACTTATTTAGCCAAAGCAGCTCTCCCTGTGCAGGGTGGCTGAGCTGTGACTGCAGAGAGGCTTCTGGAGGGACAGGTTCTGTCATTCAGAAAATGCAGGGACAGGCTCTGTCATCCAGCATCTCCCAGGTGGCTGAGCTCAGCCTCTGGATTTTCCAAGACCAAACCACCCATGTTCCAATGCCATCTGCATTCCCACTCAGATTTTTTTTAAAGGCATCACTGACCAGCCACCAGTATCTTTTTGGAGCTCCCATCCAACAAAGCACTGCCCAGATTTGTTTTCTCACAGCCCCCTGAGCATGCAGATGCACATTATTGTCTGCATTTTCTGCAGGTCAGCTCCTCACAGGGACCAAAGCAGAGGTGAGAGCCCATGGCAGGGGCACAGCAAGCTGCCAGCCCTGCCACCCTCTGCCCCCCCAGCACTGTGTCCTGCTCTGGCTCTGCCAAACCTCCCATTCTGTGCCCTGGGAAAGCTGCTGGAGTGAACTTTGCCAGCCTGCACAATACTGGACTTGCAAGCTGATCCCACAAAAGCTTCTCTTTCTCCAGTTTTCTGGCCCAAGCCACCAGTTAACCATCAGTTCACTGCTTACATCCAAGGAACCAACCCACACTGCAGCTACATTGGCCACAGTCTTTTGTAATAACTAATTTTTGGCATCACAGAGTTAAGAAACCCCATAACTTGGGCTTCCTGACAAACTTCTCTTAGTGATTACTCATGTAAGCAATGAATACAGTTTAAAACTAAAGGCTCTTATGATCTCATGTCTCTGGTATTTGGCCAAAGCACACAGCAAATTCTTAAAAGCTGATCTAATATTAACAGTTTTTAGGAAAGTTTTCATGTACTGAATGGTTTCCTCAGAAGAGCCTTGGACATCTACAACTTGTTAAAGAACATTCCAAGTCAGTTAACATTCTGGGTGGGGAATGGTTGGGTTTTTTTGGTAAGTTAACATCAAACTCTCATCACTGTTACCATGTTCTTCAATACACTTTGATGAGTACAAAATAAACTCAAAAGATGTGAGCGGATAAGAGACAAGTTCAGGTAAAAATGAAATAATCCTTTATATAACCAAATCCATTCACTGCTTTCCCTTGTGAATCAATGAGGAGGCACATAAACCAAAAAACAACTAAAACTGAATCACTCCAATGCACAACACCAGCTTTATAAATTATAAAGAGGATGAGTCAAAAATAATAGAGCAAGGGCAGGGAATCAGGGATAGCCTATTCCAGGAGGCAGGAAGTCATCCAACCCATCCTCTTACCTTGGAATGCAAGAGGCAAAAACTGGAGCCAGACGCTCAAAACTCCTACAGTAGCAGTAGCTTTAGAAGTATTCAGGAAAGCATCAAATTCTCCTTTTATTTGCTGTCAAGACCCCCTCAAAACCAAGCCACAGGAACACAACTAAAAATCTCATTTATTTCTTTCCCAGGCATTGCCAAGATGTGAAGATTTGAAGAAGCTGCTGAGGTTTCCATGAAACCCCTGGATGCTGTGGCAGAGCCACCACTGCACAGACTCATCTAAGGTGGCCTGGGAGACTCAAATTCCACACCTGGGAGAGGAAGTGACTCCTCTGGAGCTGAACTTGGTTTAATCATGGTCTTCACAACCTTGCTGTGAAGAGCCCACTCACCCCCAGGGAATCTGCAGTGCTCAGGGCAATTTTGCAAATTCCATGTGCTGGGGGATGTTCCAAGAACTCCAAGTGATGTCCATGGTAAGACTCTAAAAAGGACAAGGGGATTTTCCCCCAGGACTTGAGTGCAGCAGGGAAAAGCAGGAGCAAGATATTTCTACAAAAAGGAATAAAAAGCACTATCCAAGCAAATAGAAAAAGGAAGTTCCACTCCTCCTCTGATTATGATTCTGAAAACAAACACATGCAGATAATCACTCCAAACAAGCAAAGGGCTTCACTCTGTTCTCCCCAGAACTGGAAAGCATAAAACTTTCTGCAATTACATTTAGAAAGCTTTATGATATGGTGAGTTTTAGCAAATCTCCCCCCCCATGTGATGGTGCTGTCAGTAGTAATTCCTCTTCAGAAGACCACAATGAGTGCTGCTTCCTGTTGGGTTTCCATTGGATCTGGGCCTGAACTCTTCCCAAAAAATGGTTCAGTGCCATTAAGAAACCTCCCAGAACACACCCAAATGGGAACGAGCAGTGATTTTCAAAACAATACGTGAAAAATGGTGAGTGCCCCAGTATCTGCCCCACCTCTCCTCAGCTCCCACTGCAGAGGGAACTGAACTGTCAGCACACCCCAAAAGTCACTGGAATTCCGTAAAAACCCAGGACACTGAGGGCAGAGCAGCCAAGGGGAACTCTGCTGCCAGAAGACAAAGCTCCACTTCCCTCTATCCCCTCCCATCCTCTCACTCAATTTTCTGCCACTTTACTAAATTAACTGGAATGAAGAATAACTTCAGGTTTCCAAAATAAATTCAGAGGCTTTGACTGCACACTGTGCATTTCATAGCCAAAACATGCAGCTAAGACTTTTTCCCTGATGAAAGGAAAATATTAATTCGTTGGAAACTTCTTCAGTGTGGAGGGGAAGGTTTCACTCTCTTGTTTGAGACTCTATAAAACAAACAAAGCTTTGATTCACTCTTCCCAATTTGACCCAAGTAAATCTTCCCCAAGGTTTGATTCACTATTCCCAATTTGACCCAAATAATAGTTCCCAAATGTAAATTCCTTTTTAGGATTTCAGTTGCAAGTAAATTGAACTTAACAGTCAATGCAAGAGGGCAAAACTCCAAGTCAGGAAACTATATTTGAATTACTGTATTTAGAAGGAAAAAAAAAAAGGAGCTTATATTTATCTTCCCACCAGTTTTAAAGAAACTGTTCTTCACTAGAGATGAGCTCCCTTAGCCTGGAGATACAATTAGAAAACCATAACCTGGAGTCAAAGCAACTGAGGGTCTCATGAAGTGTTAAAACCCAGCAGAGAGCAGAGCTCTGGGCTGTGCTGAAGCACCACAGTCCCAGGAAGCTGCAGCCTTGGACTCCTCTTCTCTAGAAAGCTGCACACAGTGCCCAGGGGAGCCAGAATCACTGGAACTGAATTCTGCCTGTGTCCGAGGAGACTCAGCAGGGACCCTCAGCCCCAGCTGGGACTGAGCAGGAGGCTCTGAGGCTCAGAGCTGACCCCTGTCCTCTCCCCAGCCCTGGAGCTGATACCCGATTTAGGTTTTACCTCTGCTGGCTCAGTATCATGCCTTTCATTCCCCAGACCTTTGACAAGGGAATTTCAAGCAACATTTAATGTTAAATCTCCTTTCCTGGTACAGCTGTGACTCCATTCTTCAAAGTCTAGAAACTGGAGCTAAAATATTAACAAGGGTTTATCTGCAAACCACTCGGAGATTTGAGAACAGATTAATGAGCCAACACAGAAACGGGATTCAGTAAAAAGTACATTTCCAAGTTGCCTGATAAAATCAGGAATCCACTTCCACAACACCCTCCCCTGCTCAAAGCTCTGTTCCAGAAGTGGCTGCTTTAACCCCCTGAACTTTTACACAAGGTCAGCCCAGAGACAGATAGACATTTGACACCACTAAAATGAGGAAGTTCTGACCCAAAATGCAACCCAGTTCTACATCATGAAGGTTTTCAGTCAGGAGTACATCATGCTCAACTTTGATGAGGACTCAGAATAAAACTTAATTAAACAGAAAAATACACTGCAAAAACTCCCTTGCAAGAAAAATTCCCTGGGGCACTTCAGTTCCCTTCAGTGAAACCCCAAAGTGAGTCACCAGAGGGACTGAGAAGGGACAGGAGTCTGCAACGAGTTCAACTTCCACAAAGCAGTGAAAGCTTTCTGTGCGTCCCTGCCCAGGACCAAGGTTTGACTTTTTTTTTTAATAATGACTGGAACTGGGAAGCCTGGAGGCTTCAGAGGCAGCTGAATCCACTCTGATGCACCCACTCAGGGGAACTGCATTTTACTTCTCATCTCCTACACCTTCCATGGTGACACCTTTTGATGTCTGAATTTACACAAACATACATTCAATTCTGAAAGGTATTTTAGGATTCAGATGTTCCTACACTCTTAGTTGTCATAAACTCTCTAATCTTTTGGGACATTTGGGAGGACAGACTTACACTGAATCAGCTTGTGACTGACAAACACCCTCAGAGAAGTGAGAATTCCTGAGAATTTCATTTTAGGCAACACATACTCCAACAGCCACCTCAGAGTCCACTTGGCAAGTGTGCAAACTAAGCTTTCAGTCACCAGATTTCCAGCTAACAAGACTATTTCCTCATGAAAAGCTTTACTAAGTGCTCAGTGGGAGTCTGAAGAAGTTGTGGTACTTCAGACAGCCAATCTCAGGGTAGAAGATCCCAGGGATGCCTTCAGGAATGTTCCCAGCCCTGAGCTGTGAGTCCAGCAAAGGAGTTTGGAACAGGGATCTGGGCATTTCTCACTGGGCACAAAGGCACCCAGGGCTTTCCATCTCTGCCTGGCTTGGCACAGCTGTAGCCTGTCTGCACATGAGGATATGAAACAGTTAAATTTACCAAAGGCAGAAAGATCAGCTGATCAAACAGGGCTTTCCACAGTGACCCCTTCCTGTTTTCTGTTTAGCGCTGCAAACTTCAACTCCAGCAACCAACAAGCCCCAATTTTACTTCTCCTTTCAAGCAGCAGAAAGTAAGGCAAAAAAGAACTTGCATATATTCCTCATTCTTTACAGAAAAGCCTTTAAAAAAAAGCTCACACTTCTTTTTATGAAAGTGTTGTTACATCTGAAAATACTTAAACCTAAAAATTACAATGGCTGTGTTCAAGCTCTTTGCTGTTGAAGATTTTACTGGGGTTGACCATTGCATCTACCCACACTTCCAGAATTTTTCCTTTTGGAGAATAAAAGAGATAGGGTGAAGCCTAAGCAGCAGTTTGAGTTTGTCCTGCCACTAATACGAGAGCAGCTGTGCCCCCTCCTTCTCACGTGTTTAGTTTTGCTTTCTGTTGGCAATGCTGTAACAGCTAAAAGCCACAACACTCCCCCTTTCTCCCCAGTTAACAATGCTGCTCTCTTCAAAACAGTTGCAGAAAGGAAATGACTCCCTCAAAAAGTGAGTGCAGAAAAATGCTGCAGGACTTGCTCCCACACAAAGGCAGGAGCCCACCAAGGAGCTGGTGCTTCACTGGAACAACCTCTAGGAAAACATTACCATTCCATTCAAAGGTCATCCAAGCTTTCAGATGGGAAACACAGGTAACCTCTGTCCCACAGAATTGGTGTTCAGTGGTGGAAATAAGAGCCATAGAGAAATTACAAGCAACAGGAAGTCAACTGAACAGCAGGAGCAGTTAAGGAAAATCAATTAGAAGCAGCCAGGCCACGCTGCCAAACTCCACTGCAGCCCAGTGACATTTCAGCCTAAACCAGTGACATTTTAAGCCTAAACCAAGTGGGTGGCTCCAAGGTAGCACTCAGCAGCAGTTATCTGGAGTGTTCAAAGCCCAGTTTCCACAGCAGGCAACCTGAGCAGAACTTTACCTCCAGGACTGGTCCAGCTCCCAGAATGGTCCTCTCCACACCACTGGCGTACCCTTTCTGGCTCAGTGCCGTGAGACAGTGAATTAAGAAGTTTGTGCTTTGGGTTTTCCCAGACCCACTTTCACCTGAAATGACAATGCACTGATTCACATGTTTTTTGAGCATTGTGTGATAGGCCACGTCAGCAATGGCAAAAATGTGAGGCTCCAGCTTCCCCAGTTGATGGTTCTCGTACATCTTGACGTACTTGGGGTTGTAGATGGGCAGGAACTTGAAGGGGTTAATTGCAATCAGGATACTTCCTGCATAGGTGTAAATCCTGTGCTTGAGGAAGCGGCACTTGAGGTTCTCCAGGAGCGTTGTCTCTGTCAGGTTGGGGAGGTTGCACAGGTCATCAAAGTCCTCCTGATGCCATGGGAGGAAACCCCTCTCCACCAAGCGCCGCGCATCCGTCTCCTGGGAAAGCAGCTGCATCTGCACGTACTTGATGGTCCCATCAGAGTTCCTCTCTTGCAGGAGGAAGTAGTAACCATCCTGCTGGGGGTGCTCGTCCTGAGCACGGCGAGGCCACAGTAAGACCCTGTGCACAGGGGAGTCGTTGACATCCAGCACCCACTCCTCTCCCCCGGACTCCTTCACCTCCACCAGCACGTAATGCTTCGAGACGTCCAAGTTCAGGATGCTGATCACGTCCCTGATGACATCTGACGATGTGCTGTCCTTGGTTGCTGTCACTTTGCAGCAGGGAGCACTTTCTGTTGAGAGCTGGGGGTAAATCTGGAGATTATAGGCTGCCTTTGCCTGGCAAACTGCACTGTCAGCATCCTTTAAACTCATTCTGTCCCCAGATGGGCTTCTGTCTTCCAGCCCTGCTTAATGTGCAGTGCCCATTGTCTGGGAAAAAAAAAAAAGAGAAGTCAGGTGTTAAAACGTGTACAAAAGGTATTGGGTATTTTTGGGAGGATGAGAACACATATCATGTAATCAAATTACTACAGAACAAATGCACTACCTGTGATATTATTTCAAGCAGCCTGTTTGGAATATCCCATGGAATGGGTAACTGCCACAGCACCCACCTTTCACTTTCCCTCTATTCCCATGCCACCGCTTCCCCCTGTTAGGGCAGCACCAATGTTCATTCAGCCAAAGCAGAATCACCCAGGAAGAAAGCCCAAATTAACACTTCCTTGTCTCCCCAGGCTGGTTTTAACCCGGGTACTTTCCCTGGTGCACCGTGTGGCTCCTCCACGGGCACTCCCCCACCCTCCCACACAAACTGTCCCTTAAAGCTGCACAAGGAGCCCGATGCAGAACAGGCTCTGGGGTCACCTCCCAGCTCAGCAGTGTCAGCCCAGAGCAGCAGCAGCGGGTCAGGGTGAGGAGGAAGATGGTTCTGACACAAAGATCCACCTTTTTTGTTCCCTGGTTTCTCCCAGCTGACCTCTTTCCATGAGAGGTACGGGACAGGCACAGTATTTATCCCACTGAGTTG
>VXAU01003082.1:5671-16137 GCA_013399695.1 Formicarius rufipectus
CCCTCCACAGTCTGTCCCTGTCGGGCACAGCAGGTAATTACAGGCAGCAGGCGATGAGAAGAGTGCTGGTGCTGAGTTGTCCCCAAGGGTTGGTGGATGGGAAGAAAGGCTTTGCCGTGTCCCTCCGAAAAGCTGTGCAAATCATTCTGTGGGGTCAGTGGGGAGAAAGCCACTCAGGAAAGGCAAAGGGCTGGGGTACTCTTTCCTCGGCTTGTGGTCTGCTGGCCTCTGGGCTGGAACCTCCAATGTAAAGATCCCTCACGTCTGGGCTGGGCTCCACTGGGCTCCCTCAGGAAAACCCGATGTAAGGGCCCCAGCTATCAATGTCATCTCCCTCTCTCTTGGGCACAAGAAAAAATCCAAAAGGCTCCATAAATCCAGGGATGGGAAAAAGAAAACAGGAGGAAAAGCAAGGAAAGAAACCAAAACTCAGGCAGAGGTTTCTCCCTGAGCTGTCTCTCCACTGCCAACTGCAAAACCAGAGTGTCTGCTTTTCCCTTCCATAAATCACCTGTCCCTTGCTCTCTTTGTTAGAGGCAAATGGACGAAGATAGACCTACTTACCCCTCATTCTGGTGGTGGGGAAAGAAAAATTCCATTAGATTCTGAAACTATAACACCAAGTCAAAAGTCAACATATTAAAAGCAAGTAAAATATATCCAACCAATCGCAACCAGGACAACCTCAAAAACTGGAAAATATTTTCACTTACAACTAAGCAGCTCAGAAAATTGATGAAGGAATTATAATAAACCTAGAAAATTACACCATTTTGTAATTGAAATATAGGTAGGAAATTGAAAAACATCAAATGATACTTTAATGTCAGATACCAAAAAGTAGAAACACTACCTTTCTTCAACTTACTTTGTTTTCAACATAGAATAGGAGGTACCATATCTGGAAATAGCAGCACCAGGTCCAAAATTCTTAATCAGTGGTGTGGCAGTCAATTCTGAATTAATGGCATGGAAAAATTCCTGCCAGAAATGGGCAGAGGAAAAGATCCAGACAAATAATGTAAATGCTTTAAACTGATCTTTAAAATGTCTGTTTTGTCTTGTCTCTGCTGCTCTTCTTCTTCCCAGGAGGCCCCTCTGTGAGCTGAGGAGCGGGAAGAAGTCCTAAGACTTTGATATATGAAACCTCTTTCCTATCGAATGTGAATTCCACTATCCCTATAGGCTTCTAACCAGATAACCCTTTAGTCCTTTATTGGAGCATTCGAGCTCATCTCCGAAGTGTATAAAAACCCCTGGCTTTTTTCAATAAAGGGTTCTGGTTCTTTGTTCTTTGCTCAGCTCCTCCATACCTAGATGGTCTGTGTCTCCTTTTTCTGGGGCTCATAGGCCTCATGGCAAGGGGAGTAGGGCAGAGAACACTCTAACCTACTAAAACATGGACTAAAAATCAACAAAATCTAAGAGACTAATTCATGCCGAAGTAGACCCACTCCAACAGACACAGCATTTAACGAGGCTTTGAAATCAATCCACCACGGATTGAAGTGGTTTACTGATGTTTCTCCAAATTAATCTTCACCATTCACCTGTAACTGACTTTATCTGAAACTGCTAAAAATTTATGTTCTATCTGGATCCCTCATTACTATCTCAGCAAGGATTCAACTCTGATGAAGCACACTGTACTATACCAGAATCACTTTTCGGTGTTATTTTAAGAATCAGAAAAATCAAATTGATCTTAGAATTTGAAGTTTCCTCTTATTCTCTAAGTCACCCAACCACAGAACAATCATAGGAGTGATTACACTTATTAAAATATTTAAAATTACCTGCTCTTAATGTTATACTGAAGCCAGCAGGACTGCTAAGAATGTACTTCCTAGATCATGGTAAGGGTAATGAGGATCCTTCAGCCTCAAGGTAACATCTGTTTGCCTAGGAGATAGAAGTTACACATGTATTTTGATTTCAGGATCTCAGATAAAGAATTATGAGAACTGAAGGCGTTTCTATTTATAAGAAACTACTTTAAAATGTCACAAATTTGCCCTATTTCTACTTTCAAGTATTTCTACTAAAACGCTCACAAAAATAATAAATAATATTACTTTTTAAATACTTCCATGTAGTGAAGTAATTAAACCAGAACTGTAACATTAATGGATTAAAAAAAAATCTTTAAAAGTTATGCTGCGAATGAAGATAGTATAAAACCAAGATTAAAGTGGTTATAAAACCTCTCCACAGACACTATCAAAATGTTGTGCGCAATCTGCTAATATATTAACACTCATAATACAGTACTTTCCTAACCATAAGTGATTTTCCTTGGCTAGTTTTATGCTGTGTAGATTTACATATACATCCTGAAATTAAGTTGGTAAGAGCATGGTATTAACAACACCAAGGTTGTGGGTTCCATCCCTTTATGGGCCATTTACTTAACAGTTGGACTTGATAAAACTTGTGTGTTCCTTCCAACTCAGAATATTCTGTGATATAACTATTTTCTAGCATAATGTTCTATTTGCAATTCCAAAAACATATTAGCAGATAACCATACAAAAATATTCTGTAGGCCTGTTTGTGCCATACCTGTTTAATTCTAATGAAGTGAGATCCAAAAATGCCGAATGAATGAAGTAATCTTGAAGTCCAAAGTCGTAGTCAAATACCTAAGATGAACAGGAGGTTTTTCACTACTAGAAATCTTTATTTTGAGCTTTTCTGACTTCATGAAAAGTTTTTATAACTCCTTTTCCAGAGTTATAGCTCCGTATTTCTCACCAGGATGACCTGAAAATAATCTGAAACATCCTCGCCAGAAAATCAAGCTTGAAACTGCTGGTTTGAAAGTCAGACTGCATCATCTAGAGACACTGGTGGATACTACTGCTAGGCTATTGTATGCGAACAACATCAAATTTATAAAAATAAAAGCATTCTGATAAACATTGGACTGAAAGAAGGAAGATAGAATATCTCAAGTTAAGCAGAATCACTGGTTTGCTATACACTGATTCCTTAATTCTGCAAAATGGAAGCAGGAGGACAGATACGATTATGAAAGTCAGTTATTACAGCACTTGCATCAGTATTAGGAATAATGTAATTGTACATTTTGAAGGTTTTGTCAGTTTCTACAGTTAGAAATACTAAAATCTAAGATTAAAACTTAATGGATATGTGTATGGAAACAATGACTTTTAATACTCTACAATAAGAACACTACCTGCTAATTTACTACCTAAAGAGAAAGTATCTAGACAGATTGACTGATATCCAGACAGGAATCCATGGCCAGTGCATTGAACGATACAAATTATTTGTATTTCTATTATTTGCATTTGAGATGAGTTACACTTTTCTAAGTAAAAAGAGCACAACAAATAAACTGGGGGCAGCTTTTTCAGGGAAATAAACAAAAAAAGGTGTATGGCAACAAAAAAAAAAAAAAAGGTGTCACATGAACTGAAAAACAAGGGGGATAATGTCAATTATCAAAATCAACTTTCAAGATAAATTAAATCTTTTTTTCATAAGCATTGTCATGAGGATTTCTAAGAACCAGAATAGACCTTCAGCTAAGAGTAAGACTTTTGACACCTTGTAAGCAGAACATTTAACTGAGATACAACAGGAATAAGTCCAAATTCTTCAGTTTTAATGCAAATACTTCAGCTATTGTACTACAGAAACTCTTTTCCAGGAGGAAAGGCCGCTCATCTTCCACATACACCTTAAAATGGACAGGATGAAGGCAGCAGTAACGGAAATCCTTTGGCCCAAAGGCTGCAACAGTGCTGCAGAACTCAAAAGCTTGAATGCAAGCATGTGACCACAAGCCTTTCACATGCATTGATCTACCTGGGTATGCACACTCATATTTTGTACAGCAGTTATTCATTCTAGTGGGAAAAGAAAATAAATTATGAAATCTCAATTCAAGGTGTGAAGTTAAATAATTTTCTCCCTTCCTCCTTCTACAAATTACCAAGAGGAAAACACCAAAGAAGTATTTTCAGCTGACTTAGCATAATTCAGTGATGTCTTAGAATATGTGAACAAGCTATAAAACCAGAAATAATTCACACAGTGTATTCAGAATAGAATCGTGGTAAACATTATACCACTTGACACACCTTTCCTGGGGGAAAAAAAAAAGTTGCACACACATCCATTCCCTTGTTACCCTACTTCAGGGTTGGTGCTTCGCCTAAGTAAACCAAAACTGATAGCTAGTTGCAAGTGTCCTTTTTTGCATCTTCCTCTCTCTTTCACTGTATTGAGCATCTGTTCATTCCTTTTCAGTTACTAAGCATAATGAGAGTAGGAAAATGGCATTTGAGAATTCTAATTAACTTTCAAGCTTCTTTCATAATCATGTACTCTACCTGAGCAGAATATATGAAACACACAACAGATTAATATTTAAAGACTATTTAAGTGATGTTCATCTACTAAAAAAACCCTACAACTTGATATTTCAGTTCAAAAATCTGTCACAAATTTTAGATTAAGACTGATACTGATCTAAAACATCATATAATTTCATGTCAATTAAAAGGATTACATATGTAAGATAAGTTTCCTACTTTCTCAAGTATTTATGATGTGTGCATGTTTAATTTAGAATCCTAAGACTATGTTTTTTCTGATAGCATTTTCTAGAACTAAATTTTTATCTACTTTCTTTTACACAAATAAGGATCAATTTTGGGTATAGATTACCACAAACTGCTGGGGCCAGAAAAGCAACTTTCTGTTCCATGGATATAAATAAAATGATCATACCTTTTCTAGATCCCATTCTGTGTGGACAGCTAAGAAGTGCTAGTGGCATTGCTACTTATCACTTTGGGATTTTTTGATTTAAACTCAAGCTATCTGTTATTTCAGAATAATAGGTGCTCTAATAATGCAAAAGTATCCTCCCTGTGATATACTAAGGTAAGCTACAACATAAAAAAATCTTCTGAGATATAGTTTAATATAGAAGCAAACCCACCATGCTCAGCATAAACAGAAAAATTATAAAA
Organism: Formicarius rufipectus; assembly: GCA_013399695.1. NCBI lineage: Eukaryota > Metazoa > Chordata > Aves > Passeriformes > Formicariidae > Formicarius > Formicarius rufipectus. Next base: position 10,678 of record VXAU01003082.1, read on the forward strand.
CTTAGAAGAATCAGGCATTCATCTTGAACAATTCACAAATTGACCTCAGCAAAGAATGACTTCTAATGGGACAGATTATGCATCATATCAGAATCACGTAATATTTCCATAAATAAAAGGCATGTCATCATTATAAAACAATTTAATTTCTGTATTCTTCTACTAAAATCACATTAAAGACATACAAAACAATGATGACTGGAAATGACAAAAATACCTGTACTGGTCACTTTATAAAACGTTGACATAATCTTTCTATATACATAATTTAAGTGATTTTCACTCTAAATAGCCTTTAGTAAGGCACTATTGTATAATAAATTTTTTAGTATACAAAAATTACAAAATCAAATTCTTTCAATAGCTCTTCTTTTTCAATTTGCTTGACATATCTATGATACTGTCTAATCTTTATATACAATGGTTCTCTTGGGTTATCTATAAGAATGTAAGCTATTTCTTCCCACACAGGATTGAGGTTCTTGAGTATCATTTTACTTCTAAATACTTCTTTTCTTCCAAGTTTGAGCTTGACATATGGATCACTGGTTCCTCTTTGTGGTCCTTTTCACCCAGTGTCCACCCAAACCTCTAAGCCTCCCCTTTCCCAGCGGGAAAGGGAAAAGGAGAAAAGTTAAAAAGAACAGCTGAGAGATAATGGCAAAACAAACTCAAAGTGATTAAATACTTAAATTTATTACTAACAAGAACTAAAACTAAAGGTAATAAAACTAAAAAGAAAGAAAGAAATCAGCTTTAAAAACACCCCTCTAGTCCCATTCTTCCCTCCCACCAGCAGTTCGAGAAAGCAGGGAATGGGAGTTTTACAGGTGAGTGTTGTTGCTACCATTGCTCTTGTCCTGGGGGTCACTCCATGGGGTGCAGTCAGGTCACTGCAGCCCGATGGTCTCCCGTGAGCTGCAGGGGGACGACCTGCTCCGCCATGGTCTTCACCATGGTCTGCAGGGGAGCCACAGCTCTCAGTCCTTCCCCCCGCCCTGCTCCAGCATGGGGTCCCTCCTTCGCCTCCTCCTGCTCCAACCTTGGTCTCCCTCTCTCTCTCTCTACGTTGTTATGCTGGAATTACAACTGCACAACAACTTCTAATTCTTAAATATGTTATCACAGAGGTGTGACTATAATTCTTAATTGGCACAACTCTGTCCACTAGCAGAAATTCCCTCCTGGACCTGGCTGTCCTTGGTTGCACAGGACAGGAGAATCTTCTGGCAGCTTCTAACAGAAACCATCCTGGAAGACCCCCTTCTACTAAAATTCAGCTACAGAAACCCATGACACTCTTAAAGGCACATATACCGTTAATTATATCTTTGCATGCAGTAATGGAATGGAGGCTAAAGTACTTCAAACAGAACTTAATGTAATTTCTATAGTTCATCATCATCATGGCTAGACTTTGCAAACGAAGATGTGGGAGGGCTCTACCTGTGCTTGCTGCAAGCACACTGATGGCTGATGAGGCCAATGTGAGAAAGGCAAGTCCAGTTGCAAAAGGCACAGCAGAAAGTCTCTGTAGGTGGTACTGTCAAGGCACGGTTCTTTCTGTGTTGTCTTTTCTCCTTCAGACTGATTTTGCGTGTGGTTTCAAAGAAGACAGAAGCATTACAGATTGTGTGTCTCCACATCTCCTGATTGAAGGCCAGAGCGGATCACTGATGGTGATCAATATGGCCATGGCTGAAGTGTTGTTTCAAGGAGTTCTTGTGTCTCCTCTTTGGGGCTCCTCTCTTACAGCAGCCAATGGAGAGTTCACCATAGAGCACAGTCTTAGGGAGGTGGTGATTCTCCATGCTGGAGATATGCCCTGCCCAGCACAGCTGCGTTCTCAGCAGCAGGACCTCAATACTGGTGACTTCTGCCTGTTCATGGACAGACACATTAGTCATGTAAATCAGACCAGTGGATGCTTAGGATTGTACGGAGGCAGAGCTGGTGGAAGCATACGAGGAGTTGCAAGTGGTGGCGGTAAATGAACCAAGATTCAGACCCATATAGAAGAGTAGACAGTACAATGGCTCTGTAGACACTGATCTTTGAACTTTTCTTCAGGTATTTATTGCTCCAGACTCTTTTATGGAGTTTTTTTGAGAGCTCCATATGCCTATATTCTAATTTCTAAACTTAGTCGAACTGAAAACAGCATCAGATGAAATTACTCAGGTAATTGACTGTTAGCATCAAATGGGTGCTTGACTCAACTTCTGTTATTTGCAAATGCATTCTCAAAGTCACATATGAAATACTGGCTACTTCAGTGTTGCTTACTTAACAGAATGTTATCTTTATTAAGACTAAGATATTATCTTAATTTAACCGTAAAAATTAGATTATATAGTTGAAATTACTCCTGTGAAATATTAATCAAGTTATCTTGTGCCTTTGAAAAGACACACAGTCCACTGACACCACTAGAGGAAGTCTTCATTGACTGTCTTGTCTCTGGGCTTTCCTCTTCCATTAAAACTCATCTCCTACAACATTCATCATGAGAAAATCCACTCTAAAGTCAGTCCATAAAGTTCACAACATGCTTCTTACAGCAATCACCTACTCGCTGGAGAGCACAAGTCTAAGTCCCCTGATGCAAATGAGTAACAAACCTGACCAGAAAGACAACTGTGAAGGATACTGAAAGAAAAATGTTAAATATAGCATGAACAGAGAATGCTTGGGATGTAGGTGTAGTGTCACAAGAAAAAACCTGTGAAAGGAGGACTGCTGGCCTGTCACAGAGACTAGTAGTCATTTAGGAGCAGAAGTGAGCTTAATTGATCAAAGACTACTTTAAAATAATAACTCTAGCTTGGATAACAGATGCATCTTCATGAACAGCATTAAAATTATAAGACAAGACCTTTTTTGGTTGTTTGGGGGTTTTTGGTTGTTTTGAAGGTTTGGGTTTTTTTTTTTACTTTTAAGTCTTTTCACAAGCCTGGCATGTTTTACAAGTTTGCATTTGCATCCTCTGGGAAACTGTTTAAGTTTAGAGGAACTTAGGAAATTTGTTGGACTAGAAACTAAAGAAGAAGACAAGCCTCCTTTAATTTCAAAACAAAATTTAATTTGGTATGATAAATGAAAAGAAAACAGTTCTTAACTATAATTAGGGGGGTATGACCAGAGCTTTTTGCATTATTTCAACTAATCAGAGGATGTCAGTATTCTTTACCTAAAGTTATATCTCCCTTTCAAAAAGTTACAGTGATGGAAAGCCATGGTCTCACATGTGACAGGTTTACAGTCATTTCCGTCTGTAATTACTGGGGCACAATTTCAGTGGCATAAAGACTTTTTTCCTAGCACAGCTAACTTGTTCCTTGGTTATTCAAGGAGTGGTGGTGATTTTGAAGATAAAGATCAGGTATTTTAATTAATTCTGTGTAATGTGAAGAGTACTTTGAATATGGACACCATGGGGTGGTGCACCCATCCCCTTGCTCCTCAGAACCACTCTGCTGGAATCCCCTTAGGCTTTGGCTTTTAAGTAAAGAGTTTTGCAGTGAAACGTCCCTTGATTGTACCAGAAAATCTTGCATGACTAAAGTCAGAGTGGCACTCACTTGAAAGACATTTGTTCGTGTTATTAGTTCAGAGAGTACACTGGGAAGCAATGTGGTTCAGCAAGGCTGGACATACTTTAAGAAGGGAATCAAAGATGCAGGAGTAGGATGTCCCTCTGCATTGAAATATGAGCCACTGGAGAACAAGGTGGGCCAGGCTGAACAGGGAGTTTTTGATGGAACTCAGGAAGGGAAGAAAAAAGAGGGGTTATGCACTTTGGAAAAAGGGAAGGCAATTCAGGAACAGTACAAGGATGCTGTTAGGCCATGTAGAGAGAAAAATTAGAAAGGTATAAGCTCACCTAGAACTCAATCTGGCCACTGCTGTGAAAGATAAGAACTGTTTTTATAAATAGAGTAACAATAGAAAGAGGGTCAGGGGAAATCTCCATCCTTTATTGGATATGAGGGGCAACTCTGTCACTAAGGATGAGGAAAAGGTTGAGGTACTTAATGCCTTCGTCACCTCAGTCTTTAACAGCAACACCAGTTATCCTCAAGAAAACCAGCCCTTGAGTTGGTAGACAGGGACAGGAAGCAGAACACATCTCATACAATCAAGGAGGAAGTAGTTAATGACCTCCTGAGACATTTGGATAGTGGTAAGTTTAGGGGACCAGATGGGATTCATCTAAGGATACTGAGGGAGCTGGCAGAAGAGCTAGCCAAGATGCTCTCCATGACTTACCATCAGTCCTGGCTAACTGGGCAGGTCCGAGATGATGGGAGATTAGCCAATGTGATGCACATCCACAGGAAGGGCTGGAAGCAGGATCCAGGGAACTACAGGTGCCTGGGAAGGTTATGGAACATATTGTCTTGAGTGTGATCACATAGCTCATACAGAAAAAGCAAGGGATCAGGTCCAGCCAGCATGGGTTTAGGAAAGACAGGTCCTGCTTGACCAACCTGAGCTTCTTTTACAACCAGGTTAGCCACCTAGTGAATGAGTGAAGGGCTGTGGATGTACTCTACCTGGACCTCTGCAAAGTGTTTTATAACATCTACCACAACACCCTCCTTGGACAAGCTGACAGCCCACAGTTTGGACCGGTGATAATTTCCCTAATCCTCAAGGTCAACCCTCTAGCCTTTGAAAAATGTCAAGGTACCTAATATATTTCACTGAACTTAAGGGGAATTTTTCACTTGTATACCTTTGTACACACTTCTTTGTGTCTATGCATATGTGTGTAAGAATTGATTTAAACACCAGAAAACCTCTCAAAAAAAAAAATTGTGAGAGGCTGCTGCCTTGCTGAAGCATCAACATGACTGGTGTAAAGGGAGTAAGGACTCATAACACAGGGTGGCAGCCTCTCTATTCCTAGGAAACACTGGCCTGACTCACCCAGAGGTGTTGCCAATGTCCAGGACAGAAACTGTTCATCATTGTATCCTGGTTGGATATGTGGGGTGATGAAGCCTCGTTGGTGTGTTGGGTGGTGGGATGATCACAACGGTATGAATTAGTCTCCTAGGCTAAGATTTTAGTCCATACATCTAGGAGAGGGTGCGGGGGTGCTCTCCCCTAGTTCTTCCCCCGGCCACGTGGTGCCAGAGCCCTGGGCGAAGGACAAAGACACCACACCAGCTTGGGGAGAGAGAGAGAGAGAGCCAGAGCGCTTTATTCAGGAAGTAAGGACTTTTTATAGTCCCTTGGAGGGGGTTCAGGTTCTCCAATGGGGGGAAAAGGTATTGTGTGGCTTTGGGCCAACAGGGATAAGGGGATTAACATATAGGCGGGGAAAGGTTTCAGGGAGAAAGGTGGGTCACGCCCCTCGGTTCCCTGGGGGGTGGTCTTGGAATGCCGAAGGGGCTCTCTGGGAAGGGCACATGGTATCTAGGAAGTGGTACAAAGGGATTCTGGGAAGGGGAA
>VXAU01003084.1:414-12714 GCA_013399695.1 Formicarius rufipectus
AGTCTTTTTTTTTGTGTTTTTTTTTTTTTTTTTTTTTTTTTTTGTAATCTACCCTATTTTTTTTTTTCATTTTCAATACGCCATAAATCTGTAGCATGCCCCCTCCAGTCTTCCAGCATGGACAAAATAATGCAGTTTACACTTAAACATGCTCAAGAAAAAAAATTAACATTCTTTATCATTTTCTAGCAGAGACAGTTAATACTCTCAGGCTGCATTAATAGAATCTCTCTGCCATTGTAGAAAGTTTGATAGCACTCTTATTTCAATGTCTGAATTCTTCCCCTTTTTTTGACAAAGACAAATGATTGCCATCAATCAAGATCCAATCGGGTATACACAGAGTCAAGCAAATGCATCACTCTTTACTGGTTTTCCTGCTATTTGTGCCGGCTTTGCTCCATATTATTTTATAGAATGATCAAAAAAGCAGCCATAAGATAGATCATTCACACCCACTGTAAAATTAACTTTCATGAATAATGAGAGTTTTAAACCTCAGATAATGTATATGTTATACAGTAGATATTGCTGGAGTTCATTTCTGGCTAGAGATTATGTAAATGATACTATACGACCTTTATCATTACAAACAGGACATGCAAAACACATATTATTTCATACATCATTCTAAAGCAAGTCAGAACCTAAAGGAGAATCAGTCATTTATAATGTTCATGGTGAAGTGCTAAGGTTTCAAGAAAATGGTATGATGTACTTGTGATATTTTTGACTACTCCTCCTGCTTAACCTGTTACTTATGCGCTATGAACATACCAGAAGTAACAAAAATGAAGGTTATCCCCTTTGTTTCTTGACAAGAAAATCAGCATTTTGTTTCCTGACAGAAGCATTTGTCTCAAGACTAAACTATGCTGATAATAACCCATTACGTCAAAGTCAGGGATACTGAATTAACAGTAACACAAACAGCTTTATTTATATAATGGACAAATAAGTAGCTCAATTTTTTTTTTAATGTAGAACAGTATTTTAAATCACTTTCCTCATGTTATTTCCTTATTACTGAGCAATAAGCTAGGCAAAGTTAAATTGCTTAAAGATTTCCTAAAGATAAAAGGTAGCCTTCACCATGCGGGCTAGACAGTTGATGCACATATGGAATCAATGATGATCTCTAGGAAAGATCCAGCAAACCAAGAAACCCTCAGACTGCGTTGCATCAGACTTCTCTTTTCTGCACCAATGAGGAACAAAAAGGAGTAGGAAATGTGTTTTAAATTTTGAGGCTTTCACAGCTCATAAGTATTTAAGGGCATTTATAAAAAATACCTAACTAAATCTGTTTATACAAAATTCCATATAATTACTTCTATTTATATTCATTGAAATATCGAATAGCCATCAAAGAAATTCCTATTGCCAAAACATCAAGTAAGGTATCAGCAAGCAAAAAACTGAAGAATTCAGTTAAATTGCCTCATATTATCCTGCTGTATGAATATACTATGCCAGAGAGTTTACCACTTCTTAATTCCCAGTATCTTTCTTACTCACAAACCTTTTGTCTACCAGTTCTTTCATCTTATCCTAACAGAGTCATATCTTTCTGACAGAGAGGTATGGTAGCTTCTGCTGATCTACTGGATCACATCACAGCTTTAGATGACCATCATACACCGTGCTTTACATAACGGCAAAAGAGCATTGAGTTCCACCTCCAGTTTTTCCACACTCCAGTACCACTTCCCCAGTCTAAGTAGTACACTTGGAACACTTGTCCTTAAATCTCCAGTCTTCCACTGCAATGGAACTATTTCTGTTGTTATTTGAGTGGACTGCCACTTTTCACTGCAGTCATCTGAAGGGCATAAAGGAGAAGATGGCTTGAAAAGATGACTGCAGCTCTCAGAGAACTGTGTCAGAGATAGTCCAGAACCCAAATGACACTGGGCACCTGATCTGATGTCTCGCAGTCACTGATACTGTATTTCTCATCTTCTCAGTACCATGTATGAAACACTAGACTCCAAACAACCATCAAGTATCCAGAGCAACAGAAGTCATCAATAAAGGTTTTACTCTTTAAAAACGGTGTACTATGGCCAGAGAACTTGAAAACCTGGCAGAGGGCACTTACTACTTTAATCTATTCTGTGTCTCAGTTTGCCATCCTTGTAATGGAAATAACTGAGTCCCTGTAAAGAATTGCTCTGAAGATCGTGAAAAGAGATGCTGTAAGAGAATTGCTCTCAAAAAGCTCATTGGTTTCTATATTCAGTATAGAACATAAATCTACAGAAAATTTATTTAAAGTGAGGAAGAAAATTTTACCTCAGCAAGCAATATCTGGGCTACTGTGGAAGAACAGTTATGTTATGGCAACTCTAAACAACATTAGAAGTGGATTTATGAAGATGATGGCAACATTGAGCAGATCGGACAGGACAAACTAATCCGACTAGAGACATTTGCAGCTGAAGCTTAGTTTGTGGGTTACTGTCGTTCATTGTACCGTTTTGGTTTCAAGAGTAGGTGCTGCCCAGTGTGGGTTTTCCCTCACAATTATCCCTCCCCCCCACAGCAAAGGTGGAGAACAACAGAAAGTAGCTATCATCTGAAAAGACACAGGCAATTCAGATTTTGTAGAAATCATCCCCTGAAAAATCAGCTTTATGAAAGAAGACCACCTTCTGATTGGATGTATTTTGCTATGGAATACCTGCTGCCTGTTCAAGGGAGGAGTTGCCTGCAGCCATCCTGATTTTGCACACTGCATTTTTTAAAACAAATTTGTACAGCAATTTTCTTCAGAAGGGTCAACCCAGGGCACAATTCTCTGTCTGATGCTTGGAATTTCAGAGCTGCAGCTGAACTGCTGTGACCCATCTATCACACAACTTTATCGGGCCAATACCCTTGTTGAGCCCACATGAGAATCACTGAGAAATTCTGTCCTGACAGACTTCCCAAGAGTTTCCCTGACATATTTACACAGCCACAATGCAATTCAGCAAAAACTGCACAAAAAAAGCCATTTGTGTGTGGAAGTACTCTGTAGCCTTACAGGTGCATCTTCAGGCTAATACACACATTTTATATCTGCACAACAAGGACAATTTTAAAATTAAAATACTGTACACCCAAATGTAGGCAGTTTTCCTTTCCCCACTTCCCTCAGTGGCAGTTCTCTCAGTATTTATGGGATATAGGTATCCTTCACCTCACCTTTTTATGAAGCCATTGTTTTCATCAGCTGCAGCTCTTGATTTCTAGAACCCTGTTATTTTCACATTTCCTATCCCCCATTCTCTCCTTAGTCAAGAGTCCTTCGGACCATCTTCATGGCCCTTCCCACCACAAAGAAAATGCTTTTACACACCTCTTCCCCCTTTCCTTGCCTTTTCTTTCCAAAAGCCAATGTTGCACTGTGAAGTTGAGTAGTAGAGGCAATGCAGTGCAGCAACATGGTATTTATGTTGCCATTGATTACTTTTCTGTTCGTATTTTACTAGGTCATTTGAAGTCAATGTATGTGCTAATCAGACACCAAAATTCCCACACACCACTCATTTTCCTCTCTCCAGTTTCCTAATTACCCCTGAAATATTAGTGTTCTAATTAGTTAAGGCTATCATGCTTCTTCATAAAGCAACTCCAGCCATCCTGCCAGAGCTCCAGTTGAATCCCTAGCAACATCCTTTACCTTGACTGGCAACACTCCAAGAACAAAGCCAAGGGAAGAAAAATGGAAAACTCTCTTCTCTAAAAAGCAGAGTCAGAGTACAGACCAAACAGTGAGAACTGCATTATGTAGTGCAATTATATTTTAATTCAACTGCTGCAGTAAAAACAGAGCACCTTTCTTTGTCTTCCTTCTCCCAACACATAAGAGTACGTATATCTCGGATGCATAATGCATTAACATCAACTGGGTATTCTCCCTCCATTTCTCACATGCTATTCCAAGAAACTGTCCTGTTTGCGTTAGCTAGAATAAATGCAAATACTCTTTCAAAGACAGAGATGTGAATCATTTTCTAACACATGCACCTGAAAAAAAAATACAAAACAAAAGATGGAGTTCAAAAGAAAACAGAAATAAAAGTAAGGAAAACCGCTAGTTTTATTTCTGAGCTGTTTTTGATTTCTTAACAATTCCTTTTCTAGCATCCTAAACCTTTAGTGGCCTCTTAGACAATTTCTTAATATATTAAATGCCTCATAATTATACATATATTTAATAGTATTGTACCACTGCATAGTTTAGTCAATAGAAGTTGTGCAGAATTTGTCTTGCCTGTACTATAAACCCAAGGTCAGTACAATAAGAGCTAAATTAATGATAACTATTTTTGTGTTTTGTCTTTAAATTGTATCAAAATATCCCTGCTCCTCAGCTTGAGCAGATCAGGCATCAAGATATTCCAATGCAAGATAAAAGCACATTAGATTTAAAAGCATGGTTATCTGGAACAAAAGTGGCCACACAGTATGAAACAAATTAATGATGTCATGTAATGACAGTATGATCCAGCCAATTTACTACTTCTTTTTTTTCTTTTTGAAGGCCTTGCCTTCTTACTGTTTAAGGAAGAAAAAATTGTACTGTCATCAGTTCTGCTCAAACAGAAAAGCTGCAAAGACTAGACCTCTTACACAAAAAAAACCTACAAAAATAATTTACATAGTAAATTATAACACAGTTAGAGGACCAACTGAGGGCAAAAGTTACCTTGGTCGGGGAGAAATACACGAGAATTCAATGTCTGGCTTGTTCTTCGACCTAAACAACTTTCAGATTGATGCCTAACAGCACATTCTACATACAGTAAAAACAGCAGTTTATATTTTGCAGTACTTGCTTGCTTCCTTGTTTATATATTTCAGATTTTTGACCAAACAGAAGATATGTAATGACTTAATCCCAAAAACACTTCTCAAATGGTACTGTGTGTATATCATGTAATTGAATCAATAAATTTTCATGGCCCAGTGTTTACCTTTCGCTGCAGAATGAACTGTAGCACAAGAACTGGTTATAGCCATTATACAGCTAATGTGGCAAATACTGTGGAGTCAGTTTGAGTAAACTCTACAAGGTTACAAGGTCAAAATAAAAGACTGCATAATTTATCAGATCAGGCAAATCATTTTGAAAGTACAGAGTTAAGTGCGGCATTAGCCCGAGATTACCGCCTTTCATGAATAAGGTTACAATCAATGTTTACTCAGTCATACTAGAGATGGCATGTCCTGTATAAACTTCATTCATTTAAAGAAACCCTTTCTGACACTGTCACTATTTAAAACAGTGCAACATAAGTAATACATGTTGTTCTTTCAGGATTACTATCCCAAACCATCTAACATTGTTGATCTTTCAAAATACAAAGTCCTAGATGATTAGAAAATGCCTCAAGCAATACCACTGCTAGCAGTTTTTTTCCTTCCACAAAGTCTGTTGACAATTTCAGTCACAAAAATAGCACAATTATAATATTTTCTATGTAAAATAGGCTTACTAAAATATGCTTCAATATGTTTTCATGGCATATAAACACAAACAACTGGGGGGAAAAGAAGGAAGCCAGCACAAAGGTAACCCAAAACCAATGGTATTTCTTTTTTTTTGCAAAATTTTACTGCTAATCTCAATTTCTGACCACTCCTAGCTTTGTCCTCACCATTGTAACAGTCATATCTTCCTACTTCTAAAAATCCAACATAATTTTAGCAAGATTAGTTACATGGGTAATGAAGAATAAAAAAAGCAAGATAAAGTCAATTAAAATGGTGAGAATGGATTCTGTGAATGCAAAGAACCTCAACTGTTTTAAACTGTTAGGGTTTTTTCCCCTGGTTAGTTGAAGGGATGCAACTAGAAGACCAGTGGCACTTTAACTACTATTTCATACTCAAATTAATTAAAAAGGAAATATATGGGGTATGCTTAAACATTTGCATGTTAAAAGGTGGAAATGAAAGGCAAAACGTGTTTGGGAAAAAAACCAGGAAAATATTTTTCAAAATCAGCAGCAATATCAAGGAGACTGAAATCACAACAGAGAAGTATTAAGTCTCTTCATGTCTACAATAAGGAGAACACTACTCAGCCTCTATTTCACAGTCAAAACAGTTCGCATCCACTTAAGAAGAGGAAATTCAAGGGCATATATTCTGTGTATAGGCAATCACTTCACAGAGCAGTGGAGGCCCACACATCACTCAATTCCCTACCCTCCTGAATGCAGCACTCAGCTCCTGAAGAAACACTCTTTTGGGGAACATTACTATAGTCTACCTTACGTGAACAAAGGAGCCACTCTGGCAATGCCTAGGAAAGGTACACCATGTTCTGGCTGCTACTAAACTTTTACTGATTGTCCATTCATGGTTTGGCCAGTCCTTCACATCTGTAGGTAGTAAGAGAGTTATCTGCCAAAATTTAATGGAACATAATGCTGACAGCTTATTTGCATGTTATATTCATTGGCAGTAATTTATCTTATTAATATAAACATGTATCTGTGTGTATATATATATATATACACACACCATACCAATGAATTGCAGCATCCTTTAGAGCCATCGAGACTGCTACGAGAAGCACATATTTTATGTTTCATGTATGACAAATAAATAAATAAAATTATCAAATGGAAAGATTTGGCATTAGAATCAAATGAAGCAGACAAAAGTATCATACTCCTCTATTCAAACCTGGATCAGCATCAGGACTGAGCATGCAGAGATCACAGCTAAACTTGGCTTAGCAATCTGTAGAGAGGGAGGGATGAAAGGCTAACCCTGAAATCTAAATCAGTGTATATCTCCCTGAAACACAGAATACAGTAACTGCATAACAACACAGTATGGCAGTTCCCAACCACTTAATGTGTTATTATTGACAATCACTTCTTCCAGATGCTGGATTTGCCAAATTGCTGCAATACCAGGATAGGAAAACACAAATTCAGAAAGGACCAGTTTTTGTTTTCCACGTTATGTACACCTATTCTGCCAACAAGAAAGTACCCTGGATAAAACAATTCAGTTACAGTTCACAGCCATATGCCTACTTTCAACTGCTCTGTAAACGGACTAATCTCTACAGTCTGGAGCACTGCACTGTGTTTACAATTACCTTTGAATATACTCAGTGTCCAAACTCAGCTGAAAATGACACCAGTGAGCAAACTCCTACATCACAAATATAATGTAATCTCAAAAATATCATCCCTGCATTTCTTTCCCCCAAAGTTCTCCTCCTTTAATTACACATATGCATTACATATTTTTCATGTGAAAATAGGAGGTACCAGAAAGAAGAAATTACGGCTATTTTCATGGAATAATTTTACAAGATGTGATAAACTGCTACTTTCATAAGAGCTTACCAGGAAAATCAGGGAAGAAAGAAATATACAATAGAGAAATAAATAATTTCAGACATACAGGAAGTGGACATAGTAAATTAGTGCATTTGGTGAATTTAACATACAGAACCATATTATCTATACCATCTCAGATACTCTCATTACATTTTGTACTTGTCAAGAGAATAATGAGTAATTGCACAAGAAAGCTGAACAAATAAAAAAGGAAAGAGAACACTAAAAATAGGAGAAGATAAGAAGTAAAAGAAGAAATGAATTAAAGAATGACACAGTATCACAAAGTTGAAGAATGACCAGTCCCAGAAAGTTTCCCTGTACCTCTTCAACTACTCCAATACGAACTGTGGGAGGAAAAAGACATTCAGCGAATATGATGAAAATGTGGTGTTGGCAAACGATTCATAGTTACAGCAGACAGATGTATCAGAAGACTAAGAAATAACCAAGTTCAAAAGAAACCCAATGGGATTAAGGATATGGGTCAAAGAGGGAAAGAGGGATTAAAGAAGAAACATGCCAGAAAGAAAACGTTTACAGTGAGCAGCAACAGAAGCAAGGAAAGAGAACATGCCCCTGAGCAACATTGCTTAGCTGCCTGAAAAGAAAACCAGCTTCATTCGTCTGGGATTTCCTCTCATCAGATAAAAGTGACAGTAGCAGTGCAATCTGATTTTTGTATATAAAGGCACTCAAAAGATAACTATGCAAAGGAGAAACATCTGCTCAGCATGCAGCAGACCACCTCTACTCTGGCAGGGGAAAGGTATGATGGGCAAAGGACAGGAACATCAGCAACAGCTGCAATCACTGCAGACTGGAGAGGCTCAATTATCTCTCCTCTAATCACTGTCTCGCCCGTGTTAATGGGCACTGTGTGACAGGCAAGGGCCTATAGGTAAGGGGTTATATGTGGGCAACATTTCTGAGGCTAGTATTTAATAGTTTGGAAAAACATTTCAGTAGTCATGCTATAGCCTCCTTATATACATAGAATACACAGATACAGCGAAGAGAAATTAAGTGTAAATCCTGCTCTTCTACTGGACTGTTCACAAGTAATAAAAAAACCCTCAAGGCAAGGGGAGGGGGAGAGAATATTTGAGATTTGCCAGAAATATAAGCTTTCAGGTCAATTTGTGATGAGTTCAAAAGAATACTGACAAGTCTCAAACACTTCTAATAAAAAGCTTGAATTAACAATGGATATAAGAGCCATGCTTTGATTATTACTGCAAAACATTTTAAAAAATCTGATTCATGAAACATTTTAAAAAATCTGATTCATGAAACATTTTAAAAAATCTGATTCATTTAAGTCATCTTTATACACTCCTTTCACAACCAACACAAAACACAGAAATAATTTTATTGAGCAGTTCCTCTCTAAGCATGACTGTTTTTTCAGGCTTTCATAAACTAGCAAGAACAGTTCACCAAAGAAGAGGGGAAAAAAAGAGGTAATACTTAAAAAATGTATCTATAACACAGCTGCATGAACTGTGTACACAAGTGGGCCTCAATTATTGTCTGATCTATTTTAACTTCACTTGCAAGTTGCTTGGGATACAAAATTGATGATGTCCATATTTTGCTCACTGTCACCCCAATGAATTGTAACTGGAACATTAAATAACTGGAAAGAATTATCTTTTAAAACCACTTATTACTTAAAACTGGCAGAAACCAAACTAAATTTTTATTTTATTTCCAAAATTCCAGAAATTTCTGGAATACAATCAGACTTTTAAAAAATTAACATTTCTTGCAAAATAAAATTATGTTAAAAAATTCTGTTTAAAACAGTGAAATCAATCCCCTTAAATATGTTAGTTGGAAAAAGAATTAAAAAAATATTTCAAAATCAAAAGAAACATTCGATTCCAAAAGTATAAAAACTGTATGTTTAATTAAATCTAAATATGCTTATTTGTTATCCTCTGCACAAAACAAAACAAAAAAAAAATTAAAATCACAGTTGCATTATTTCATTTTAAAAGCCCCTAATCAAAGAAGTAAGAATTCCAGCAGGGAGAGGTTCATCTTGAAAATTCCCAGTGGCTCTAAGATCAAATGCCATGCCTTTTATGTTCCCCTTGATCCAGACTGCAAAAGGCCCCTCCTGACCACACACTACAGTGTGGATACAGTGTTCCCAATGCAGCTCAGACACGTCCCATTGCTCAGTGTATGTTCAGAAGAGTACCTTTCAGACTGCCTGTGTTTTCCTGGTTCCAGATTATAAAGAAAAAAAACCTTCAACCAAAGCCTAGATATTAAGCTAAGCAATTTATGGCAAAAAATAAGACACGGTCTAAAATATCCCCCAGTGTATGGGTAGCAGCCCAAAACAATGTTTTAGAGTCTGCTGCTTTAAGTCTGTATTCACTGTTCTTTCAAAGTCATCAAGTGCTCTAACACTGTGATGAAAACAGCCTAATAATGCAACTTCTCAATTTGCAAGCAATGTGCTGGGAAAAAACTTACTTTTAAAGTTGTCACTGATTCTGCAGTTCTGAATGAAGACACTGAATTTGTGCTCTTCTAGAGAAACTGCAATCTGTAGTAATGTCTTGGCTACATCCACTGTGGTTGATCTTTCAAGAGTGTGATGACATCAGCGATCAAATGGTTGTCATTTGGAATAAACTCCATATTGCTAAAATAATCCTTTGAAGTGACCAATAATATAACTGTAATGTGTTTAAGTGGATTCCAATTTCTCCACAAAATATGCTGAACACCTTGCAGTGCTACCATACTGACTTACTTTCAGTAATATCAAATTTCCCAGTGCTTTGTCCTAAGTACAGAATGGCATTAAGTAGATCAGAACAAATCCTACAGTGGAAATGTTTTAGGACCAAGAACCACCTCTTCCACTGACCCAAATGGACAAATGAAGGGGAATAGAAGATCTGAAAGAAAAGTTAATTCAGTGGTAACAAGATAGTCTCAACAATTCTTCTTCAAAGTTTTTCCTCTTTTTATTTTGCCTTACACCAAACAGCTGCTTTAATTATTTCAATTTTACATCTTTACTCTTTGCTTCGTAAATACGCACACAATATCTATCAATACATCTTTATCTAAAACACCTTAACAAATCGAGCAGTGACAATATTATAGATTATTTCTGCTATTTAACATGTTTCAGTACATGGAAGACAAAGAAGTATTTTTTTTTCTGTATCCTAAACATGAAAGAGAGTGAGGACAGGCTAGGTCTTCAGCACTCTATCCACAAACGTGTCAGGAGAATAATTTTCCCAGGCAGATATTAATTTGCTAAATATTTCTCCCAATATTTGGAGCAACTGAAATAGATCCTCATTACCACAGAGGAATGCAAATTTACAATCAATGGTATTATTATTGCAAAAACTGAGTTTGTTTTAGCCTCTTATAAGTCAGAGAGAATATACTGTACATCCAGTATGAGTAAATCTGACCTATCAAAGGTATAATCCTTTCCAAATAATTAAAATTGAAAGAAAAGCTTAAGAAAAAAAAAGTACCTATTATTACTATGCCTAAGTAGGATTATTCAACCCTCCTGAGATGCAGTTATGTATCAAGTGAGGGTCTAAACACTAAGAAAATTTGTGAGAAGAGAAATGCAAATGGTTTCCTAATTATCTACAGCCTATTAACATGCAATCCTGATTACTAGCAATTAAAATCTCCTTAAATTTTATGACAAAAGTTCATTGAAACGTTGAAAATTATATGCTAATTATTGCACTGTAATGCACATGCATAGTGTGCCTTCTGACTACAGACACAATAAATAACAGAATATTGTACACAGTGCAACCTGAAACAAGTTAAAAATGCAACATGCTGATTTCATATTGCAAAAAATCTCAGAACACTCATTAAGCTTTATTAAAGAGTCCTATAAGAAATGGCAGTTGTCAGTGTTATCCTACTGCAAGGTTATCAGAATACACTAAACACTATAACAAAATCAAAGTAAAGAAATAAGTATTTAGATCATAAACTCCCATGTGCCTGTGCTACCAAAAATAATAATTTATGAAAACAAAAAGGCTGTTTTTTACCCAACCAGTTAAACAGCTTTTGGGGAGCATTTTGGAACAAATACTCTGTTCTCCTTGAACAAAGTGTATTTTCAGTTTCTCCACAGGAATCAAAGATGGTTCTACATTTAGAAATCTACATTTTAAATTAGCACTTATGTAACTCTTTTACTTTAAATCCTAAGTGATTAAACCTGAAAAGTGGAAACGAGAATACCACCCCAGAATAACATGACTGAGAACGGAGGGCTTTTTCAACATCACCAAACCGCTTCATTTTGTTCCTCTCGTAAATTGCAAAGGTTTTCATACCATAAAGTATCACGAAGATTGTATGTTTGCTTTCCCTCAATATCACGTCTACTGTGTGCAAGATTTCACCATGGATGTAAATAAACAGCTCCCCAGTCCAGTGCCTCATTAAAGGCTGACAAGACATGAAGGAGGGACATTCAGCAACTTGGAAAACAGGCCAGGTGGTTTAGAAGCAACATATTGTGTGTAATTACACACACCCAAGGACAGAGAAAGAAGGAACACAAAAACAGCAGGAGTACAAAAACATGTAAAGGAGAGGGCAGTTAGCGGAAAATAAATACCTTTGCTGTGGAGCAGACATAAGAGATTAAAAGTGAAGGAGGCTGTGATCACATGGAAACTGTGCCATATATATCCCTTATACAGAGTACCGAGGCAGAAAAAAACCCACAAAAACACCAAACAAAAAAACCTAAACAAACAAAAACAACAACAGAACCCCAAAACAAACAAAAAGGACAAAAAACAAACAAACAAAAACCAAAACCAAACAACTCCCCCCCCCAATAAAACCAAACAAACAAACAAAAAAAAAAAAAAAAAAAAAAAAAAAAAAAAAACAAAAAAAAAAAAAAAAAAAC
>VXAU01003084.1:12818-22818 GCA_013399695.1 Formicarius rufipectus
AAAACCAAAACAAAACAAACAAAACCACTGGAGGCATCTCTCAACATTATCATCCATTGTTTAGCATCAGTTACTCTCCATCACTTAAAACCCCCAGGGTAAATCCATTTCCCTTAAAAAGCATAATATGATATTACCTTAATCTTCATTAATTAGGAAGGACTGTTTCTTGGGAACTCTCTGAAATGGACCTATCTTTCTCCTATTCCTGCTCTATATGTCACCCCACCTCTATTTTTGCAGTACTGGTTGCTGTTATTACTACAACAAGAAGCATTTTGGAAACAGTCCTGTGGATGAAAAAAGTCCTTCTATAAGCTTTTAGGTAAAAGCTTTAAAGAGAACTATTGAGGCTGAATTTCAGAAGAGAACAAACACTAGTCTAGCAACATCTCTTTGTTCTTTTATGACAGTCCATTCTCCTTTTAACACCTCATATCATTTTTATATGCTTAAACAGTCTAGGCATTCAGGGTGTTGAATAAAGCAAGCAAGTCACACCTGTCATTATTAGCATACTTTCACACATGTAGCCCACCCAACACATTTTTAAAATTACTGTTCTTTTTCCTTTAGAGAAGGCTCTTAAGACAATCTGCAGCACGCAGAGTATCTTCTGGGGGACACACAACACAACAGCAGGGATTAGAGATAGGGAGGCCAAGAGCAAAAGAAGGGCCTGAAATAAACTGCTACACATATTTACATGCACACTGCTACTGAATCCTTATTTGGGGAATAGGAGGTGAGAGCTTCAGTTTCAGATTTAGTTTCTCCTATGGATGGCTCAAAAATATAGCAAATATACAAAAAAAAAAAAAAAAAAAAAAAAAAAAAAAAAAAAAAATAGTAATTACCTTAAACCCCAAAACAGAGCTCTGCAGAGGGCATATGACAAAGGGTTCCATCAGTAACTTAAAAGAAGCCCAAAAATCCTTTGCCAAAATGCATTATTTAATTTTTAAAAGGAGATTCTGAACTACAGGACCAGCTCAGGTGTCTGAAATTCATTTGCAACTAGTCTTAGAAAAATCCTAGCTAATATGCTGGGGTTTGAGATGCAAGGCGTACATTTGAGATTTGAATGAGGTTGTAGGTCACAAAGCTGTCTCAGCACAGGGTTCAAACACACATAAACTGGCTTACATGCCAGACTGGAAAGATTTAGTACCTTCCCATGTTCTGAAAAATATATAGGGACACCAAAAGTAATAAATATAAACCAAAAAGTGGCAATCATAAAGTCCTGAGAGTTTAATATTAATAGAAGAATCTCAAATTTATACATATTTTTCCCCTCAGTTTAAAATGCGGACTCCATTTCGATGACACTTGTTAAGTTACAACAGGGGGGGGAAAAACATCTAGATTCCTTTACTATTTAATGAATATTTTGGTTATATTATGGTACTTTTAAAAATATGGTAACAACAGGAAGAACTGGAGGTAATGTATATCCAGAGCCAGTGAAAATGAACACATGTGGTGTTCAGCCCAGCCTTTGTCTTTCATGTGGCTTTAACGTTGAGCCCGAGGAAAAATCACTCATACTGTGACAACAAAGTATCATCAGGATCAGAATACTTCTACTTTATGCTCATCTTAACAAGAATACATGCCCTTTCTAAATAGAAACAGACATTAACAATATTAGAGCATCTATGCTCCTCTCAAAAACAGTCCTAAGGACATATAATGGAAATGCTTACAGAGGTTCTG
The DNA here is from genome assembly GCA_013399695.1 of Formicarius rufipectus. Taxonomy (NCBI): domain Eukaryota; kingdom Metazoa; phylum Chordata; class Aves; order Passeriformes; family Formicariidae; genus Formicarius; species Formicarius rufipectus. The sequence goes on from VXAU01003084.1 coordinate 14,538, forward strand.
TCCTCCCCAACATGTAAATATACAATCACAGGCTTCAAATTTAATCAAAAATTTAATGCAAGTTGAAACAACACACTTTTCTTTATATGCCAGCTGTGTTCAAAAAGATGTATCTAATACTTTCACTCGTTGTCATCAGTAAAAAGTAGCAGTGCTTCTAGGAGCTTTTGCACTTCATAAATTAAGAGCTGAAGCAGGGGAGGGGAGGGAGACAGTTCTCATGCAAGTGAAAGCATCTAGTGTTAACAGATAAATAATAAAAAAAAGGAGCTAAAACATTCACAAATAAAAAATAGTGTTTACCAGGCACATGAAAAACAATGAATTGGCTTTGTGTGTTTTGTTCTCTAGGACACCAAGAAAAAAGATAGATAAAAAGTATAGTAGGTGTTCATAAAAGGTAGAACAGTTTTTTAAAGTTAGTCTCACAGTTATTTTTCAAGTCCCCCAGTTTTAGGCTCTAATGTTTTATGTGCCGTTATTTTGCTTTTACTGCAAAAGGAAGAGCTGGTTCCCAAAGATAAAGGAGATTTTTGGTAAATGGTGAAGGTACAGAAATAAATGACCCACTTGGCTAGTGTGTAATTACAGCGGCTGAGATTGTAACAATCTATCACATGAAGGAGGATGACACCACGCTAAGGGGTTAGTCAAAGGAGATAGCCTTTGACGAACTACTGGACACCGGCGATCGATACGCCACAGATATTGTTCTCTCAAAAAAACAATTGAGTTCTAAAAAAAAGTTTGAAAATAGATTCCTCCTCTCCTCCCAGATACCGATCAGAGACTCATCTTGACCTTATTCTGGAAAAGCAATGCTTTCTTAAACAGGTATATGGAACAAATAAATCCTTCAGTCTATTGAAAAGCATTTTTACATTACAGGAGTTTTGCTCTGAGATAATTTTACAGCTTTTTTTGGTTTGGTTGGTTTTTCTTTGGAAGAGCTCCTCTAATCAACAAATTAGAAAGCACATACAGAGAATGAGCCTGCCATTACATGCTTTGCATCTCTCATTAACAACATAAAGAAATCCAATAACGTTCTCCTCGCAAGGAAGGCAGAGAGCTCAGACAGAGGATGCAAGCAATCATGGAGCTTGCACTGAGCTCACAGCTATTTACATCCTGTTGTGATGAACACACTCTCCTGTACTCAAGTTTAAAAATATACAGGTATTTATATATGTAGAGCCTTTGGCTGGGAGAACTATGTATGAGTAGCCCACCAAGTTTGCATGTGACAACAAAGTGGGGGGATCCAGTCGGGCTGCTCCAGTGGAGTCCTGCTGGTCAAAAGGACCTAGGAAGGATGGAGGAGTGGGCTGATGGGAACTTGATGGCATTCAAGGGCAAATGCAAAGCCCCACACCTGGGAAGCAATAACCACTCACAAGAACCCAGGTTGGGAATGACTGGATGGGGAGCAGCACTGCTGAACCAGTCCTGGAGAATCCTCAGGATAGAAACAACCGCCTGGGCTGTGCTGAGGGAACACAACTGGAACACTGAGAGAAACTGTATCCATAGAGTCAGCACTCCTTCTAGATACCTCTGCATCCTTCAAACGGCAAAAATACAGATAAACTGAAATGATGCAGCAGAGGGAGTTCAAGGTGGCTGGGGACTGGAGCACATGCCATGTGGAGAAATGGGATTGCTGACTGAAGAAGAGGAGGTTTCAGAAGGACCTAAGAGCACCTGCCAATACCATCAAGGAGATGGACTTAGGTTCTTTAGAGCGGTTTGTGGTAGCAAGATGAGAAACAATAGACATGAACTGAGACAGAGAAGTTCCAGCAATATTGGATTGTACTTTAATTTTTGTTAGCTATTACCACAGTCAGGCTGTGGACTGAGCCACCCAAAAAGCCTGTGTAGAATCCACTCACTGTGCAAGGCCTAACTGAATGGAGCCTTAGAAACTGATCTGATCTCACAGCTGATCCTGTCTCAGCTGGGCAGCTAGGTGACCTCCTAGGATCCCTTCCAATCTGAGTTACTGCATGATTTCACTAGGAATTTTAATACTAATAAAATACAAATTATTTTTGAAGAAAAAAAAATAAATCAACATTTTGAACCAAATTGGATTATAAACCCTCTAACAGCAAAGGAACCCACAGTTTGGGGATTTAAGAATTATGAGTATGTTTGACTGACTTCTATTTTCCCCAACCATAACAAACTTTATCAGAATATAGGTAGTATTCAGCATCCTTCTGTATCAAAAATACTTGAGATTATATAATCACGAAGGATAAGAAAGTATTTCATATCATATAACCCCAAGTAGCATTTTGAAAAAGCAGTAGGCTAAGTCATGTACTGAATAACTCAGTAATAAATTTTGCATTTAATCTTGGCAACAATTTCATTACTATCTACAGCACACTGATCTATGCAATGATGTTTTAATTCAACATCAATATAGAACATATGATAGGAATATAAAACCTGATATTTCACTGAAAAACCTGGTAACACCATTAAGTGTTCATTACTTACACACACATTTAACTGTTTCCTGAAAAAGAAACAATTGTACAATTTATGTCCTTAATATTAAAAATAGATCCCAAGAGAAACACGGATAAACCAGCCCATCACTGTGCGTTCATAAGAATCTAATAACAAAATACCAAAATCAGACTTATGTTAGAAATACGTTGTAAGAGACAAGTGACAATGCATCCTCCTAACTAGTATTTATTCCTATTAATGAAAATGACAATGGGAAACCATAAAAAATTCACTGTAACGCGACAATGCAATAGTAAAGAATGCACTGGTTTCAATGACACGCTGCATATTTTTCCAGGAGACTATCATTTTGACTTTAGAGGAACAGCAACCGAAGCCCACATTTCTAGGTTGCGAATGAGAAGTATGAGGGAAGAACAAAGAAGGCAAAAAGAGAAAAGCTAGCTAGCTACAATCTGTGGAGCTGCTACTCACTAGCAAAATGTGCTGCAGGAACTAGAAAAACGCTGACAAAAAATTCGAGATACCTGCTCCTTTGAAAAAACCCAACACTTGAGAGTGGTGGCAAAGTCTGCTTTCTGTCCCTCTTTATGGCTCCTCCAGCACCTAAAGCCACAAAAACCCCATTAGGGAACACCTGATGCAGAAGCTGATGCAAACGAAGCAGCACTGAACGTGTCTGTCACACAGATGTGCTGTTGTTTCATTAGGAGAGGTTAAACTGGGACATCAGTCACAAACGTCTGTGTACTTCCAAACAAAGGTGGAACAAAGACTGCTTTGTTGTGCCTAGGATTTCCCAGGCAAACAGCCTGGTAATTCTCTGATTTACAGTAACATCTTTTCAGTAGTGCAGACAAGAGCTGTAGAAAAGCACACCAACAGCAAGAGAAACCCATTTTTTCCCGTAGCTCGCCAGTTACAGGCAGGCTCCCCCGCACTTTCATCCCTCCTGTCCATGCTGCTCCACATGAGGTGCCAAACAAAGTAACACATTATGCCCCCTCCTTGCTTTACACGTGCCCAAGCAGTTAGAAAAAAAAGCCAGAAGTGGCTTCAAACTACAAACAAAAAAGTGTTGTCCATATATGATGCAGAGCCTCCACCTCTCCAATTGATCCGTTACCCTGAAAAAAAGTCCCTAAAGAGCTATCCAGGCTTAGCAAGGCTGGACAAGGGACACACTTACCACTTTAGCAAAAAGTAGGTTTGTTTTTAAGCATAATTGTCGTAACACCTGGATTAAAGACTTGAATTGTAACAGGAAAAAAAACCCATGTAACTTTAAGGTAAATGTAATCGATTAAGTGGATAAACTGCATAAAGACAGCCTCAAGTGAAGCCATGTTCACACAGTAGGAAGTGTTAGCATGAAACCAGTCATACGTCTATAACAGCAAAAAAACCCCAGGCAGACAGCACCAAACACACTGCTGAGAACACAAAAAGAGAATACGCTCATCCAGAAAGAATAATCTAAAAATCACCTCCTTTGGTTAAGATGAGAGTATTGATTGAATTCTAGCATATCTAACTTTTGTATACAATCAGAAAACAGACTGCTATACAACTAAGGATACTAAAAACTTACTCAGCTACCTTTCTCTTCTCTTTAAACTCCAATTCTCCACTAAAAAGATACTGCCTAAATTTAAACTTTAGCTAGGACAAATCAAAATTTTTCTAAGCAGTCTTTTCTAGCTAAATAACAAACCCCACAAATCTTAGGACAGCAAAAGATTTTAGTCCTGAACTTGAACCAGAACATCTGACCTGCACTGACAGAACTCAAGCACCTCCCCGCACCCCAGCTGCCTCAACTCCTTGGGGAAAAGGGATGCTAAAATACTGCCATATAAAAATTCTCTGTTTCCACTCCCTGCTTTGAACTTACTCTGTTAAAATATCAAGGCAAAAGATAGGAGAACAATGAAGATCCTGGCTAGTGTGTTAGAACCAGAGTGTTTCTTTTCCACAGAATAAACTCGTTCATAGATACACACTATTACCTCACACCATGTTAGCAAATTGAATGAGAAAACGTTTTAGCATTCATATGGCAAAAATCAAAGTGAGTTTATAGTTCAGGCATAACCTGAGACTAGCAGAACAAGAGTTGCAGCTGTGTGTTTAAGGGTTTCATGTTTTCTTGCTTTTACAGTTACACTTTTGCTTTTTGTAATTTGCTGTACTGAACCACCTCTTATTCTTTTATGCAGATTCTGGATTAAGGATTTCAGGTATTAGAAACTGCAACAATACCAAGAAAAAAATCAGCTGCTGATAATCCACTGTGTTTATTTTAAAACATCAGCTGGACCTCCTGGAAGGACCAGACATTAGAAAAGAAGTTTCCTCCTCTTAGTAAAGATTAATTTCATGAAATACAAACAGTAGAATTCAGTATGACTTAATGTGAAGTTTCCTGACATTCATTGCTTCCTAATAATTGGTTGCAATAATAAAATCTCAAAATTATTTGTGCAACACCCTGATAGCCACTAGTTAGTTCAGAAGCAGGAATTACAATAATCTGCATTACTATAACATTGATTTAATTTAACAATTTCAAAAAACTAGTATTTTTAAATATATATATAAAAACAACCACAGAACATTAAGAATTGTCATATATATGATGTTCAACCGGGAAATTACCAGGTGTGTGGAGAGAAATGATAAAATGAAAGTGTGTAAAAATTGAAAATATCAGATTCTTTTTATTTCTTCACTCCAGCAACTACACAGATTTTTCTAACATTTCATATAGAAATTATCTGCATCTGATTACACCCTAATGAGATTTGGTTTTTATGTAGTTGCTGAAAAAAAAGTGTGTGTGTATATGTGTGTGTGTTATACTTTAACAGAACCCCCAAAATTTCAACATCAGTATCATTTGAAAGGTCTCACAGCCACGTACCACACCATGTGCAAAACACTACTAACTTCCCTATACATTCAGCTATTCATATACATGTCATATTACTGTTATTCTTGTTAATCTCAACAACATTTAGCCTTTAGAAAGTAAATGTTATCATAAAATGACTTTTTAAAGACTCCTCTCACTTCTGTTTCGCTCAACACCTCAATTTTCTTTCAGATTCATCAGTTTAGACTCTTTGCAGTGCTGGACTTGCCTACATGACAGGACTATAGCACAAAGCAGTGATGAGAACATTACAAAATAGAATTTTTCAAAATTAGGTTCAGAAATACTTTTTTCAGCATTGTAATCTGTCATTCTTTTCTATGTCCACTTATTTTACAGTTTATTTCTAAGTAAATCTTTAGTTAAGGCAGAAGTAAAAAAAAACATAGGATGTAATTTCTAATTAATCATCCTAAACCATTAAACAGCAACATAAACTCCAGAAACAGTAAAAATTAACATCTACTTTTACTCTGTCCAGAGATTTTGACTGTTTATTCTCTGAAAACCTTATCCTCACCAGGCTGTTGATACACTGCCTCCTTGAACCTTATCACTCTCCCCCACCCTTCACCTTTCTCTCAAGTATATGAGACTGAAAAGATGTCCCAGTGAACTGGTCTGGACCCCAGCACAAATACAGAAATATCAGACTGTGATTCTGGTTGCTGCTTCTTATTATCTACATGAGTCAGGAGGATTATAAAAATACAGTTTTTGATGAACACGGCCAGCATCCTGGGCTGTTGATGCAATTAAATGGGCAAAAATGAACTTCTGCAGAGCTGTTCTGACTTCTTTAGGGAGCTGCCTTAACTTAAAGCAACAGAACTCCTAATTTCTGCTATAACTTACAGAGAGGTTCATGCAATGAAATTACCCCAGTAAAACCACCAAGCAGATGAAAGCACAGGGTTTCTGAAGGGATAGAGCAACACAACCTGGTCTGACCATGTGACAGTATAAAAAGCCCACATCAAACTTTGCTTGCTCTTCCTGATACAAACCTACTGATTGACCAACTGTCTGCTCAAAATACACACAAAAGGAAACACTGCAAAAATAATAAAAGATAATACAATTTTTCTTTGTTAGGTTATTAAAGAAAAAATAATTTAACTATCACCACGTTTTACCCAGAACAAGTTTCATTTCTGCTCCTTACACTTTAATAGTCTATAGCATGGACATTGTTTTCAAATATTTTGTGTAATAATATTGTACTTCTTATCTCTGCCTACACACAGAAAGCAAAGCATGTGGTAAATTACCTATACACTTTGACCAAATCAGCAAATTCATCTTTGCCCTAGCAAGGGAAGGCTTTTTGACAGCATAACAGCAATACTGAGTATACTAAAGTTGGAGGAGGGAGGGCCTGTTTTAATGTTTTTTCTACAATGATAGCTAGCAGAACATGGACTATAATTCAGGAGGGAAAAAAGCTCAAAAAACATCCCCAGGCATGATTCATTTCATTTGAGAAGTATATTTTATGATATTTGTGTGGTGTGATGGGGTCCCCCTCCCTTCCCTTTTCATTCTGAGGATCAGTCATTACCACTAGATGGACAAGCTTTTCTTGTTCAAGCAAGGCTTTGTGTTTTCTCTTACTCTCCCTACTCTACAGTGGCTTCCCAGACCTGTTTTGTCTGTATTCCTCCCGTGTATGCCACTCAGCTGGGCAATCACTTCAGCAGATCTATGCTAACTTGCCACTCTCCTCTCTAGCCACCCCTTTCCATTTTTTCCCCATGCACTACCTGTTCAAAGTCTTGTTGACAAACATTTCTGAAACCAGCTTCTTTACCTTCCATTTTTTGCCATCTACAACTCTTTCACTACTGTCAAAACTAGTTCCTTTCCATGACAGAGCCATGAATTAAGTGCCTTTTTTTCCAACTACCATACACGTCTAAATGGACATCTGATTCCAATCTCAGTATGTGCAATCACTATTTTTTATGTTGTCTCTCTCAACATCTTATTGCAGAATTTTTGCAGTTGGAATTGGGAATTATTTCTGTATCTGCACAATTAACTTAAGTAAACTTATCTTTCTCTAAACCCAGAAAGAAAAAAAGAGTCACAAAGGTAAAAATATTCTGTATACAGCAACTAAAGAAGTTCTATTTGCCTATTTTCAGATGGGATTAATTTTAATCATCATGGAACCAAGGTACATTGTTGTGTCCTTTTCCCACTAAAACCTCTTCAATGCCTGTGTTTGCATACTCAAGTCATATTTCTGCCTGAGCACTGCTATGGGCTGTGGAAGATGAAAATGAAATTCTTTCCTCAATTCTTTGATTCGAGATGAAAAAACTACTTAATACCTCTCTCCCAAGAGAAAATTTCCAAAAGCCCTTATTATGTACTTTGAAGAACTGCCTTCTCACATTATAGGCAGGGAAGTCACCCATCAGTTTGACAGAGATGGAGCACCATCAAACTGCTTCTTCCTTCCTTGTACTCAATAAAGAGCAAGAAGTTCTTCATCAAAAGGTCTCAGCATAATAAGAAAGTTTTTGGAAACAACAACAACAACAACAAATGTTATCAAACCAGTATTCACCTTAAATTTAGACCCTGACTTGAAAGAAAAAAAAAAGTTTCTTTACAGCCAAGGAATAATTACTTTGATTGGTAGCAATATAAAGACTTTTGTTGTACATTTTGCCACTGGAAAAAAATGCGCTGTTCGAGTCCAACGCCCAATCGCACCTTGTGTTGCAGCGCTTTGCATGATACCAAAATGCCTACAGAAGGAATGGAGACACAGTGCCTCTGCTGGGGTACCAAGGGCTCAGGAGAACATCTTGTGAACCCACTCATTAACACAGACCATTGCTGCTTACA
>VXAU01003084.1:27818-131922 GCA_013399695.1 Formicarius rufipectus
GTCTGCTGTCCGCTCATATATTTCTCTCATGCTTATTACTCCATTAAATTAAAATAACAGTATCTTAATACAAGCACATTCAGTTCTGGCCTACATATATTACAGTAATTCTTAAATACTGGTTCAGAATCTACTACAAGCACTGGAACTTGTATTGTAGCTTCACAAGTGAAACTTTCATACAAGTCACAGCAAAAGAAGTTAGGCAAGTACCACTGTAATAAAAGTACATACTGAGAATTCCAAAATTAATTCTCAATTTTACTTTGAAATTACCAATACAAATCTCATCATTTCCCTCTAACATAAAGATGTTTGTCTGTTTCAAATTTGGCAGAAAAAAAAATAATTTACTAAACTTTGGTTCAGTCCTTAATCATAAAGCACCACAAAGAAAGCTAACTGTAAGAAAGCATTTCATTTTAAAAATTATTTTTCCAATAAATGATAGAGCTAGAATATTCAAAATAAATTCTATCCCACTGTTATAGCAAAGTTTAAAGTCACAAGAGAACCATCCTGGTTTTTGCTGCTCTTAACAAAACAACAGTTCTTTGACATTCACCCACACTAACCACTGACACGTTCATTTCACCTTTTTCACATTACTTTGTTTAAATAAAACCCCAACACCTGAAAAACCTTGCTCACCTTTACATAAGACATTCTGGAGCAGAGCTGAGCAAAAACATTTTAAGCCATTCTGCTTTACCTTGGTGCAGAGCTTCCCCAGGCTCCGTGCTTGTCAGTCAGAATGTTGATAATTTTCTGTATTAGTTGTGTTGCCGTCACCTGGTCTCGGTACTTTGCTGCCGTTATCAAATGGTGACACATTTTTTCTTCTTCCCTCTTGTCTGCAGAATACTGGGCACACAGTGACTAGGAAGGGGGAAAAGGCAAAGTAATGAAGTATTTAAGTGGCACCATCCAAAGGAAGTTTGAAGCACTTCATAATTAATTACTGGTACAAAACCCTGGAGAAGTAAGAACTAATCCCATATTACAGGTTTGAGGAGTGAGGTCCTGCACAGCTGCCCACAGCAAACCTGCCCAGAGAGCCAAGCAAGGACCTTGGGTTGCCATGAACTCTTTAACCAAGCAGCACACACACTCAACATTTAGCAAATGCCAACACACTGCATATGAAAACATACAAAACAGAAGTGGCTGTGCCTCTAACAAAATGAGGGAACAGCTTTATAAAAATGAAGAGGCCACTTTGAGAGTAACGACTGTCAGCGAGGTGACCAGTCCACTGCCATGACTCTTCATTAGATCTGGGTAGCCAACTGCTTGCTGTTGTTTGTGTAAATAAATAACCACAGAAGTTAAGGAGAAACTCCACATATTTGCAGACAGACAGAAGACAAAATGCATCTGAAGACTGAATTGATCTTTACCAGATGGCTTCCTGAAGTCAAGCACATTTGCAGGCGAGCATGGAAAGCTAATAATTTTTCTGGCAGGACTACACCTGTTGTATAAACACCTTCTGTTTGCCCAGGTACTCAAAGACAAATGCTAGCAAATAAGAACTCCAAGTCACAGTCACAAACTGAACTCAAAACTGGGAAAGATTCTTTGTTACAATACTGTCACATAATTTTGGTTTTTGTTGACCTTCTGAAGATCTGCCTCCTAATACAGAACTCAAACAAGGGGCACCAAATTTACACACAGCCTCTTGTGAAAACCCCATTTTGCTGTACCCTCAAGAAATTCAACTATTGGTAGAAACAATAAAGGCTTTTCCCCACTTCAGCACTCTGTTTCTAATTTCAGTTTTCATCTGGCCATTCCACAGATCACACATGCCAGACAAAGCATTTCAGTCTCTGACAATTATTGGATTATTCTATGATCTAGTTAGTGGAATGGACACAAATGTCTGCCTAACAAAAAAAATGGCCTTTTCTTTGTGAAGCACAGCTGATGCAGACAATAGTACAATTATTTCTCAGAGCTTAGATATCAGCACAATATCAGAACATTTTTTTATGTTTAAAACAGTGGCAAGGTTTTTTCTCTACGTATCCATATTTGTATAAGCATTAAAAACTTGCTCCAAATAAAATCCAAAGGCTACGAACATTATTTATATATGTGGATATACAAACATATGCCATATAAAGTTAGAGAAAGGAAGAAGAGGGGGGAAAAACACAGTATAAAATTTGGGGTTGGGTAGATTTTCACAGACATTAGATAACAAAAATGTACTAACACATGAATCAACTTTAAAGAGGTATTTTAAAAATTTACATATTTCCTCATAATTTTCCCACGCCTTATAGCAATGCTCACCTGATGAGCAGAGACATCTAGGAGAACTGAAGAATAAGCAGCTGACTTTCCCAGCCAACAAGACATCAAAAATTGGCTTTTATATTCCTACATGAAGCACTCTGCTACCCTCCTTCACAAAAATATGAGATGGCTAAATCGTAACCAACACTAAACAAGATTTTTCCATCTCTTTTTAAATTACAGCTGTCTTTTCCAATACATTTATCTATTTTGCACTCATGATGATCCTGAGATCTTTTCAGCACTTTGTAAATGTTTCATAAGCTGTTATTTTTAAGTTCCCTGAAAGGGTAGAATTCTAAAAACAAGTGTATAAGGTAAGCTCAGTAGTAAAATGTTTTAAAGTGCTCTTTAATGGATCCTCCTTTACAATTTGAACAGCAACTTTTCATATCTGACATAAAATCCATAGATATAAATCACATTAGAGGGTTATTCTTTCCCCATTATCAATCTCTGTCTCTTTATGGAACATTAAAGTCACATTTGACCTTAAAACATGATAAAATGGAAATCAAACTAGAATGTTTTGTAAAAGACATAATGAACTTGTACCTCTTTAAAAAAAGGCTCTTTATGATGTAATTTTTAACACATCTTTCACTAAATACTAACAAAGATTTTCAAAATGTAGCTATTACACACAAATGAAGGAAAAAAATAGTATTTTATTGTCCTGTCAACTTCCATAGAAACATAACAAGCCTGTTATAAAATGAAACTGCAACTCCAATTTTAGTATGAATAGAAATTTGCAATTACACACCAAAACTGAGACACTCCCACAGGCATCAATGCCATAAAATCATGTCACTCCAGGAGGAACTCTCAACAATTGCACGCTCTTTACAATATATATTTTACAAACAAGAGCAGAAAGAAGCCACAGTTCTGCCAAATATCTGTCAGCGCATATATAGTTACTAACTTTAAGAAACTGCTGCAAGAACTTTGATCATACAGGCGACTCAACAATTGTTCAGTGGTTCCTAGGCTCAGTATGAGCCAAATATTTCTCTCAGATACTTCTAATACAGGAGTGAAAGAATGTTCCACAAAAAAACCCAGGAAAATACTTATCCTAAAGACGCCAGTCATGACCACACTGTTCTGAAAGCACAGAAAGACTCCATTTCTCCATGTACCTTTTCATTTCCCAGATGCCAGGTTCGCCTGCCCACTTCCAAAGATGCAATACCAGGATACAGAGTGCTGCTGCTAATGCTTCACACCAAATCCCAATCATTCCATCCATGCAAAATAAAAGTACAGCTTGATTTCTGTTTGTGACCAAATCAAAAAACCTATTTTGATGGTTTTAGTTCTTCTTCACTGTTTGATCTCTTGCCCAGTACACACCCAGTCATGCCTGAATATTGTTTTACAATTAAGATGCACAGTTGCATATACAAACAGGTTTGTCAAACCTTCCTTCCACTTCTGCTTAGGCCTACATCATCCCTGTTTGGGCAAGTGCCAGTGAAACTATAATCACAAAAGTAGTGCAGTCACACTTATGATAAAATAAAGTGTTGAAAGGAGGAAAAAAATGTGTTTTCATATAGACACCCCCCAAGCTATCTCCAAAAAGTCTTAAATTCAGTGACTGTTAGAAGTTTTATAAAGATTAAGTGTATTAAGCAGAAGACAGACCCTGGTTTCCTACCCCCTTATCCAGCAAGGAACAAACCGCATGTCTTTGCCATTACTGCAGACCAGGATTTTTTTCCACTCTCCCATTCCCTGCTTGGACAAGACTGCAGGCAATTTGAATATGTAGGTTACATGAAGATTCATTTTTAAGGAGCTGTAATTCTAAAGGAGCACAATGCCATCTAAAAGGAAAGTTACAGACATGAAAATACAATACATTCTACATGCAGGGATATTCCAGAAACACTGTTGCAAAATACTGACAGTTGGTCTATTCTGCCTGTCTGTATTTCAGTGAGGAGGAGGATTAATCTATTGTTTTCAGAACTATTTTATCTTAGACATTCATAAAAATGTCAAGTACAAGATTTCCCATGCACAGCACTATCTGCATTGTGCACCTCTGCAGTCCCAAAATTACAATGCAATACTTTCTACGAGCGATTAAAAAGTTTAATAGAGTTTTTAAAAGAAATGTCACACCTTTTCACTTTTATTCTTCAACTCTGAGATGACTGGACACTGTAACATATGCCAGTTCCCTTGCCTAATTTAGCTAAAAGCTACTGCCTTTGTGAACAACCAGTCTCAGAGGGTATCACTTAAGAAGAAAAGTCATCCATAAGATAACACACAGTCTTGCCACTAATGCAAATTCCCTACAAATAAGGATATTTTAGTAAATGAAGGAGCTCCTCAATCCTCCGCTTTCACAGATCTTTGCACTTGACCTCTGACCCGAGGTTTCAAGCCTGGACTGAAAATGCTACCCAGGGAAATCTTACAAAGGTTCCTGAATAAGACTTAGAAAAATGAAAGCTTAAAACCTCAACAGCGAACAAAAGTCAACCAATGACAATGTGTGACAGCCACCGTCAATTCTGAAGTGATGCCTCTGTCATCCAACGACTCCAAGTATTGATTTCTCTCAGCATGAAAAAAGCTGGAGCCAATGAAATAGATACAGCATCATCCTCCCGATAATAGCCATCAAGGTTAACACCAGCAGAACACTTATCAAAGTATCTCTTCCATTTCTTCTAGTTTTAATGGACTGAACACAATGCAATGACTTCTCATCTCTCCAACCCACTGTTTTCCAAGCCTCATTTATCCACTTTTCCAACCTTTGATCTGATTTGAAGATTAAAAAGAATCTGCATCTAAATCAACTGTTTGTAATACAAATGTGGGGAGGGGGCAGTGATGAAAAAAAAAAGCAGGTTTATAGCCAGACATTCCTGGAGGGGAAAAAAAAACAACATGCATTTAAAATCACGACAGGAGGAAGAAAAAACATGCAGTTGACTTAGATCACACCAAACACAGACTGGTAAAACTATGGTCATGACCAGAAAAAAAATCTACCACAATCAATTTGGGTTAGTGATTAGAGAGAAATGCGAGGATCTCAAGAGACATCTGGTTTTAATCTGTGCTGAGTCAACAGCTTTATGTTTTACCTTCAGGTCTCACAGAATGAAGCTTCAGTAAACCCAAATAAACACTAAGCAACAGCACTTCTACGCACATTGCATCTTTCAAATGAAACCAATTTAGTTACAGTAGGCAAATGAGACAAACTAACAAGAGTTCAACTGGACAAAAAAGTAGCTGATGGAATAAATAACCAGTGAAGAGCAGAGACAAATCACATCAGACTTATTGTGCAGCATCCATTAGTACCACAGACTTTTTCTTTGATACTTATCTAGTTGATATTATTTGTGTTACACTAGCATAATCAAAGACAAAGCTTAACACAAACAAGTAAGAGCTCTTACTCTGCTAGAAACTGGGATTTGCTACATTATTCCAACAATCTAACTCTCTAAGCATCACCATTGACATAAATGATACACAGAGCTAAAAGTTCTTTTCAAACCCAAGAAGCCATTTCTGACTGTAGATGCCCAAACACTTTCCCTTCAAAGCATGCACTAGGACAGACACTTTCCTCCCTCCCTCATTTGCAAATCCAGTTTACATCAGCAGTCCCTTCATACTGGTCTTGTCTGAAATGGTCTAAGATCCTAAAAACAACATGCTTAGGCAGTAAGTGTTAACATTCTTTGGGTCCACATCTTCCAAGTGCAAGGCATTTTTCCAGCTAGAAGTAATCAAAGTATGATTCCCCTATGCTCTAGAAACAGTAAAGCTCAGCACTCCTGCACAGGTGGCTCCGTGTTCTCAGATCAGATACTGAGCAAAGGAGACAGGGATGATCTTTTAAGCCATTCCCCAACTACACTGGATCAACCTTGTGACATTCAACAGCTTCAACACCACCACAGAGATTACTATTGTATTCACTAAGGAACTTCTAGTCCAATGCATCAAACCAATCAAATGCATGAACAACTTCTGGAACTGACAAACTCCCCTATTTCATAAGGAACATCCACTCCGTCCAAAAAATGAAACATTTATTTACATAATCTAAGGATTCACTACACATGCTTAGTGAGGGTCAAATTAAGGTTGCACTGCTCTGCTGTTGCACAACTGTTGGATACTTGGTCTTGCTATCTTTTCATACTATCGTTTCTATGCAACTAAAGTTTTAAAAAGAGTGAAAAAATACCTTTCAATCAGGTGAAAACATACAAGTCTTGAAGTGGGACAAATATAAAGGTTTCTATCCCTTCAAACACAGCACAGCAGATTTGATTGTTGCTTAGCCTGTAACCAGTAAAGATGTGCAAGTAACTTTTTCTCACTGGAAGAGAAACATTCTGCATTTAGTCTCAGTCTCCAAAGATGCAGTGGAGACTGCTTAGGGAACCATCCAATTCTACTTTCAATGCTCCTTAGCTTTTCTTTGTGTCCTCTTTTCATCTGTAAGCTCTTTCTCACGTGATCCATACAGACCTTGCCCTTTGTTCTTGCTGTTAGCACCTCACTCCAGCAATAGCATCAGGACCCTCCCTCCACTCCACAGTATGAACACCAAGATGAAGCAGAGGAATAGTTAGAATCCTCAACAGCTCTGGCGCTGCCAGCTCAGGAAACATCTGCCAAATCAGTCTTGCTGTGGCTCTTAATCCATCTCTCAAGACTTTGTGAATATCTTCATACTACCAGGAGCCACATGACACACCTCCAATAAACCCCAACACGCTCAAGCTCTGACATGACCCCATTCAGTCACTGTGGCCAGCACCTCTCCACTGCCTCATCCCACTGAGGCACAGTAGGGATTGTTATCACCTGCAAGGCAGGCACAAAGTGGCTCAGCAGTTTTCGCCCCAGCAGCCAAATAATTGCTTCCCGAGGACTCGGATTTCCCAACATCCTGCTGCCAGCACAGCTCTTTTACAGCTCACAGCACCAAGCCTTGGCACAGCAGTGATGCCTGAACAGACTGAAAGCTGCATGCAGTTCAGATGGCACAGCTAACCCTTAAAGGAAGTCTTTAAGAGCAGGTAACACACACTGCTGAGCATTTTTGAGCAACACAATTTACTCATTAAGAAGCCCTTAGAGGTACTACATAAAAATCAATTTTTCACAAAGTTTTGCATCAAACACATTCTGACTCATTTTTCATAAGGGGGAAAAGGTACATTTCCGTAAGAAGGGAAACAGTAATACCTCAAATCATGGGGAAAAATGGGAATTCCTAATGAAATAAAAAAGAAGTGATTTTTTTTTGTTTAATTCAGAAGTATTTTGTCAGCCTTCTTTTCCAAAAAAACAAACAAAAACAGTCTGAAGTAATTCAACCTCTGAGAGCACAAAGAATGGGAAAATTTAGCCAGAATGACTCAGACAAGCAGATAAACCAAAAGATAATTTGGAACCTTATTAAAAAATACCTCATACCACTAGTACCACAACAATATAATCAACTTATCTGTGTTGATTTTGTTATTTATTGTTTGATACTCCTGCTACATCACACTCACTATATTTCCTTATAAATTCGCAAAACACATGCAAAGCAAATTCATTTCCAGGCAAGACCTCCTAATAAGCATCTTCCAAGTTTCTGTAAAGTTCCGGATTTCCAAAAGACAGAAGGATTAGCCCCTTGAGAGATCCCTGCAGCCTGGGGTCTGCATTTCTGTTTCTATTTCTATTCTCTACATAGTTCCCCTCAGGCACTTCTCAGCTTTCTCTGTTTAGTGTCCTGGATTCAGAAACAACTCTGATTTTAATCCAGGAGTTTATGAATTTATCAAAACACATCAACTCATGAACAAGGAACAGAGAATTACATTCATGTGAGATAAGAAGCATTTAGGCACAACAGTTTCCTATCTTGCCAAGGCTGGTTGTGTGCCAATGACAAGCACATCTCTAATAAGCTTCAGTACTTTGGATATCAAGTTGATATCAAGTCCTGACTTTGCCCCTTTAAGGTGCCACTTATGATGCTTAGTGAAAAAAAAAGATACTTAAAAATCATAGTTTGCCTTTCTCTAACTTTGTTCTGCAGTCTGGTAAGAGAATCAAAGGTATGTTTTGAAACTAGAGTTTTTGAATCTACAGTTTACAGTGGTCTGGCACCAGGCATTTCAAACAAAGTTAAAATCCCATGAGCACACAGTAAGACCACTGCACACACTGGAATGCATAATGGGAATTAAGGTAGATAGAGGAGCAAGTCACCTGTCATTCTGCACCAGGAGCTTCAAAAGCATCCTGTGCCATATTTGGCACACCTTCAGTGAAACCTCAGCTGTGAAACATTCAGACGGGAGCACAAACTCATGTACCAAAGGTTACTTACCTGTCCTTAGCAGCTTCATCATGGTTGCTCCAACAGCTAATTTAGTGGATCTGATGTCTGACATTTCAGGACCTTCCCAGCCCCTCGATCACCTGGCCTGGCACATATCCTCAAGCAACACTGCTAAGTAGGGCAAACACCTCTATTGGGAAAGTATTTCCTTCCCACACACTGAAAAACCCCCCTCAGTTTCTGCCATTAAGTCACTGCACCTCCATCTGTACCTGCAGAAACATTTTGAGTAAGGACAAGTACTACGGGTGGGTTTTGGTTTGGGGTTTTTTGGTCAAGAGGAGTTTCAAATTACTGTGAGAATCTGTGAAAAGAAGGATTACATGGAATTTTATTCAAAAAGTCTACCCAAAAATAACATGTTCAATGCTGCAATTCACAAGTCTCTAATTTACATTCCAAACTTCCTCTTTACCTTGCAGTAAAGTAAGATTTTGAGAGGCTTATTCCTTGCAGGACTAAGTATTTTAAAAGCATGATATTCTGATTAACATAATGATGAAATGATGAAAATTGGAAAAAAAATAAAAAATCCAGATGCAGATGGGAAGGATTTTTAAAATATGGTCTATATGGGGTTTTATAGCAATTATTCTTTAAAATCATTCCTGCCTCTCACTTTGGACACGTGTTAAGCAGTCACAATCCCAGTTTTAGCTTAAGCTCTGCCTTATCTTAAAGCCTCCTGTCAGAATTCCTATAGCCTCAAACTATAGAAGGCAAACTATTTAATTTTACTTTTCTCCCCTCTTTTTTTTTTTTTCCTTCCCTTCAGTAGCTCATGTTTTGTGCTTCATTCCAGCTAGTGTATGAGATTTTTGCCCTTTGTGGTTGGTTCTGATGCATTAAGGTAACAGAGTTCTGGAACTTCAGAACAGCATGAGATGAGTACAAATAGGTTTTGACCTTAATTAACACTTTTTATTCAGCAAAAGTTCTACCAGTCTTGAAAGGCTGACATCTAAAAACTTTTGGGGAGTATAATTTAGTTTCTTTTTAAAGTTGTGTGGGTTTATTATCCATAAAAAGACAGCATTTGAAATATTCAGATTATTCAAAGGATTAGAAGACAAGAGTCTCTGCTTTAATTTTAAAATACTTACACAACTATAGATCCTTATACTGAGCAATATGCAACAAAGACTAAAACTGCTTCATAAATATTTCTTTAAAATTTTCATTTTTCTTGTTCTTTTGGTGTCAGTGAAGAAACCTCAATGAGGCAAGAGACAGATGATGCAACTACCAGAGATGCTCCCTTCAGAGAAATTAAGAGCTATGTAGCACCAAGCAGTTTCTACTGCCATCATCTTTTATATTGTTAACTTCCATTAAAAAATAAAGAGATAATAGTCTGTAAACATATTAATTTATCTTTACATAAGAAGAACATGTAAGATCCACTTCATGAGTTTTCTATTTATTTCTCATTTCCCCATTAAAGACCTGAACTTGTGAAATGTCCCAGCACAAGGCTCTGATGTTTCCTGTTGAGTTCTGATTTTGGCCTTGCTTCAGTTCAGCATGGAAGGTTTTTCTGTCTGGTTGTTTAGGGGTTTTTGGGTT
The DNA here is from genome assembly GCA_013399695.1 of Formicarius rufipectus. NCBI lineage: Eukaryota > Metazoa > Chordata > Aves > Passeriformes > Formicariidae > Formicarius > Formicarius rufipectus. The sequence goes on from VXAU01003084.1 coordinate 38,092, forward strand.
AATTTTTCAGTGGCATGAGGGTGATTTCACAGTTCCCCTCGATGACAGTTACTAACATTTGCTACAAGCAGCGGAACTGAGGGATGTTGGTGTACTGGCACAAAACAGAATAGACAATACAACTGCACCAATCCTGCTCAGCTAGATTTCACTGACTGACTTTAATTCAGCCTAAAATAATCAGTTCAGTACTCAGACTTCTTCTGTTTAAAGCACAACAGCCATGCAGGATTAAAAAAAAACAAGCAACACAAATTCAGTGGAGTTTTAGAACACAAATCAGAGCTTTGCTATGAATTACAGTTCACTCGTTAACGTTACAGGCATTGAAATAAAGTACAGTGACTAATCAAAATCACCAGCTTCCACCAAGCATGCACAGAAATGAAAGGAACTACTGAAATTACAGAAAGCATTATATAAAACACATGTAAGTGACAGTTATTGGACATACCAAAGAGCCATGTAACAACATTTCTCACACGCTCAAACAGCTTCAGTTACACTCCAGCCAAAAACCTACTTCTGTCTCTTCCTAATATTCCAAATTTCTCAACAGCTTCAAACAACTGTGATTCAAAAATAACCCAGGAAACATTCCTCCCTCCTCTCATGCAGACCATATGAAATTGCTTTGCAAAACAGCGTTGGTCCAGTGCCAGTGATGCTGGCTTCAAGGCTATCAACCGCTGCTTAGAAATGAGATATTTGGGGTTTCTAACACGCAGTGTAGGAAAAAAACAGGCAACAATATTTTAGTAGTCAGAATATCTGATTTTTTTGGTCATTCTGTAAATGTTTAACGTATTGAGACTGATGAAATCACAATGCAGAGATACCTTCAGGTGGCATAAGGTCCCCCTGGGGCTGAGGGCCAGCATGGAGCCAGCACAGCTGAGGATGATCCTGTCCTGCTGGAGGCAAGAGAGCCCAGCGCCCACCCCAAAAATCCCACCTGCGCCCACCACCCTCCTGTGGGCTCTCTGATGATACCCAGGCCCCCAGCCCAGATGGGCTTCCCAGCCTCAGGCTGTGGTCCTTATCAGGGCGTTCTGTGCTGGTCCTGGACACCTTTCCCAAGGAGTGCCCCACTCTTCCCATGGTGGGTGGCAGCTTGGAGATGCTTGGAGAAGTCCTGCCCCTGATTTGCCTCTCTGCAGGGCACTGCCAGCCCTAGTGGCACACTGCCAGTGGACTGTATGTCAGTGGTCCCAACTCAGGACAACCTTTGCTTCACAAGTGCCACACACACAACACAGTGATCCATCCAATAACTGAGCTTTTTGCTTACTTTGGCTGTCACTTCCCTTATTTCTGTCCAAGGGAAGAATTAGCATCAGTCATGAAAGATGGAATTTCAAACTAAGAGCAAAAGACAATTCAGGATAGTTCTAGAAGATTTAAATCTCAAGTTTCTGCAAGGACAGACAGGGAGAAGGACTGAAAGAGCACAAATATCTCAAAATCCACTATGCCTTGACATTACTACTTAAAATTTGTTGCAACAAATTTTTGACAAAAAGAAAGAGTCCAGCATCTTTGCACTAGGAGACAAAGGATGAAAACACAGAACAGTGACCAAAGCACTTGGCACTGCTCATTATCATAGTCATTGTCATCACCTCCCAAGCCCTTCTTTAAGATGGCCAGAGATCTGTGAAGATGAATTGTGAACAGGAAACGGTGGGGAGGGAAGAGTGGTGAGAAAAGTAACGTGAAACTTCTCTTCTTGTGTGAAACTCAATAGTGAGGACAATTTGGTTTTCTGATTGACTCTGCCACTTCCAGTTGGACTTCAGGTTAACAGTGAAATCCAGAGGTCTCTAAGTCACTTTGCAGTTTCCCCAACACAGCGATCACCTGAAGAGCAACTAAAATGCCTGACAGATCTTCCTTTTCATACCTAAGACCATCTCAAAGCAATTGGGTCAGTTTTCTGTTTAGGTCAGAGAAAAATCAGTAGGTGGACTCATTCTGTAAACATTTCTATAACAGAATAAGGTGAGGCAGGAAGAAAAGGATTCCAAAAAAATCTATTACAGTGATTCCCACTGAAAAGCAAATACAGGAAAGCTAAGCTAAGAAGCTGGACTGCAAAGCAGTGAGATGGGAGGGGCAATGTTAAAGGACCTTTCAGTTCCTGGTAAGAATTCTGATTAGTGCAGTCTTGTCCCCTTTCCTGGAAAGCTGGATAGATCTACTCCAAAATAAAAGGCTACCTTTATCAACGATTAGGAATGTCACCCTTGGCTGAATGTGATTTTACAGTTTTCCACCACTTCTCTCCCTGGATTCCAGACAGACTTCAAGCCCAAACTACTACAAGATACAGAAAATTTTATAAATTTAATTGTAAAATACTTACTTTAACAATTACTGTTTCTTTTCAATCATCACTGATGCAGTATTTTAGCACAGTCACTATTTTTTGTATTCAGAACAGAGCATTCTCACTGAACAACTGAAGCTATCGATGGAATGAGAAATAATTCAGGATAAACTCTTATACTAGATACAACATTTTGTATGGCTTCCTCCTCAATAATATGCCAATAAATGAAAGAGAAAAATACTATGTAATAAATACAGATAACAATAAAAAACTTAACTCTAGGTGCTTTCAGGCTCTACTGACAAACATCTTCAAACACTTCCTAAACATCTCAGTACCTTGAGATGTATTTTGCCACAAAGTTGATTTTTATCAATCACCTACATGAACATCAAAAAACAAACACTGCCATACCTCAATCAGGAGACTGCATGAGACTATTCACACTGTGACCTGAGTCCAAACAAGACAATGATATAAGCAACAATAGTTTATATCATCAAGAAGCCATAGGTCAAGACAAGTAGCTCCTCAAAATACAGACTAGACTTTCAACACATGGCTTCCACAGGGTCAGGTATGCTATGTCTCTTAGGCACATCCAAACCTCTTTTGGGGTTGCAAATACATCTAACATAAAGATAATTGTTTTCCCTGTCTTTTATTGAAATATCAGTGTGTTAGTGCTTGGACAAATCATCCAGATAAAAAGCAGACTTTACACTGCAAAGCTGGTAAGGATCAGAGTGTTAAAATCTTTTGGAGGATATACAAAAAACTACATTCAGCTACAGACAGTGGTTTGATGGGTCACTAAATGAAAGGATATTGAAGGCACCGGAACTTGTACATGGCTTGTTTTCATACATAAAACTGCAGACTGAGCTGCCTTAATAAAGTCACTTCTAGACTTTCATTTCAACGACCAGCCACCTCAAAAAAAAAATGAAAATTTTTGCAAATAACACAAATAATAGCAACATTCTAATTCCTGCCTGCATCAGTCTATCCCAGTGACTTCAGAACTGCAGAGGTTTCACATGAAATCACGTATAGTCAAGTGGGATGGGTTTTGACTGAACAGCCTCAACTCGGATCAGTCATAAGCAATATTTGCAACTTGGGTGGTTTTGCCAGGGAAAGTCAAATGAGAAGACAAACATGCAGAGACAGCACTAGAATACAGGGAATTCTAGTACAGTTTTCTGACCTCTTTCTTTAATTCCTGTTATTAACAAGTTTTTTACATAAAACCAATATTTGGAAAATGAAATTGTATGTAAGAGATTATTAAGAGAATATTCAAGACTACTGCCAAAAGAGAGTCAAATACATCTGCACTACAAATGACAATATGTTGAATACAAAGCTAACAACCATTTAGCAATCAGATGCATATTTCATCCTTAATGAAGGCCTGAGCAGAAGAGTTCACTTCATTCTGGATGCAGGTATCAAAGCAGATCTCACAAAGCAACACAGGCGCATCATCTGAGGATCTTTTTCACATTAAGAATCCTATTAGAAGGAAAACACTAAAAGGTAATTGAATTTCCCTCAGTTATCTTCATCTCTGTCAGCTCCTGCTACAATAACTTACTCTCCAGAGCAGAGATAACTCAATTCTGTCCAGCAAGCATATGTTATGAATCTCCTAAGCAAACCTGTCTAAATCATTCTGGTCTTCTATCAAGGTTGGCTCTAGATATAAACTCTGACAGAAAGCAAACAAATTTATTTTTATCTTTTAAATAATTCGCTTCCCTGTGCCTTGATGGAAGAATCTAGACATAAATGTTTCTGCTAATTCTGGAATTACAAAGACTGGTTGAAAATGTTTTATCTGAAAGTTGATGTTATTTTAAGCTCTTCGATTCACCATTCTGTTTCAGCAGAAACAAAACAAAACAAAAAACCACCCAAACAAACAAAACAAACAAACAAAAAGCCATTAGAGCAGTTTCAAGTTCCTGTATGCACAGAAACTAAATAATCATCTCATGTGGTAATTGACATTTTTTTCAGAATGGTTTTGATATTCATATATTCACCTTCAATGGAAATATTAACTGTACACATAATAACAACAAAAGTAAACTCTAACTTTTTATTTCATCAAAGATCAGTAAGCACAAATTCTCCACTCACATAAGTAAACCACTTTGATTTAAGAAGTCACATTTTAGGAAGGTATAATGACTTATCTAGACCAACATCAGAAAAGCAAAACAGAAAACAGCCAAAATAAGGGTAAATAACAATAATCAGAAGAGCTAATTCCAGAAGGAGAGAAGAGAAAATACCAGATAAGGGTCTGGTCAAACTAACCTTAACCATACAATTCCTGTCAGTTTGTGATTGTTTGGGGCTGTTCAACATATATGCAAAAAATAGTCTGAAGAATGAGTGAATAATGAATGGAACAAAGACCCTTGCTGATACTCAGCTGTATAGTCCCAAAGGAGCTGTGAGGAACTGGAGGGGAAGCCTGGAAAACCAAGTCATCTTAAGTAATAAAACAGCATAGGAACTTCAGTTTAGATAAAAGAAACACAGAAAAGAATCCAATTTGAGAATCCTTTTTTCCATCATGAGATGGCATTACCAATGACAAAGAGTCCCATGAAGCCATCAGCTCAGAACAGGATAATCAACAAGCACACAGGAATCAAGTAAAGAAGAAACACTGGGAAGAGAAGAACACAAATATTGTGCACTTATAAATTCTTGATGTGTTCACATCTGGAATGCTGGCTGCTGTTTTGGGTCCTCCATCAGGAAAGATATGACAGTATGACAGAAGTGGGAAGCATTTTGGAAAGATTCAGAATTGAAATCACTGCCACAGAAGAAATAACTACGTAACAGTAAGATTTTTCAGGGTGGAAGAAAAAAGGAGACAACGCAGGAGCAATAGGAGAATTCTGTAAAATTATGTGGTATCAAGGACCCTTTCTAGGTGAGTTCGCATTAATGGGTTCTAACAGATTCTTACAACATTAGATGGACACGGTCACCAGGAACAAGCAAGCCAAAGAGATATTGAGTAGACTGTGTGCCAAAGTTTCCAAAAGCTGATAAACCAGGGACTGGCAGTCCTGCTGAACCTGCAAGACATGATGCCCTCAGGATGGCCCTGGGCTGCTGCATCTGCCCACCACCTCCAGCACACGCTGGCAGCAGCAGCAGCTCTGATGACTCACACAACATCCAAGAGAGTGATGGCTACTCTGTGCAAACAAAGGACACAGGACACATATCCTCATGAGGCAAAGCCCCTCATTACACTTGCTGGACTCAGCCACTGTAAGCATGGTGTGTAGTTATCAGCTATTGCCAGCACCAGCTTTATTCTATTAGTGAAAACATGCTAATGAACAGAGGGTGTTCTAAGAAACACTGGTTGTGATCCACGTCTCTCAGCCAACCTGACTCACTACCACAGAAAAGGCATTTGACAACACAAGAATGAAAGTAAGATGCCAGAACAGTTTGCATTTAACCCCCTGTAATTCGTAGCAAAAGCCTGTGTGCACTCCAAGTTCCACGAGGCTAATGGGGGATGATAATCCCTGAAGGGGGAAGCAACTTCTTGATTGCAAGCAAGAATCAGAAGTCACTTCAAACTGTAGAAGAGTGGGACTGTATTTCTGGGAAAGAGTTACTATGTTTGTCCTTTAAATAAACTTCCTAAGGTATCCACAGTTTAGGGGAGGATAAAAGGCTTGACAATGGACTCGGTGTAAGTCTTGCTCATCCATGTCACAGTAGGAATCAATCTTTCAAGAACAGACACAGAGCAGAGTAAGATGATCTACAGCATACAGACACCATCTCAGAAGAAAAAACCTACAAGAACAGAACTCACTTAGTCTGTCCAACTGAAGTGAATGTGCTAAATACTGAATCAAAAAAAAAGTAAAAATGAGAAAAGCTAAAGAAAAAAAGACTCATGAAGGCCAAAGATAATAAACACACATAATAGCAAAGAAATATATGCTAAGTACAAGCAAAAATAAGAGTTTACAACTGAGCAGAATATTTAAGTCCAACCTACCAGTTGAAATACTGAGGAAAAACATCTTTGTTTTTCTTCAGGGTATACAGACCCTGAAGATCTTCTGACCTTTCAGCACCAATATCAGAATTATTTTAATAAAATGTCTTTCTCATTTAGATTCTAAATTGAATCAATTTAGAATAAAACATCTAGGAGAGACGTGTACTCTCACCAGTGCTTTTTCTTCAAAGTTGAACAATTCCTAACACTCTTGTTAAAAAGGTCTACCAGCAATGCAAGTTATCTTTGGACAGAAATTTTGGAAAAAAATCTCAAATCAAGCACAAGATGATATTCGCTTTGTTAATGCTAGAAAATTACTACACTGTATTACAGTGAGAAGCATTTTAGAATCATTGACTGGCATGAGCTACAGAAATATGTACATTAATAATAAACAAGGTAAACAATACTGATTTATTTTTCATGAATAGGTGAGAACAACAACATTCCTGATGGGATCATCTAATTTGAATCAAGGAATTTCTTAGCTGGCTAGCTTAAGTTTTCATAATGTATGAAAAGATGCAGAAAAAAACATGAGATATGTTTTTATAGACAACACAAAAACTGTATAAAAAGATGCAATATTAGGGCTTCAAAGGAAACAAATGCCATCCATCAGAAGGCTTTTTAAAGACAAAAAGAAGCTGGAATGGTTAATCTGTAGAGAAAGAATGCTGTAAGAAAATGGCATTCTTCAGTAAGTCTGTCCAAAGAAGAACAGAATATGCCAACTGTGGCATGTTAGTTTTAAAGGTAGAATGAAGTAGGTCAAAAGAGTTTGAGGGAAAATTGCAGAAGGCCATAAAAGGCAGCAATAAATTATTTTACAAACAAACCAGAGCAGCAAGCCCATTAAGGTGCCTCCGTAGAGCTAACAGAAGATCAAAGGGTAAGAAGAGCTCTTGGAACACATGATTACCACAGAAAAGGGCCAGCAGAGAAGTTACAAAAGAGAGCTGACAAGAGACCAAGTGCTAGGACCAGAGAATATTCCCTCAGGTGATCGAGATGATCTAGATGACCTTAGGGATGAACATCCTGAGCCACAGCTCTTGTTCCAACTGCCTCAGTGCCAGGAGAACAAAATATGACAAAGAGACTCTGAAGGACCCCAGGGAGCTACGTGGCAAGAAGTCTGAAATCTCTAAAATGCCGAGTATGTTTAAAGCAAAGAGCAAACAAAGGAATAAACACTCATGCGTTTGAAAAGGGGAGTCCTGCCTCGTTAGATTTCTTTCAACAAGCCACTCAAGACACAGACAAGAAAGATCCAGCTCCTGGAGTCAGTCCACTGAGTGCCAAGAAGATAGTGAAAGCAAGGCAGGATTAGACAGGGCACATACAGACATCTCTGTGCTGTAGAGAAGATGCACTGCCACAGCACAAGGTAAGTTCCAAGAGGAATAACTGTTCCTAGCCCATCAAACTACAGATCACAGCAGCTTACAATGCCGCTCTCCAGCCTTCTGATCACCCCATTTCCTTCATGTCTGTACTCTTCCATTTCAGCCATTAAAGTAGCAAGGCAAAATAATAAAAGACAACTGGTTACAGGGATTGGGACTTCAGTTCCTTCTGGTAGAGAATTTTTTTTATTTTTTTTATTTTTTTTTAAGGTTTTGAGGATCTGCAAATGCTAAAATAACAAGAATTCCACAGCCTGGTTTGCTAAGACTTCCAGAGCTATGGAGAGTAAATTAAGCTTCTTGATATTTTCTACTGAAAATATTCATCTGTAGCTGTACCTACTAGAGGGGATAAAATTTTTAAAACAAAGGCAAGTTTATCTTTCACAGGAAGAGAAAAATATGTAGAGGCATTAAATATGGAAAAGGAGTGAAAAAGGCCATAAAAAGTTGAACCTCATACACTGTAAAATAGTGTGTAGAAAAGACTTATATAATGATGTTCTTGGATTATTTTTTCAAAATACACTTAGTATATAAATAAAACATCTCAGATCATAAAATGTGGAAGAGTCTCAACAGGATGCTGCTAAACACTAAACATTAATTATAATGCAATAAACTCTAAGTATAGTATAAAAATATGCTTTATACAAAAATCACAAGAATATACATATTCTTGTAAATAAGAATATATTTAATATGAAACAGCTACAGTTACGAATATATTCAGTTTCCACATACAAAATGATTTGAACAGCTCACCAATACATTGATACTTATTAGATTTAATCCTTCACACAGTTTGCCTCATAATTGCTAAAAGATATTATCCAAAAATATCCCTTACTGTTTCATCAGAGACATCTACGGGAGACAGTAGTTCAAAAACAAATTTTCTTCCAAGATGCTTTAGAAACAATCCTATCGTATCACAGAATCACAGAATGCTTTGGGTCAGAAGGGAACTCGAAGATCATCTCATTCCAACCTCCCTGCCATGGGCAGGGACATCTTCCACTAGCCCAGGTTGCTCAGAGCCCCATCCAACCTGGCTGGGAACACTTCCCAGGATGGGGCATCCACAGCTTCTCTGGGCAACCTGAGCCAGTGCCTCACCACTGAGTAAATCATTTCCTCCTAACATATAACGTAAACCTACGCTCCTCCAGTCTGAAGTCATCACCCCTTGTCCTATCACTGTGTGCTTGTGGAGAAAAGCCCTCTCCAGCTCTCTTGCAGGTACTGAAGGACCACAATAAGGTCACTCTGGAGCTCCTCATCTTCAGAGAAAGGATAACTCTTGGACATATTTCTGTAACGTATTTTGATTTAAAACTGAGATATAACAAAAAGAGATGTCTCAGCATTCCAGTGAGATTTTTCATTCCTTCTCCTCCCATTGCTTATTAATAATAATTAAATAATTAGGCAATACTTTATCCAAACACTGGACAGAGTATAGGGAAAATATTACAATGTTCAAACAAAAAAAGTAACTTCTCATTTCAGTACCCTTTAGTTCACGTGAGACAATTCTAAAATTTGCCACCCCAGGAATATGAGAATCTTAATCTTCTGGTTTCAGACTTGCCAACATATTGCAGCAGAAAAAAACTGGTTCATCCTCCAATGGAAAAAAATATGTTCTTTTATGCTCAGTGCTCCATGAAGCATTTTTAATGCCTCAAAAATGTGTTTAGAAATGAAAATAAATTTTTTTCTTCCTTCTACTGACAGACAGACAGTGCTCTAACACCTAAAGGGCCCAATGAAAAGGGCAACATTTATTTTAAAAGTTACATTTGAAAGAGCTAAGCTGCTTTATAGCAAAACATGTAAAGCCTTATTTTTCTGTGAGGGTACATTTAACTCCGTGTTGCCCCATAACACTTTTGCAATCTTATGGGTGAATTTTGGTTCCATTCCTACATATCACTTAGAACTCACACTATCCATTATCTCCACATGTTCTCTGAAGAACCACTGCTGCTGGTCCACTCTGCCCAAGAGAATAACCACTGAAAGCATTACAGAATCTTTTGTTCTCACAAATAGGGACCCTGCCATTAACTGTGCTGAGTAACACTTCACATAAAAGGATGTAAAGAGCCACAGAAAGATTCTTTTGATGCACAGGTCCTGTAACAAAGCAACTTTCATTAAAAACACTGGAAAACTATGAAGAAAAGGGACCCAGTCAAGGATTAAAACTTTCTTTCTCCCAGGAAGTGTTTATTATATATTGAAGTAACAATCATCTATGGAAACTACAAAGATACCAAACACCTTTTCATAATTCTTCTAAGGGCTCTCAAACATTCCCTTTGACTTATGGGTGTTCTGCCACAATTGATGTGCAGTATTTTCTAGCTATTTCCTGTAACATATAACAGAAAATAACATATTCTAACATTTAGTGCTCAGGGAAAAGATGTAGAATAGAAAGATTATCCTATCAAGAGAAGCACTGAATTTTGTTTTCTGCCAAGGCAATAAAAGGCAGAGAGCTACACCCAGGTCACCACTGGAACACTTGCCCAGCCTTGCATTTTCCCTCTGTCAAGGCAGGACTAGTTTTGAGATTCGTTTCTCAGCATGAGCCATGAAGTCAAACATTCCATTTGTTACCACAGCCTATAAATTGACACTGAGTAAGAATTAAAACTGTGAGGAAGTCGAAGCCTTCCACAGGAAAAACTAGAGTTGAACACAAAGGGCAACAAATTTTACAGCAGCAGGAAATGCTAGATTTAATTACTGAAGAGAAATCATGCAGAAAAGTTAGCTGCCTGGCATGATTTATAACAAATGCAAAGGGAAAGTTACGAGAAATCCTCAGGTAATCTACAGGTGATGAGAATTTGAAACAAATAAGACCAAAAATTCAAGGGAACGACACCACACTTTCTCTTTTTTTCAAAAAAAGACCCTTTGAAGAGGTAGGTTAGTTTGCAAATTACAGCAGCTGTTACATTTTACTGAAAAAAACTACCAAAGGATCTGTTTTTCTCAGAATGAAGAGTCCTTGTCCATTCATTATATTAAGTTTACTGAAAATTATTGTGTTGCACTTTCCACTGTTCCTCTACACAAACCACAATGTGCAACACTGTGAATAGCGTTGTATTGCAAATTTTCCTCCATTTTCCTATTTTTTTCACGTGAATCTTCCAGGAAAAAAAAACAACAACATTCTGCTGGAGCATTCATCAAAAAACACTTTACACATTGAGATGCAGTTTCACAGATCTTTGACAAAACCCAGCAGTGCCATCCAACAGCAAACTAAACCCTCACTGGAAAGGTGAAATGCCAGCGCTTGAACAGTCAGGCCTAAAACCCTTGCAGGTTTACTTCTTTAGAATTCTATAAATATGTATATTCACCCACAAATACACGAAGAGATTTATATAAGACAGGAGACATAGCCAAGGCAATGGGGACTCCTGTCATAAATTATAAAATAAAGTCAATTAGAGCACAAAATTCCCTCCCCCTCCTCACCCCAAATCCAATTATTCCCACAGGGCTGGCTCTGCAGCAGCCTGCACACACAATCTCAGGCATAGTGAGAATCACCACATTTCTCAAGGTCATTCCCAGAAAACAATCTGGGTGGTAGCATGAAACTGTAGTTGTTGGAATTCAGGCATAAAGAAGTTTCTCTTCAGGGTTTTCAGCTCTACCAAACACTCAGGGTGAGATTTTGAAAAATGCTTAAAAGACATGTGCATATAAATCCCAGGGACAATGGCCAAAATGTAAGGTTATAAGGGTTATAAGTTACCTTAGAAATGCTCACATTTCCACACTCACTGTAAAAGTGTGTGTTTCACTGCCCCTTCACTAGAGAAATGAGTGGAATATTGCTTCATCAGGCTTCTTGGAGGCTCAATCACACTGTAAAATGGGTAAGCAGGTCACAGGTCTCCTTGTGACCTCCCCATATGTCTACTTTCTAACTACTTACAGAGGTAGCAGTGAAAACATAGGTGAAGAATAAATTAGGGGAAAAAAGTAAAATAAAAAGGTGGCCTTTGTATTCAGCCACAGAAAAACCTCTCACAACAAACCCTTCAACTTAAATGAATTTTTGGTTGTGGTTTTTTTTTTTTNTGATATTTAACATTTTGGAAATCTTTAATTTTTTTTTTTTTTTTTTTTTAACAATATCAGCTTAGAAGAAATACAGCATAGCTGGTTTGCTCACAATTTGTTATGTTACTTCTATGATGTCCTACTCAAAAAGGGAGTGGTCTGGCACTCAAGTGACTTGTTTTGTCTTTGTTCAGGCTGCTGAGTTGTAGGGTAGAGTCCTTGAGGGAGGGTGGAAGAGCTTCCCATGAAGGAAGCTGACCACCTTCAATCTGAAGAAGCTTCTGGAATCGACGGCAGGAATGCAAAGGAGGAGGTTGCCAATGCAAATGGAGACAGACACTCGTGACGAAAAGGAAGAAACAGGGAAATAGCCAAGCCCGTGACAAATGCCCTTCCTGCTATCAAACACAAAAGTAGTGCATAGATTTGCCATTTAAGACACTTTACTTGAAGTTTCTGAAAGAAAGCATTGCCAGGAGAAGTTATATGGAGGACAGAAAAGATTTCTTTTCAAATCCTTTTAGTTTAAATCTATCTCACTCAGGCACTCAGGGTTTACTGCATATCTAAAGTTATAGCAATAACTAAAATAGCATGTAAAAAAAACCCCATCCCAAACTACCCTTGCTTTAGAGACTCTTCCTGTGCTTTTGATCATCCTACTTTATGGAAAAGGTTTCTTTCAATGTTCTGACTAACACAGGGTCCCACCACGTGGAGACAAAGCCCAACCGCATTGTAGGCAGCAAAGTTTCCATGTGCTGCATTTGCCATTGCTTCTTTATCTCCTCCTGGCTATGAAAGAATTGATAAGTAGACATTTCTCAATCCATTTCTGGAAGAAAAACATTTGTCCTGCACTTGCAAAGAATTACTAAGAACCAAATAGGTGTGCTACCTTTCTTTCTGGACCTTGTGCAACTTCTCAAATGTCATCTGACAAATAATTTCTTGCATTACATTTCTCACCTGCAGTGTACAGCACACCAGTGCCTTTCCCATACTACCTATTTTTGAAGGTTTTTCTGTCCTCTTACAATCACAATCCTTCCTAACCAAATACTATAAAACAACATGTAACTCCAGAACTTGGTTAAGAAGCTTGTCTAAATTTCCCATTGCCTCCTGCTACCTCTACATGCCCCAAATACCAGATGTCAGTTTTGAATGATGACGAGATAATTCACCTTTTCCTTTAAACCTGCCCTTGCACCATGGTGCAAACCTGTCCAAAATCTGACACATGTATTGCAAGGCTCATCTTTGTCCTGACTTCTGGAAATGGATAATTAAAATCAGGTAGCAGCAAACATACTACAGATATTGAAAAAGATAATTGGAAGCTGGAATTTTGCTGACTTAGTGTTATCATATGTGATATCAAACACCAGACATACAAGAGCGAATAACAACGAAAAATGGAAAATAGCCCTTTTCTCATTTTTCATCTGTCTCTGGGTCTTTATACCTCACTCAATCAGCTCCATTTCTTTTCTCCCCACAGCTCAGGTGGCAAAACTCTGTTCTGATGTGAAACCACACATGCTTATCCCAACCATAAAAAAAAAAAAAAAAACAAACAAAAATAAACAAAAAACCCCACCCACATCAATCTGAACCTTTGCAACTAGCAATTACCAGAATCACAAAATGTTTCCAAATGTAATCAAACCCACACTTGCACGTACCATTCTTCAGGCCTATATAAGATCACGCTACTTTCCAAGAAATTGTTTAGTTGAACACAGGACCTGCTCACTTTTTCCAGCTACCCCATATTTTATTATACGATTGGTACAAAACATTTGCATCAAATTTTAAAAGCAATTGGAAAAACTCTCTGCATAAAATCACACTATTAAAGAGAATCTCTGGCTAGGGAAGTCTCTGATCCTCATACATCTGTATGATAAGACAGAATTTATGCAAGTACAGCCTATCTGCTTCCTTTCACAATTGCTCTTTTCTGGACATATGTCATGGCAGACAGGATATTTCACTCAATGGACTGACCATGCAGAGTCTCTCTCATGACTGGGAGAATACCATCTCCATCCCAACTCATTTCCCAAGAACAGATGGAGGCTGAAGAAACAAACCCAGGAGAAGGTGTACGCAGGTGGCCAAACCACACCAGTCAGGCTGGCCAAAACAATCTGTAGCTTAGGGCTTATCATCTGCTACTCTGCTTCCTTACAGCTCCTCAAGGTGGAGAAATAAACCAGATCAAAGGTTCTTTCAATTATTTTGAAAGACCTTTTTCTCTTTTTTGCAAGTCCTACCTATCACATCCCTGTAAGTGTGTCCTGACAGGAGCGCTAAGACCAAACCAGGGGGATAAATATCAACAGTCTTTCATACAGTGGGAACTTAGCTAACAACTACACACACAGTGTGTCAGCAGCCCAACACAGCACAGACCATGCCTGGCAAGTGATGAAATGGCTCTGCTCTAGTCAAGTGGCAGATGAATTTCTGGGCATGACAGAAGAATGTCAACTTTTCTACAGCCTGGAGGACCACTTTGAAAGGCCACAAGAAACACCATGGCTAGAAAATACTATTGGTCTGAAACAAGTCAAGCACACTTGACAGGACACATGTAACGCAGATTGCGTCATGGATGGATAGAACATGGTACACCACAATGTCTGACTGTTAATGTCGTACCTGCAGATTCAGATGGATATGACTAATTGTTCCCTCTTCCACAAAGAAACAAAACACTGACTAAAGTCTGCCAGACATCAGTAGCCCTGATTTCATGAGACACCAGGTTTGTTCTGTAAGCATTTGAGAGAATCCAAGCTGTATATCCTCAGTTTTCACACCTGTGGAAGTCGTTCTGCATCAAAGTTTTTCCAACACAGCAACAAAACTAAACTGGATAAATGACTGCTGCTATTTTAGTACTCTAGTTTCTGTTTGAGTTCCACCTGGTGAGTTAAACCTCTTATCTATCCTTCTGAGAGAGCACAGACTCAAACCAGCATCAGCTGAAACCAGCATCAGCCAACCCTCCCCCTAGACAGTTGACACGGCAGAACTCAGAGCTATATTAAAATTGTAAGTTGATGCTCAGCTTAAATTTCTTCCAGACATTATAAAAGGTGTCTCGAGACTGAAATAGGGCTAACAGTGAAGTTGTCACTGAACAACTGGATTCATTGATAGCCTGTATTTACATGACAGAACCCTTTACTTCTCACATGTTTTCCTCATGCACGCACAACTTCCCCCCTTTGCAAATAGTTTGCATCTGAGGCAAAAAAAAAAGCAGGCTGTTCATCTAATCAGTAATGCCACATCATGCGTGGAGCTCCTGCATAAATCCAGAGCAAAAGATGTCAAGCATGTCCCACTCCAATGACTATGGGGCAACGAAGTAGAGAGATGCACTTTTCATCTCCACAGGACTGTCGCCAAGCCCTTGATGTAATAAATGAAACATGCCTGCTATTTCACCATTGCAAAGTGGTACTGTAGATATCTTACAACATCTCTGTTTGCAGGAGGGGGTAACGAGCTCTAGATGAAGTGCAGATATGTTATTAAACAACGCACAGCTTGAATCCGGGGGGCCAACACCGATGACCTTTAGAACATGAGCACTGTCTAAGACAAATATGCTTTCATCTTTGGGGAGTATTTTTTCAAGTAAAGATTTAAGAGGAAAACAGTTTAAAAATACGTTAAGCATAAATGTGCCTTCAATCTCTTAATGCTTCATTTTAAAAACAAAACCACAAGTAGTATCACATGTCAGAAGAAAGACTAAGTACTCTTTAGGCAGAATATGAGCAAATCTAGTGAGATTCAGTTTTATTTTCATTTAGCCCAATAATTAAAGCAAAAAGGATATGTAATGTAACTGAGATCCAAAATCAGAGGTATGACCAAAGCGATCCAGCAAAAAGGCTTGTATTTTTATTACAAGTAATACTACTTGATTAAAAAAACAAAAGACCATTATTTCACTTTAGAATCCCTTAAGTGGGGTGAAAATACAAAAACATAACAAAACCACAGAGGGTGGTTTTGTAAAACACCCTTATGTAAAACATAAGGAGAATGGTTTTAGAGAGGGATTAAGTTAAATAGCAAATGATACAAAAAGAAAAAAAGGTAATTTCTCATTTTGCACTTCCCAGGCTGTTACCATCTATCTTCAGTAAAGCAGGATTTCTTTCAGCTGTATCTTGACTGTGACGCTGAGCAGCTTGAACACATACAGCGACATTTGCTAAATGGGAAAGAGCACCACTGGTATGATAAAATTATTTCCCCTATAAACTACAGTGTGCAAATTTCAAGAAGTTCTGAGCTGCTCTGCTCAGTCTATTTTTCCATCGTAGTCAATGGCAAACTTATCAAATCATCCTATGACTGCAAAGCACTTTCCAGAGGAGGAACTTCCTGTGCCTGAAAAGCCCACCTCACACACAGGAATTCTCACAATGGGTTTGCTATGTTTTTGTATTTTTTGTCATTTGGGATTTTTTTAAAGACTTAATTTCTTACCTCAAATTCAGCATGGCGGTTGATATCCTCTGCTCTCTGTCTGCTCAAGATAAATTCTGCTTCATTAGCCACTCTTACCAAATGGTCCTTCATGGTTTGACTCAGCAGTCTGAGGACAGAGAATATTTAAAGAACTACCTTGAGAATGAAGTCCAAAGATAAAAAGCTGTAAATACAGTATACCTACAGATTTTTGAGCTCTCATAACTGACTTTATCGTGCTGAGAAAACTGTATAAATAAGGTTGAAGGGTAATACCCTGGCAACTAGTAAAATTGTATTTTGATGTACTAAACAAAATGTAAACATTCCAGACATTTGTTTGTTTTACCTGAAATAGAGACATTTAAGAAAACCTTTCACATACACACACCACAATATAAAGTAAGCAGTTTATGCATTTAAACACAGTTAAAGCTCTGATGTAACTGATGTAAAGTTTAAACAAAAAACTGTGAATTGCAATACGATACAGGTTTTTCTCCAAATGCAAAACTGAAATTTTATGTTAAGTATACATTTAAGTAATATTTTCAGAATTATAAAACATTCTCAGTCTCACAAATGAAATGCTAAGATATACATTGTTCCAGGTTATGTACAGAATAAAGCCAAAATTCAAGCTGAGATTTCTGAGGGCTTCACAAACCCTGAGTTTATGAATTGCATCAGAGCTGACAGATTGAATTACAACCCAATTATTCTGCAAGTTTACATATTGTTATGAAAAACATTTCCTTTTTAATTAGTTACATTGGGATTAATAAAGTTAAAACTGGCTATACAGGAGCAACACTGTTTTAGAAGGTGCACATTTCCCTAGGATTACTCAAAGAAACACCAGATAAATGAATTACATGCACAACTGATTAGTTCTTAAAAGTACCTCTTACTAAAGCTTTTTTGTAAGGTTTGCAATTATAGAAAGAGAGTGGCAGAACATAAAATCTCTTATCTGCCTTGCACATATAAGCTAAAGTACACCTCAACAAGTTCAGAACCCACTGAGTGCTTTCTTCAAAACCACTGGATTTATTATGCAGGATTCCTTCTAATGCATACAATGTTGATTTTAGCCCTGATAACCTATTTATCTGAAATAAGGCTCCACCTGTCTCTCATTGTACATTTGAAGGTATGATCATGAATGCTCTGCTGCACCTCATTCCCATGCCATTCAGAATTCCACAAGTGCAGGTCACAAGCCCACTCCCAGGAGAAGAAATCCAGAGGCAGAGCAACACCTCTGTCCACTGCCCCTCTCATTACAGGCCTTGGAAAACAGCATTACTTCTCCCTCTCTTTGGAGACGCTTGTACAGCAGCCTGTGTTTTAAAACTGCAGTATAAATATTTGAATTTTTCCTCATTTTAGTGGCTTTTAAAATGGAAGTAGCTGCTGATCAACAAACATACAATTCTGCCAATTTATCTGCATGCATTAGTGACGACCTCTACTTTCACATATTTGCAGAACCAACATTGCTGCAATAGTGCTAATTCAATATCCTAACTTCTCATGACATCAAGAAAACTGGAAAAGTAAGCTAGTTAAGGAGGCATTGTTCATAGCCTGAAAAAAAACCCCAAAACTCTCTTGTAATTTACAATACTGTTCAGTTAAAATAAATACCTACTAATAAAGCAGCAAAGAAACTTTGTATAACCGATTTCATAGGCTGGGCAGATTCCAGGTGTTTGACTCTTTCTCCAGGATCCCCAGTAGCCCATTTAAATCTGACACAGGAGTATTTAAATAAACATATTTCATTAAAGTGTGAACTGACTAAAAACATACGGGGACCTGAAATACTCATGCATTTCAATTTACATGTAACACAGCTGGACAGTAGTCCATTATTTTCATTGAGTTTGTCAAAACCCATATCTACTGCCAGTCTGATCAGACTTTGAAAAATACCAGTCATCCTCTAAAAGGTCTCCTTTTAATCTAACTATCATTATGCTCTATAAATCCCACTTTTTATCATCTGTTGAAGAAATCACCCTGTTTTAATTGTTTTAGTACTTGACAACATGGTTTTCCTTTTAATCTGCTGAGTGCAGCCAGTGGTGGCCCAGCACCTCAGTGACCATGTAAGGACACTTGCTAGGCATTTGAGAAGATGATGGACATGTTCCAAACAAAGCAAAGAACCACCTTCCCTCACACAGGACAATGTTCTCAAAAGACTAGAATGCACCTAGTGAAAACAAAGAGCTTTCAAGTATCAGAAAGAGCTTTGTCTCTTACGTATGAGTTGTCACTTCTGTCATCCACCTCTCCTCCTTACTAGTCCCATAAGTTTTCCTCATTTTCTCTATGATATTCCATACAGGACTTGGTCAGCTAGATAAAACTGAGACATGATTTTGCAGATAAACCCTAGCTGAACATGTCATTTTGACAACGAGAAATTCTTATGGCTAATAACTAAGGAACAGTCAGAATTCAGCATAAGCAAAAACTGGTAACTTCAAGCTATTTTAAGAAAAAGGTAAATTATTCCTATTATTCTACAATTACTTCTGTTCTCATAAATTCCCAAATGCAGGAAGTAAAGGTCTTCTTCAGACAATGATAAATATTGTTTACTCACATAAATGAAGTCTATATGAAATAATATACTGGTCTATACCATATGGCACTCAAGACCTTATAATCTTCCTTTTCAGTTGCCTTTTCCAAACACTGCCTATGCTTAGATTAACTTTCTTACAATAAACAATTCCAGTTGTATGATCACCTAGGGCAGTTTGGCTTTTCTTTATGAAAACAGTATCCACATACACTGCATACCACTACAATTTCTACTCTAAAATTACCTCTGTGGGACTTGGCAAACTAAATATACATCTATATATAAATGTAGTGATGGCATCATATAAGAGAGAAAGCTACAGCCATTATTAAAAATCAAAGGCAAATGCAAGCTCACAGTACCCATATAAATGAACACACCTCTGCTGATATGTCTAAAGCCGAGTTTTAATTGTCTATTAAACGTTAATTTTGGGAACCCTGGTAGCTGTTGTTTCTATGGAAAAAGCAACCAAAATGTTACACAGAAATTTGACATGCAGCTCACTGCTTTCAATAGAAAAGGCTGAGGCAAGCACAACAATCTGACCGCTGCTAAGGTGTCAGTTCAACTCCAAACTACATACAAGACATTTTGTACATATGGGAGATGCTATAAACTACATTACTTAGATCAGGTAATTCTGAGACACAAAGGCTTTCTTCTCGAGAAGTTTAGAAACATCTGATTTTCCTCACTAAACAGTAAGTGCACCCCACAGATTTAAAGGAACATAATGGTCCTTTCTGGTTCCTTCCTCAAAATAGTTTCATTTCCTCCATCAAGTTTGTACCTTCTGTTTGAGCCACAGCATAGCTTTCAGAAAGATGCTACAATTTTATGTTTTTTAAGGTTTGAAGATCATAGAATGGTTTGGGTTGGGATGGATCTTATTAAAGGTCATCTCATTCCAGCCACCTTCCACTGGACCAGGTTGCCCAGAGTTCCATCCAACCTGGCTGGGAACACTTCCAGGGATGGGGCACCCACAACTTCTCTGGACAACCTGTGCCAGCTAAAAAAAAAAAAAAAAATTTCACAACATATTGCCATATAAAGAAGTTTCATAATAAGGTGATTAGTGTCAAATAAAACAAATAAACAAAAATACAAACATAAGATCCCCAATCATAACTAATTCTTGCCTGGTTTTCCCTCATTTTTTCCCCAGCAAGTAGATCACATTAGTTTTCTGTTAAATAAAAATTCTACCTAAAACATCTCTAAATACTTATTTTTTTCCACAGCAAAACGACAGTTTTCCCTTTCTTTGAATAAACAGACAGATCAATTGAATTTCTTATCCTTTTTCAAGGAATGCACACTCGAGATCAAAGAAAAATCTCTGATAATTTCCTTTTTGCTTCAGAATACCTGTATGCTCATGGACCATACTTAACCTAATACTATGATCTCACATACCTGTTTGCTTTTTATAGAGTTATTAAACACCAAAATACAGTTGAATGTGATTATTTATGCTCTACTTTCCCTGAGAGATTCCCTTCTGGTTTGTTTTTATTTATGAAATGCTACTGAATTAAGGTTTTTTCATTTTTTGCTGATCTTAACATGACAAGACTGTGGACGGACAAGTTCTGTAGAAGTCAGGCACAATATCTATGATTGTAAAGACTTGGGATAACAAGCCTACTCTTCTGCTTTCAGTGCAAACCAGATTCAAGGCCTCAAACAGACTTTTCTTCCTTTGTCTAAGCACTTTCTCTCTGGACTAAAATATTCAAAATGTGATTAACTTTGAAAGGATGAGCAGCCTAGTAAAAACAAGCAAGGGAATGGATTCCGTGCTGGAAGTTAAACATATACTTGCATACTTTGCTGGGTCAGGAATGAAGTGCTAAACCACTGAGAGAAGGAGTTCAAGTCAAATGCATGAGGTATACTGATTCTCATTGTTATGCTGGAAGAGAAAACTATAAGAATGAGAGCTAAAACTCTTTCTCTGATTTCTGGCTGTTGAAAGCTTAGATGATCAAGTAAAAAGTCAAGCTTCTCCTTACAGCAAGTAAAAAGGAGGAGGTGCACTAGGGAAAAAACGGAAGAGAAAAATACATGCAAGAAGAAGCAAGTGAGAGATTGAGAAACTGTGTTACCATGACTGATGCCCAATAATTATTGATTTTAGTTAAAGTATGAAACAATACTTACAGCAGGTGACACAACAGCTGTTTAGGTATAAATGTATCACAAAATACTACAGGGAGAGACTGTGTAGGTTCCAAACACCATCACAGCAGAGAAGGCTGAGACAGCCAAGAAAGAGAAGCTTTCCTACTTACACTCCTCATAAACCTACCATATAAGAGATCCTCTGACTTCCAAAGGAGGTACGTTCTACATAGACACTGTCCCTGTTGGGATCTGACTGCTCCGGGTGCTGAATGGTGTCATTACTGATGTAAGCAAGTTTTACCACTGCTTTGTGGAACACAGACACCCTATTCAGTTCTCAAAAATACTAAGCTAAGTCCAGAATGTCCTAAAGACTGAAGTTTGAACAAAACACAGGAGAGGAAAACAAAACCAACCAATCCCCAGAATTGTGCAGACTCATCAAAATGCTGAGTGGGACATGCAAAAGCATAAAATGTAACAGCAATGTGAAAAGACAGCTAAGGGGACACACACCAACCCCATCTCTTGTGTCTATGAGAGCCTCTTAGGACATGGCAGAGCCTATTGAAAACTGTTGTGCTCACATTCCAGGAAATACTGCAGAGTATAACTCCTGACAATGTTCCATCAGATAGCAATAGTAAAATACATGTATATACAAGAGAATGCAGCATAAATACCTTCTTCTTACTCTTGTGTTCAGTTGTTTTTTAAAAGCAGATGTCACCAAAAACTTCCTATATAAGAAAAAATTCAGAATTTCCTCCAATTTCCTTTTTCATTCACCCTGCAAATTAAATATGTATTCTCACAAGTAAACCCTACCTTTGTCACATACATACCCTCCAAAGTTACTATCTCCAATAATAAAAGTTTTCATTAATGTCTAATTAAGACACAGTTCTCCCCGAAAAGTTTTAAGTTATTAAATTGCAGCAAAGATCATGTTTCCAGTTACTCAAAAATTATGCAATTTAAATCTGTGTACAGATGATCAAAATTCAGTGAAATAAACTGTTTGAAAAATGGTCGTGCACATCATGATAGCCATTACCAAACACACATGCACAAAAAAGAGTCATGTAGTGGCAAGAACCCCACCTCAACTTATCTGCCTTTGAAATGCACCCAGGCTATAAATTTATGATTTTCAGCACATTTATGATCTTTTTCCAAGTTTACCTTAATGAACATCTGTAGCTCAAATTCACACTCCTCCTGCTACCAAAACAAAAACAAGTAACATAAAAGCTCAGAAATCATGAAAAACCTCTTCTATAAATCTTACCATCTAAACAGAATGGGTTGCTAGAAATAAAAAGGAAATGTGGAAACCACTTTTTTTCCTCTTGCAAATCAAGACTGAGGTGCAGGTTCCATGTTATCAGAACCTCAGGACAAGGAAGCTGCAGCAAGGGGAGCAGACCAGTACAACTGGATTCCAGTTTGGATATCACTGCATTTACCATTTTTTCCCCTGAATCTTTTTCGGTCAATTATGCACAAAGTCTGTGAGTTATTCATTTTTTCATTAAGAGCTGTATTTTTCTAACTATTTTCCATCACAGTAGTTGCTCCTATGGCAACACATCCTCTGACACTCACTCCTTGAGAGTGGTTGTGGAGCTGCAAGGGGAAGACAATCGACTGGGGCAGTCCACATCTGTCCCCTATTTTCTCTTCGGAAAGCGTCCAAGTAATTGGCCAACTGGTTTGGTTGCCAAGTACTTCAATATTAAAAATATTTGCATCTATGATCAGCCAAAAGCAATATATATAATTTAGGAGGAAGGAACAGCAGGTGACATATGTTGAAATTTTCTTAGTACAGTTGTAAGGAAAAAAAAAGCTACCGAAATACAGGTGACTACAGCATTCCAGATTTTACACTACTAGATGTTATGTATTGAGCAAATAATAGCAGTTACATTTGGTTATTTCTGGAGAGGTGTGGGACCTTTTTTTGGTTGGCTGGTGGAATTTTTGCTTGCTATGGATGTTAAATTAACATGCTGTCTTGCCTTCCTTCTTCTCCTCTCAGATAATTTTGAATTAATTGGATAATTCCAACACTTATTTTTAATACAAGGCTACAGTTTATCAAAACCAATAATTTTAAATCCAACAGAGCACAAAAATCCTTTCAAAGTATCCTTTTGGGGAAAAAAAAATAAATTGTTTTCAACTGCACTGAAAGACATATTAGAAAATCCTCTGACATGGATGCCAGAATTTGGATGAGATTTCATTCTTCATGAGACAACAGAGAATGTAGCAATAAGAAAAAGCTACAGAAAAATAAACTTATTAGTTCTGCCTGTCCACGATACACTTGTGAAGCCCTGAAGTTTTGGGCTGCTTGGTTTTGGTTAAGGATTTGAAAAAGCAAAGAATAAGAACTTATACATGGATTCTGCTGGTTTAATGAGGTTAGCTTTCAACCAAACATCATGCGGTATTTTTTCAGAGCCACTGCTGTGTGAATATTAATTTCCAAGTGTATAAAAATGTATGTATAGAACACCACTCTGTAACTCTTTGGATGGCCAACTGCACTTCAGAAAATTAAAATTAAGCATCTTCAAGATTCTCCTCAGCTGAAAATTGGAAAGAATAATTGCTGCAGCATGCTTAGGAGACTGATCCCTCAACCCCTGCCATGCCAAAGCCATTATCACCCCAAAGGGGATAATAACTGTCATGCCTGGTCTCCAGCTTGAGTACCTTTGTTAGTGCACTGACTGGTACAGAAAACAAGGTCCAGCATAAGAGATGCTCCACACTAAAGTGTGCTAATGAATCAAAGCGACAGGAGGGAGGTTTAACCTTCACAGAGCAAAGGAGTTGTTTGTTAAGTAGTCAAGTAGAGGAAATCAGAGTCTAACAAAAGACACATTTGTACAGGCAAGGAGATAAAACAAAGCTGGGTTGGTTATTTTCAGTTCATAAATAATAGCTTGACTATCTTGTGCATAAGAAGGAAACATAATTAGGGTTGGGGCGAAATAAAGGAATTAATCTGGACACCTTAGAAGTCTCCAAAACAGCGAACTGGCCATGACAGTGAACTAGATCACACCCAAGGTATGGTTCTGCTGAACAAACTCCCTTGTCAGTAAGAGCTCAGGTTCAGGCTCCAAAACAGACTCTCCCTAAGGGGAGGACCTGAGGGTGAAAGGCAAGCACAAGGAATGAAATCTAGACTGACAGAAGTTCAGCAGGCTAAGGAAAACATTTTGCAACCTCTACCTCTGCTGCACAGATGGCTCAGTACGTGGAAAAGCCATGGGTACAGGCACCTTTTTAACAAGGTTTCAAAGAGCATTAACAGCGTTCCCAGACATTACAATAATAGCCAACAATACTTACTCGTTTTTATTAAAACCAGATTAATGTTCAGTGTAGCAGTGTACTGAAACCAATATTTCTTTCCTGCACAGAAAGAGGTTGTTCTCCAATACCTGCTGCTTTACCTTTTCACTTACATTCTGCAGATTCCTGGTTTCCTTTTGACTATGTTTGTAACCTGTCCTTCAAGACTTCAGTTGCGTAGTTCAAGCTTTAGGTAGGTTTACAGTTCTAGCCTCCTGTTTAGAGATACTTTGCAGTTCAAGACACCAAGTTTCCCTGGGCAAAAAGCAGTCAGTTCTGTTACACATGAGAAGTGGATGGGATGCATCAGGGAAGCCTGGGAGCAACTCTGTGTGTAACACATCAGTGACTCGTGACCCTGATGGAATTCAGACCATCAGATTCTGAACGCAGCACACACACTGCAGACCTTACGAGTCCCAGAGGCAAACCTTCTGCACGGATTTCTGCCCAGGGAAGCCTAGCCAAAACATGGCAAGCCTAAACAGAAAACTTTCAACTGCTGTACCTCTCTCTCTCTCACATTTATTCCTTTCACATAAGAGCAGAAAATACATTTGAAAGCAAGCCTAAGAAGAGATTGAGATCTCCACTAAGAGATTGAGATCTCCACTTCTAGAACCCTTCCAGAAAGATTTTCCAGTCATCTTATTTGACTGAATTTAAAAAAAAAAAAAAAGTAGAAACAACTCTGGCACTGTTAGTCAAAAAAACTAATAATAAATACTGGGAACCAAAACGTGGTTTGCAAAGGTTATAGTATGATCAGGACTTTCTCCACCAAGGTAGAAGACAAGAGCAATTCTGTGATTTCATAAATCCTAGGCAGTTCTTCCAGCCCTTAATTTTATTTATTCTACCTCTCATGTCATGGTACCCTACAGACCTCCTCTCTTCTTTGTTGAACCAGTTCTGCCCTTGATACAACTACCTTCTCTTCTTTTCTTGTGCACTTGTAGAAACCACTTAAAATTCAGCTTTTATTATACAATTATATAGCCAAGTGTAAATGTAAATAATTCAACTCTTTTCTTAATTTTTAAAGATTTCATCTTTTGGAGTTTGGAAAAAATACATAAAAATAGCAAATACAATAAAACACAAGGATGGAAATGTTTAAGTCTGTTAGCATATGAGCAAAGAAAATAACATGCAGACTGCATAAAGAAAAGTGTTGTTCTGGAATAGAGTTCCTGTCCTGTGAGGGATAATAGTTTCATTTAGTGAATGCTGAGAGCCACAAAGCATCACAATGACCAATTCAGCAATAACTTTAAAGGCTCCTATAAACAGCAATGGAGGAAAATGGAGACAGATAAGAGGAGCCATTTTTAAGAAATTAATCCCCTCTCCTCTTCACCATAATCGAAGTTATGTTTCCATTTAAAAAAAGTAAAAAAGGCCCAAACCTAAAATATAAGTCAGAAATGAAATGAAGCAACAATTACTTAGATATTTCCTTCTAACCAATACCACACTTTGCAGCCTTCAAGGGATCATTTGCCCCTGAGACAACCACCCTGCTCAGGCCAGACTGTAGGTTATTGATGTTGTTTATGGGCTTGGGAGAGTGATTCCATCTGTCTGTGATGGGCACTGAAGGTTTGGAAGAGCAAATATTCCAAACATTAACTGACAGAGTGTTCTCTCAAAGCCTGACCTGCATGAGCTGAATAGCTCCCAGGTAGCTGCTGCTTACAGTTCAGTCTTAGCTCCTGACTGTGATAATCATCTTATACAGATGAACACTACATTGTGGTTTACATGTGTGTGGGATCTCTATGTTATCTATGCTAATAAAACATTAATCAAGGGCCAAATTTATAGCAGGCATTTTGTAAGTAAGGTCAAGACAGGTCAGCCTCACATAATAGGAAACAACTACAGGCTAGATCTTAACACTGTAACTGAACACCCTTGTTACTTTACCTTGGCCCTGGGGATCAAGACTGGTAGCAAAATGTTTTTTCTGTCTGAGAATGGTGTTTCCCCTGTCATAAACTGAAATGCAACCACTAAAATGGCCATTATTTTTACGTATCTTGAGAACATCTACACATTTTAAACAAAAAAAAAAACCTCAAATAGCCATTTTCCCCTTTCCTACAATGATAAAAAGATATTTATAGAGCATGTTAATTTATGTGATAGATGATTTTGTTTTTAAATCAGTAGCTGTCCTAATCATGTAACATTTATTTTCTGTTGCGATTTTTAGGGTCTGAAGTTACTAGGTTTAGACTTTAGGTTCAGTAAAACGGCTTTTCTTACTGTACACCTTAGCTAATGCATTAGGACATGTTTAAAAAAATCCTTTAGAAAAAAGTAAATATTGCTTTTTGTCTGCCTCAACATTCGATTCTTAATGAAGAAAATATTGATGGTTGTGAATAGTCACCACAAGTCAAAGAGCACGGCCCCATCACCTGCTCTGTCATTTTCCATAAGTTCCAGTAATATACTAATAAAGTTATGGATAGAACATAAAACTGATTGGCAATATTAACAGATTTTTTTTTTCCTTAAAGGGACTCTTTTTTTTATTTCTATTTTTATGAGGTAGATTGGAAATAAATGAGCAAACTGAAATCGAATTTTTGAGACAGAGGCTTATCTTCCCATTCCTAGCTATAATGTCTTTCAAATATCAATTCCCTTTCTCGAGAGATTAGCTGAATACAAATTATAGTTTCAACATTAACCAGTACACAAGGACAGGAAGAAAAAAAAATCCATGACACACAGATAAGTGAAATGTTTAATGACACTGAAGAGCACTCGGATTCTGCAAAATCCCACACTCAGTATTTCAAGTGAACCAAAGAACTAAAGAAAACTGAAATCTTGTTTTCAAAACTCAAAGAAAATGCCACAAAAGGGAAAAAGAAAAATTATTTTAAAGAAATTTCAAGCCACACAACTTCCTGTAGGTTAACGCAGAGGAAATATCAAATATTGTGACTTACCTTCCTTCATTGACAAGCTCAATAAAGGCAAGGCCAGCGTTCTTCTGTATGGAGTTTTGCCACTCCTGGTGTAAGGGGGAAGAAAAAAAAAGAAAATTAAAGCTGCATGAAAACAAAACTAAAAGGAGACACTTTCAGCAACAAAACCCACACACTTTCTTTTCAGTTTTAGCAACTTACACCACCATCAGCAAACAATACAAGGCATTATTTGTCTGCTAATCAGGAAGGAATGAATGTCAGCATGGAAGAAGAGGACAGGATCATTTACTCAAGGTCATATTCTGTTGAGGGCAGAAGAAAATACAAAAATATCCCAGAGAGGACTCCATCATTTTCTTTTGCTATGTCATGTAATAATTCTCAACTTAGTCTGGTTCACTGATGCTTTCTGCATTATTGAACCTTGACAATGCTAAAAACTATTTTACATTAACACGGGGCATATCCTTTATACGCAAATTTCTCTGATAGCCTGTAGTCTAGTTAGCGTATCTGCTGATAATAATCCTCACTTCAGCATCACACAGCCACCTCTTCTCATAAAAAAATTTGTTAACACTCCAAATACTGCACCAGTAACACACAAGTCTGTTTCAAAAATATTTAACCTATTTTTAACACACTGAAATTATGGTAGTGGCAGACACACGTGCACTGCACATTCCTTAAATCCAGCTGGACCCTGAATTACAGCAAAATTCTACACCTCTTAAAAACATAGGTGGGTTTTGCCAATCCCCCTGAAGAGATACAGTGGAAACAACCAGCCCACATGACCTGTCACTGGGGCGTCTTTCCCTCACTGGAAAGCTGAGGAGAAAACAGATTTGGTTAATAAAAACATAAGGTAGACTTTTAGCCCTATACCAAATAGAAACAAGTTGACAGAGCTAGAAATTAAGAGTAGTAAATGTGAGAACCCTATATTTTGGAAAAAATGTAGAGGCAATGGGATAGAACAGGGCAAATACAACTCTTGATTTAAATTCTACAACTCTTCTAAATCTAATACAAAACACTGATCCTGCAGCACACAAAGAGTTAAGTGTCCTGTGCCTTTCCAGATCAGCTTCCTTGATTTTTTAGTCTTGGTTGTATGAAATAATAATTCTAATGACTATCCACATCAGTACTTCTATCACTGTGGTTCTTCTCAAAAATCTCCTCAGCTCCAAGGCAGCCAAAAAGTGCAAAACTGCAAATATGTCAGATTTCAAATTTCAGACTTCTGAAAGTAGTTCTTAATACGCAGTGCCAGAGCACAATCTGGCTGCAGAATTACCTCTCAGTCAGCAAGACACACACACGAGGCACTAGAACAATGTTGGGTATTTACAATTTAAAATTCTGTCACCCCTGCCCCCACCCAAAAATATTTCCAAATTTCAAATGCAGAGCAATGATTACAACTCCTCTCTAAAGTCTTGATGTGTTCCAGACTCAACATTTTGTTTTACCACGGTTAAGCTGCAACAGGGTAGTACAATTTTCAAGTGGTCAGAATTAAAAGTAGAATAACTGGAATTTGTGATTATCCATCATTAATTATAAATTATTTCATTACTCTTCATGCAACTATTTTATATGCATTCATAAGACAACAAGATCCTAAGCACCAGCTAAGTTCTGTTTCACATATGGGGTTTTGGGGTTTTTTTGAGGTTACATCAAGAAGCATCCCTGGTCCTTACTGCAACATGCATCTTATTGATCTCCCACCATCCTTCTCCCAGTTCTCCCCTACCACCTCCTTATGCCCACCACTGCATGACTTCCAGTTAGCCTGTAAGCTGTCTGAAGTGGTTTTAACGAGCATTTATTCAATTAAAAAAAAAAAAAAGCCTAATATTCTACACAAAACAACATATGTAAGTAATCCTTGTAAGAGTTTTTTCCATGTAATATCAGTTTCTAAATATTTTGCTTCATTCGATGACAACCAACTATTCTGTTAGCTAAAATGTGAGAAAACTCGAGAAAAGCAGAATCATTTTTCCTTTTCTGACACTGTCCATCTGCTGCTCTGCTCTTCAAAGAACTCGCAGCAACACTTGAAAATTTAATTGGTGAAGACGGAGGCTGACAAAACTGAAAAGAAAGTGCATTTATAATGATACTTTTCAGCATTTTTCTCTGTATCAGACTTCATCAAAGAAGGTGTTAGTCTAAACAATTTCATAAGTCACAGCTGAACACACCCTAAAGCTAATTTTAATAGTTGAAAGAAAAGACTAATGGTCTTCATCTTTCATGATCCATTCAATATTCCCCCACAGTGTATGTTCACCCTCAAACAATTACACTCAGTATGCATATTGCATTATTATATCAACATCTTAGTTATCCATCTCCCAAAGGTAATAGGGGAAAAAACATGTTAAAAGCTTCAAACTCGACCGCTAATGCAACTAAATTACTACAAAACACATTTCAGCACTTTCCTAAGGAAGGGCTGTAAGGGAAGATCAACCAAGTCAATAATTTCATACCTATTCTAAGCTGTACTTAATTGACCAGCATTTCCTACAGCTATAAGTGTTCAGTAACTGAGAGACAAACTGCTTTTAGTGCTTTTGGTCACTGTGTACTCAATGGTGAAGCAGGGAGAAAACCCAGAAGCACTGAACACTATCACAAATAGTTATAAAGAAAAATAACCGTTACAATGAGACAAATAAGAAAACACACTTTATTCAAATACTATGCCTGATAAGGAAATTTCCTAACTTGTTATTGTTTCACCCACTTCCTTAATAGAATCTATAAACAGCTCCATGAGCACTTGAGATAAAACGCAGGTACTACACCCTTGCCTGAAACGGTGCTTCCAAATTCACCTGAATTACAATTATGTATGGAACAACATAGTATGTTTCCTTTATATCCAGCACAACTCTGCCATAAGAAAAACGATAACCCAGTCCACTATAGCTTTAATTTCACATTATCAACAAGTTTCATTAACACACTCTTACTGTGTGCACAAGGCTCATTAAATGCAAGCATTAAACAGTAGTGGTCTTAAACCCCTCCTTGCACAAAGTAATAATCTCCCTCAAGGTTGATACCATGACCTGTTGTCCCATTTGAGTCATGTTCGGTTTTATTAATCTGTTTTACAGTGGGGCTTTTTAATTAACTCTAACTAATGATCATGTGTATGACAGTACCAAGTGCTCTAATAAAACTCAAATTACTACATTTACTTTTTTTTAGGACACACAAAAAGACCAACAACTTGCATTAGACCATAACCAACAATGAGAATAATTTAACAAAGACTCCTTAATAACTGCATGTCTCAATTTTCTCATTGCAGCTCCCTGTGTTTGTGTAGTTAGCTCAGTCTTCAGATGCACTTGAAAGTCTTTCATATTACTTGATCCTTGTATTTCCTTTCTTAAAAATAAGGTATGTCCCTAATTTTCTTGTGATCAGTGAAGTTCCTTAAAAATGTCTGCCTTGAACTTGATTTTTCAGTGTCACCTTTATTGATCAGTCTTCCCCCCCCAATTTGTTGTCGGCTTCCTACTCAATCTGGGTATCCTTGTTCAGTTCTAATACTTCAGGAACTTCTGATTTACCCAAACAGGCCTGGCCAAAAGTTTTTTCTACAAGCACAAGAAAAGCAGTCAGCTTCAGAAAAAGAGAATGCAGATGGTTCTTCACACATCAGTGGAATCTACTGCCAAAGCACGTCGTGACTAAAGTTCAACGGGATGGAGAGTAGACTGCACAAGCAGACTTAAAGAAAGTAAATACACTGACATTGGTTAAATACACAGAAATGGTATCCAATTCAGAAAATACCCTGAGCAAAAAATAGCTGGAGAGTGGAAAAGTATCACTTGCTTGTCCTATTTTATTCTATTTGAGTTTCTCTTTGTATCTCCAGTTGGAGACCGGACGACAAAGTGGAGTCTTTATCTAACCCAATATAACCAGTCCTAAACTGCAATCACTCAAAAATGCCAAGTGAATTTTGCTGATCTGTACTTTTGTTGCTTTGCAATTTGAAGTGCTTGCCTGTAGGCTGCAAATGGACATACCCCTCCTCACCTGGACATTTTTAGGAAAGCAACAGGATTGTATTTCAAACAATCATGGCTGGGGAACTGGACTCAGACAACTTTTAAGGTCCCTTCCAACTCAAACCATTCTACAATTCTATTAGTGACTCCAACATATATATTCTTCAAGCCATACAAAAACATTTGCAAGACCAACCCATCAACGGGTCTGATGGTTAAACAATTAAACATGGATCTTGAACAGAACACTTAAAACATTTCCAATACATGAAAACTGCTCTAATTTCAACTTCAACAAACTATACTGCCACTTTCATTCATATACACATGCATGCTCCTTAATTTTTTCTCAGAAACTTAAACTTATCTTTCTAACAAGTTTAACA
Organism: Formicarius rufipectus; assembly: GCA_013399695.1. NCBI lineage: Eukaryota > Metazoa > Chordata > Aves > Passeriformes > Formicariidae > Formicarius > Formicarius rufipectus. The sequence continues at coordinate 69,993 of VXAU01003084.1, forward strand.
CTAAGATGCAATTAAGAATTATATCTAGCAGTTGAAAAACACACTCACAAGCAGGAAGAAAAGAGCAAATTCTTTGCTAATCCATCCTTCTCATACAGCTGGCGGAGTTTTAATAATTTATTTTGATTATGAAACAAAGGAAAAGGATGACTTTGGTACTGACAACTCTGAATAGAGCATTAAGGAGCAGGGTGGTAAAATGTGTTAACATATGACTTAGAGACATATTATATTCCAGAGTAAAGGTCAAATCTGCATGAAAAACTTGTTCATAGAGAGATATACTAATCTTTAAGTGCCTAAAGTAAACTATCAAGAACTTTTCAGCAGTGTTTGCACTTGGTGTCAGCACTCTCTCAGCACCACATCCACTACAGGCTTGAATGAACTCAGCAATAAAGCACATATAGTGAAAAGTAGATTATATCTCAGCTCAGTTCTTCATAATTAAAAAAAAAAGTTAGACTGCATGTTAGGCAGAATATCTGCAAACATAAATCACTTTTAAAGGTTGACGCACGCTTAAACTATTCTAATCTACAAAACTCCACTGAAAAAAATTAAAACCAACAAGTAATTATGGGAAATAATATCTAGGAATTACATAATACCAAAATTAGCACACACTAAGTAGTTACAAAAGAGAACTATTTTGCAAAAATATGACACAAATTAATGACTAACACAAAAACACATTTGAGATAAAGTCATCCAGTATACAGACAGACATACCTGTATGTTCAAATAGTATTCAAGACCATAAATAAATAATGAAAGAACTGACAGGGGAAAAAATAATGTCAATAATTTAATTCATGGTCCTTTCTCTACCGAACATGTTGATAAATTCTGACACAAAGTGAAAACATGCAAAGATATTTATTACTCTTCTAAAAATTCTGAACCCCTTGTGAGGGGCAAACCTTTATCAAACAGGCTTGGATTTACTGAAATTGAAACAAAGGTTTCTCTATGCAAGCTTTAACAGTGCATCTATGTAAGAAGTCAAGCTATCTCACTAATCAATACAGAGGTTTTGATTTCAATAAGGGTGATAAAAGTTACTCTAACCCTGGCCAGCTACAAGCTCTCAACAGATGATCATCATTAGGGCTCTATCGGGGTCCCACATACTCAGGCTATACAAATGTGTCCTATTAGTACGTGGTCTGTCTGTTTGGCAACTCTGGTCCTAAGACAAATGGCAGCTGCTGCCCTTCAAGGTCTGGAGTCAAGTCCTCAGGGAATCTAAAAGCCCAACTGGAAAAATCAAGGCCTGTTCATTAGAGACTGCTCCAGGGCAAACTGGCAAGGCTGCCATTAGAACTATATAAAAGAGCTAATTATTTTTATAAGACTTTTAAAACTATCAAACACACTCCGTTATAATAAAAAGTATTTACTGCTGGCATTCCATTTAAAAGACATTGCTTTTTGTCAAAAAATCAGCCAGTGACAGTACACAACTGCAGTCATTGTATTTAGCATTTTAATGAGTCTTCTAGGAGAAAGGTAAGAATTAACTAGATGAGATATCTTCTCCAGTGAAGGGATAACACCAAGCCTGTTGTTGGCAGAAAATATCCCAAACATACTCATATCAAACTAAGTAGTAAACTATAAAGGTGGCCTGAGATTGTGCGTGTGTGACAACTCATCCCTGAAAAAAGAGAAGTTCAAGAAACAAACATGATCAGTGTTGCAAACTTGACTGAAAAGAACATTCTTATTCCAAATCTATGCTGTTGGAACAACTGAACTGCAGAACACTTGCATATTGATACATCATTCCAAAAGGCACAGGATCTACTCGGTATCAAATACGAAGACTGAACATAAAAAAAAACTAAAATCAAAAGTGTTTCAGTACTCTTCCTCTGATAAAACACAGAAACAAAGATTATAACAACAATTGCTACTTCCAGAAAATATACTCCGGGCAAAAGTTGGAACATGACCTTTTTTTTTAAAATTCATAACCACAAAGTTGTTTACTATTTTAACTATGAAACCAAATCAAAGTTTCTTATACCAAAATATTTTCCCAGCTGCACAGCATGACAACACTGTATTGAATTCCAGTATTACAACAGATTGCCACTATAGAGTATTTATTACAGATCTTCTCAAAGTGCTATATGAAATTCATTAGTGCTCCTTAATCAATTCTTGGACCAACATGCACATTAGCTTCCGACAGCTTAATTCAAAAAAGCAATTAAAACCCTAGTCCTTATGTAAAAGGACAACAGAAAGAAGCTATGTTAAACCAGTTTAAAAGAATGAAAATGCAAAGAAAACAGATTTGGAATGATTTATATCAATGCCTAGTGCTGAAGTTAATTACAACTAACCCAATAAAATAGTGCCTTTATTATTGTACAGCAAGTAATAACCCCAGACGCAGAAAACAGAACTCTTTGCTGACTTTTGCATGCTCAATTCCACAGCACACTACATTAAGAATTAAAGAAGTAGTAAATAAGCCATACAGAAACAGCAGGTTTTTAACTAAAAGCAGAAGACTCCCCTGCTGTTTAACCATGTGGGTTACTCCATGTAAACAGAGTTTCCTATAAACTAGTATTATGTCGTTAGTGGTAAATGCCCACAACTATAATGAGAGTTTAATTTCAATACTTAAAACTTAGAGTTCAACTCACAGTGAGTTTTTATAGATTCTGAAAATAAATTATACACATAGCTGGAGAAGTTTGTATATTTAATACTAGATTCTTCAGTAAAAATGCTACATAAAAACCTGTCAGCTTGTCAGACAATGCCTTTTACGCCATGAGATTACTCTCAAAATGACAACTGTTGTCTTCTCTACAAACTACAGAAATATATCCTAAACAATAGTTTCATGTAAGACTCACTACATAAAGCATTACAGCATATACAACCTTTAACAATCCCACACAGCCATAAAATCTTGAGATAGGTTGCAGTTGTCATCATTTATGTTGATTCCAAATATTCTTCAAACACAACTTTAGCAAAAAAAAAGGAAAACTTAAGTAACTTAATCTGAAAGTTCATATAAAATTAGGAAAATATCACTGACTGCATAAATAACATTATATCGATAATAACTATCACAGCATAAAAGCTGCATCTCATCACCACCCATAAATTTAATTTTTCTATCTAGTTTCAAAGAAGAATGAAAAATTGGGGGAAAACTAAATGAGTAGATCACTGATTTCAGGTCCACAGTTTCTGATGTAGGAAGCAATTTGCCTGGGCAGCTTCTCCCTTTGTCCCTCCCACTAGCAGGCTGTTGCCATGACTCCTCCTGAAACAAAATTAGGGGTCAGGTTTGAGTTCATCCAGCAGCAAACCTTTTTCCTCTTCAGGCTCTTTAACCACGGGCTATTTTCAATGCCAAGATGAAATACTTGCTTCAGAAAGAACAGAACAGGCATCTCAAAAATTAACTGAGAAATCAGTGTACCAAGCAGTTCTGCAAATATGCAGCAATGGGAAGCAAGAAATTGTAAGTCAAAGAAGATGAGTCAGAAAAACAAAAGTAAGGAAAAGGGACAATGCAAGATTAACAAAGGGAACAGATCCAAATAATCAAGTTGCAGTCCCAGCAACAATTTTTTATGAATAAATGCAAACAGATCAAGGAATAGCAGGAGGATAAGGTAACTGACTCGTGATTTCCTTGCTTTTCTGTTTAGATGTGACTGTAATTTGAGATTTTGTAAAATCACTCAATGGGGGGGGGAAATGAGCTTTCAATGTAGACTACTAATTATGAGGGCAAAAACATCACAGCACACTGGCTGCTGCACAGTTGCAGTCTGTAGTGCTGGACTGATCCCACCAATAGCAACATTCATCACCACCACCGAGCAACCTTCCTGCACAAAGTTCTTTGCTTTAAATAAAGGAATTTAATGAGTACAGAACTCAGTAATGCACATGGTGAACATCCTTTACATGGAACTAGATGATCTTCAAGGTCACTTCCAAGCCAAATCATTCTCCCATTCAATGATTCTGTATGACTCTTTTCCCCAAATGCAGCTTAGTTTCAAGTTTAAACACTCATAATGATGAATGCAAGCGATGAACAAGATTCCCACTATCACTGCACCTCCAAGGGAATGAAACTGAAGCATGCAAGCCAATTCCACCTCTTCACTCAAAAGACAGGATGTCCAAACTTGTTCTGTCTCATTTCCTTGGGCAATCCTGTCCTAATGCAGATCTTTTCTTAAAAGCTTTAGAGAAAATGAAGCTAATTCAAATAATTTAAAAAAAGAAAAATTCACGTCTCTCGCATTACGCTCTACTTGCACACTATGCTCCCTTCCTCATCCTGCATCTGTTGTCCTCCTTTAGACTAAAATAAAATACATACACAACATGCTGCAACATGGGGCTCTATTCTCATCTCTCGCCCTATGTTGCTACAATAAAAATGATAAGCATTAAATTTTCTGCTCCTTTCACTGCAAATCCTTCCCTGCACTCATCAAGCAAATTTTCCAAAAGAACGATATAGCCATTTCTGGTTTAAGTAGAAATAAATGTCTTTAGAACTACTCAAAGAGTACTGGACAAGAAGGTTGATTCTTCTGAATCAAATAGGACTCAAAAATAAGATCTAACACTTAAAAAGACATGCATCTCAATATCAGGATTTCTGCATGATCTAAATAATGAGATTTTAAACACTTAAACAAGTTAGTGAAGATTGGTGTGTCATCAAAAAACTCTGAGGAGAAGACAGGCATTTTCCCAGTTGCAGAAAGACACAAAAAGGCACAGATGAATAAAAACAAGGCTGAAAGTTAAACAATAAACTGAACAGCACCACTATGCAAAGTTTCTCCTGGCAGAACTTTGAGTAAACAGCACTGCTGCCCAAACCATGAGCTCCTCAAGCAGGTTTGCCTGGAGACTGAGACACAATTATTTGGTTTATTAACATGAACAAAAAAGTTTGCGTATTCTTAATTAGTATTAAATCAGCGTCAAGCATTGCTGCTCACTGAACTTTCCATAATCTCATACCCCTCCCCTCCACTAAACCTCTTTTCATAGTCTCAAATTAAACAGAGTAGCTGTAAAACAGCAGGGTGTCAAATTAAAGCACACTTTATTTTCAGAGGTCTCCACACTTCGCGGCTGACTTCCTGTCAGGAAGAGTTCCATTTCAGTGCAGAGCCCCATCAGCAGGGAGTTCACAGAATTAAGTGCCAGTTGATATTACTTTGTTTTGCATTTACCACCCATGAGAATATTGTTCAAAGATCTAGTTATAAAGTCAGCATGGTATCATCCTTCTGACTAGACTGCCAAGCCACAGGGTGTGCTCTCACTGCACAAAACTCACCTTAAATGGTGGTGTTTTTTTAAGACCTAGTGTGCTGGTGAAGCAACAGGATGCCTTTTTTCTTCAGAAAAGTCTTGCTTCTGTAGCTAAATTATGTTCCCTTAGTTTTGAACATCTGCAGCAGTGTACATTCATAGAAACGAAGCTGTCCTGTTACCCTCTCACACCCCCATGGGTCACATTTGTACCAGACAATTCACCCTCCTCCCTAGACATAAAAACGCATACATTAATCAAACAAATTCTCAGCACCACACCTCAAAAGGTTAGTACTTTTAGCTGTAGAGGATATGTTTTCCATTAAACTTGCACCAACACCTCCTCCTAGATTCCTGACCAAATGCAAATACTTGTCATTTCATAAGAGCATTTTTCTTCATATAAGCCTACACTATTTGAGAAGTCTATAGGACAAACATTGATATTGCTCTTTTTTAGAAAAATAAGAAAATTTGGAAAGAAAAAAATTCTCATTTTCCCCGCAGAATTCTGACTTAGTAAGAACTTCGGAAAGCTCATCTCTTTCCACTCCAGAGTGGCACACTATTTCTAAGAATGGTTTTATGGTTTTTAACCCCCTTTTATTCTTCCATCCAAAGCCTCTAAGACATGTTGAACTACCCAAGTGTCCTGTTCCAAGAAACAATGCTTCACATCAGTACACACAAAAATATCACAGCTTTACTATACCTATCTATTTGCACCTCTCTAAACAACTTCCTAGTCTAATATAGAACACCCATCTTGCTTTTTTTACATATAAAGACATTTTTTTAATTTTTGCTCAGAACCAAAATTACTTCCCACAAAACAGTTGTGTGGTATAAACCAAAAACCATTGGTTTCTTCACCTGACTTTTCTCAGTTTGCAGCTGGTACACCCTGCTTTTGTTTAACACTTCAAAGCACAGTGGTTGCAAATTGCAGAGGGCATTTTCTAGCGGGTTGGATGCAGGCCTAGGCTAAACAGCCATAGTTAGGAAGCCATTGCTGTTGCTTTGAGGATTATTTATATCTAATATGCAGAAAAATCAACTCAATTTAATGAAAGTATAATATACCATACGTTCTGTTTTTCTCATACTAAATGTAGCACATCATAGTTTTTGCTCATCTTAAAATGCCACATTGTATGTTTCATCTCCAAACTGGACAATGAGTAAACCTTTCAAATATCCTCCTACACTAAGTATTATGGAAAGATATAAGGAGATAACACCAACATTAACTCATGCATTTTAGCTACTGTGACCATTACCTGCCAGTATATAACTAGCAAGCGGTTATTGCATCATTCAGTCAAGAAAAGATCCCTTATCACTCATGCAGCATTGGCAAATCATTCTCAACACAATTCCAACCTATTCTCACACTTAAGGCAAAAGCAAAGTTACAAACTTCGATTTCTACTACTCAGCAAGCTGTCAATATGCATCCATCCACTTCATGGAACATTATTTCTTGAATGAGTCGATCACAATTTTTATTAAAATGCAGACAGTGATGGACGCAGGTATTTTAAATGGCCTATCTGTAGACAATACTAACAGCAAACAAAGCACAGTACTCCTGAAGCCAACATCTACATCTAAGAGAAAAGACAGAGTTCAAACAGACCTTAAGCATAGTGGAGTTTGAATTTTATTGATTATTAAGAACATCATGAGCTGGAAAGAAACTCCTATTTAAACATATTAAGGTGCTCTCCATGCAGTTCCATGGAATTCAACAGGTTAAATATTGCAGGTAATTATAGGTAATTAAACTTCCAAACAATTAGAAAGCCACAGGAAATCGAAGTAGGAGTAAAGTTCCAACAGAAAAGTTTTAGGTTATCCTGAGGTTTCATACGGAATATCTTACAATAATTAGTTCTGGAGAGACAAAAATCAATATACTGGTCAAGTCAAAGAAAAAAAATTATATGCAGCTAATTTAAATGTAATTTCAACATACTCCAGTACAAAGAAAAGGTTTCCCCAGCTGTTTCCATTTATTTCAATCTTATCAGATTTGCATTTCAGATAGTTATCTGCCAAACTGATCTCCAGTTTCAAACACTTCCAATGTATAACATAGTTCAGTGAAGCAAGCAGCAAAATATCCACAGCACATGTAATCCATTTGTAATTACTCCAAGCACTCTGCCCAGTGACATACACCAAGCGTGAAAGTCGTCAATATACGTTTCCAGCACTCCAAGTGACACCTTCAGAGGTGGAAACAAAACTCCCCTTTGGGAAGAAAAGAAGTTACATGAGGCATTAAACCCCCAGATACAGCTTGTCTAAGGGAGGTTCCCAGCAATGCAAGCACCAACCTTCTGTTTTGTGAGAAGGAAACTTACTGAAAAGATAGTATCTAATAGCCAAGTACCTAAGGACAGCGTTTAAGGAGTTTGGATTCCACAGCCAGTGCCCACCCACATCTTTTCCCACACTTGCATTCACTTTCTCCTGGTCATCCTACTGAGCAGTAGCCAAACAGCTCACCGTGTGTATATCAAATGTCTTGCAACGCAGGAGAAGACAGAAGACCTAAATTTTATACCCAAGACATTACAGAAGAGAACTGATGTCTTCACATATCACAACCAAAGAAATGAACACCATTAAGGACAACATAGATAGATCACAAGGTGGCTTTTACACATTGAGAGAGCTTAATTTCTTTCAAAACTGGACTCTTGCACGTGCCTGGTAAATGCCCTTAAGATGCCAGACTAAGAGTGACTTTAGAGGGCATGTTGAAATTTTTCCTCTGACAGATCATTCCACCTGGAGATAATAAGAACTGTCACCTGAAACATTAATTGAAACTTCAGTCCCTTCTGTCCCAGGAGAGCCCTTCAACAGCATGGCCGCTGGCTCCTGTGAGTTCTACCTTCCTCTCTCTCTAGGTCTGACCACAGTCTCCAGCCTACAACACTAAGCCTGTGTAGATTAAAATATACATTACAGTGGGGAAAGAATAACAAGAGTTTTGGAGGAGGAAAGGTTTTATAATGTAAAACCTCTTCGCTGAAAATACTCTGAAGTAGCACTGTACATAAAGCTCAACAGGTATTTCCCAATTACTTTCCATCCAATTGCATCCTAAAGAAGATTATGATAAGGATCTTCCATTTTGTGTGCGAGTTACAAGGGCCACTTAAAATTTGTTACTAAATTGCACTAGGAATGTCCCTACTCCTGCTTGCATAACAAATAACAACGTGCCTGGCAATCCCATGTTTTCAAATGTTAAGATTTACACAGTTTAATTAATATGCCTGGATTCCCATGGTATGAAGCAGATCTGAGGCAGTTTAAGGATCTAAATAATCCATAGCACAGTAAAGTGATCTTGACTACTCTCTCTTCCACAGTCTCATCTCTACAAAAATCTAGGCTAGCAAATATTCTTCCATTCTTCTAGTTCTTCTAAAGAGCAAAAGGAATAAAAAAAAAGTACACTATCAAGTCTCTGGCACAGCTACAGGTGAAGTATTTTTCAGTCTCTCTCAATACAGTGCCTTCATACTAAACTAGGAACACTGAATACTTCCTAACTTTGCAAAGCAAGTTAGCAACAGAAGGCAAAAACCTGCGTGCATGATTCATGCAACATCTTCCCCTGAACTTCAAAATTCAGATTTTGGTAAATTCTTTTTTGTATTGCTATTTGTTAAGATCTAAATCATTTTCATTTGCCTAATAAAGTTATGTTTCTAGTCATCTTATCGTGAAAGCAATCTATCATTGACGTGTTTTGGTGTCTTTTAACTCAAGTACAGTTACATGAATCTTTGACAAAGATCCTATTTGCAATTCACCCCAAAGAAAACCTTCCCACTCCTGATACCTTCTAAATGCCTTTTAAAAGGAAATTAGAGCATGCATTACAGTTGGTAGAAAAATAATTTGGCATCTTAAAAATCCCTACAAAATCTACCCTCTATGTCAAAGTATATACTTTAAAAAAAAATCACATCTAAATTATGATCAGATCCTTTTTAAACTTATTTCCACCTGTTATAACATAAAGTGATTAGATGGAAGAACATCACTGTGATTAAAATATCATCCAAAGCTTGGGACACATAAGAAGTATTCAAGGAGCATTTATTGTTTTCATCTCTAAACCAGGATATTGTTAAGAGTTCTGATGAGTCTGTGGAGTTCAGCTGCCATAGTACCACAGAGCATCACTCTATACATAACCTATTCAATTAAAACTGCATAGCAATCACTACAGTTATCCATCACATCAAATTGCACTTAAAGGTAAATCAGGATCCAGTGCAGATCACAGGGCATCAGCATAATGTGTTCTCTCTGCAAGCCACTGAAAACCTGCCATCTTCTACATCAACTAAAATCTTCAAGTAATTCAAAGGCTTACCCACATTTTAGAATATGTTGAGGTAAGGAACTCAGATCACTGATAAAAAGCTTTTTTTTCTGAGCAGAGGATACTCATAAAAGCCTGAAGATCCTACTGCATCCCACAAATATTTAAGTAATGGGGTTGAATAGAAAGGACAGTGTGAAAAAATCCAAATTGTAATGACCATCCTATTGTTCTCCCTTAGGGAAAATAATGTTATCATATTGCTTGTATGGGTGCATGACTGCATGGCACATACTGATATTACTCAAATAATTATGATTACTTACCAAAGTAAGAGGTATGATATGACCAAGATACTGCCCATGCAAAAGATGCATCCTGACTTCTTTACAAGCAGCAGAATCCATTAGCAAAGACATGTAGAGGATATGAAAGATCAAACTAGAGAAACACCTTGGGCAAAAACTTCATCACCTAACGAGTGATGACTGGTTTGGTGAGCTGAGTTAGATTTAAAAAAAAAAGAGAATCAAAAAAGAAGAAGAAAAAAAAAAGCGGAAGACTTTAATTTTCCCTAGAGAAGCAGTCAGACCAACTTTCACAGTGTTAATTTTTTTCTGCTCTCATACTACTAATCATGCTCTGCTGTATTTTTAAAATGCACATGGAACTGCCTCAGATCATACTTTTCTCTCCAAAAAAAACCCTCCAGAAACTAACAGCACAGTTCAACCATCATCATATTTCACTGGGCCATATGAGCAGATGCTATCTCCACTCACAAAACAGATCTGCAGTACCAGGGTTTACACTTCCCTCCTCCTCCTCATGGAAGATACACCTTACCAAAGTCCAGTATACATCTAATAGCTAAGGTTATGCAGTTACATTGCAGTATTTCATATTAATGTTTCTAGAAGATAAGTTATCTAGAGATTAAATGTATTAAAACATTGGTCCTGGTTTTATGTATCTGACAGGAGTTATCAAGAATGTGCTCTCAGTCCTTTTGAAACAGCACTGGATAGAGGAAGGAGGAACCAAGAAGCAGAATACCTTGAACCAGCACACAGGGTGCAGGGGTGGGCAATGGTGGCAGAAGGGTCATAAAAGTTGCTGCAGTGTTCATTAATTTTTAACTGCAACCCTTTAAAAAGATCACATAGCATTCCACCAACTTTAGAAAATTTTACAAGAGCTGAACAGTATTTTAGTCAATTAGTCTAAGTTTATTTTATAGTCTAGAAAACTTAAATTCAGTAGAAAAATAGCTCTTAAGTCAAAGATGAATCTGACAAAAACCATCTAATTAGTTCTCCTACACATATTCCACTGACCATTCTGCTGATTTACTACAGAAAGAGGCACTTTTCAAGTGCCAAAGATTTTCTAAATTCGAAGGCATCAAGGAAAATTATGGAACCAATTTTGTACCTTTTCACCTTAGAGCACAGGATGAATGCTCCGTGCACGAGAGCAAGAAATATTTTTAATCTCTTCCCAAGGGAGCAAGCAAGATCACAGTTTTCCCAAGAAAATATGTGACAAAGGAAAGGAAGCGCAGGAGTAGATTTCCTTTACGGATATGCACCCAATTCATACAAGCCCCTTTTCGTTTTAGGCACAGAGGGAGTCCTTTGAGCTGCAAATGCCCTCTTCAGGGGTGACATCAGTCTCCTTCCCCCTGCAGAAGTCTCATCTCCCAAACGCACCTGAGCACCTTCAACACCCTGATGTAGCTCCCTTAGAAGGGGTAAGAGCCACAGGACTTCTTTCGGCTGGTTTAATTACCCTGACAGGATGCCAGGCCAGACGAGGTGGTGCTTCGAGGTTCACTCTACTGTATGCATTTCTGATAAATGGGAAAAGAATAGATGACCTGGCAGAAGGCTCAGACAATAACATGTGATTTACAGGACAAGAATGCAGCTACTATAAGATTTATCTGACAGCCCTCTCCGATAGTGGACTGTTGAGTATCCGATGGAATGATTTCTAGTCTGGAAAGTCTGCTACTGAGTAGCCATACACATTATTTATTTATTAGATGTTTTGGGTTGAAACCATTTTTAAATGATGCACTTCACAATGCTCAGCCATAAATTTAGCTTTAAACCCTAGAAGGGAGGTAGTGTTATTGGAATGTGTGTCAGACTGAATTAGGATGAGCAACACAACGCTTTTATAAAGTGGCCTTGAATGCAACATCGACTCTTTCAAAAATGATATTAATGTCAAATAAGCAGGAACACTTTGCAGTAATATTAAATGAAGGATTCTTTATGTTTTGATAGATTTATAGAAATGTAAGCACACACACAGAGACACATCTCAAAATGTAGCGTGTCTATCAAAAAACACAACTGTTTTTGTCTTAGACAAAGCTTTTTGTGTGTGGTTGAAACCACCTGTTCCTCTTATCACCTTGTGTTAAACAGAAAGCAATATTCCAACACACACAAAAGCAATGGTCTTTTTCCATATGCCTAAATAGAAGAAATTTAAACGAGAAATTACCTAGGTGTCACAAACAGTTTCATAGAATGGTACCTCTCAATGTTATTTTTAAATCACTTCACCTAGGAAAGAGCTTTTTGCCCCCCCAATTTTATGAAAAAAATTACTTGTGAAATATTATTATTCCATGTTGCACTTCTGAGAAAGAAGAAACATATTTCAGCCACAAATCTAAAAAAAAATATAAGAAAAACACCAGATGTTTCAGAAAAAAACAATACAAGTGCTTATATCATATATACAATGGTTAAAATGAATTTGGAAAAGAGGTTATCATAGAAACACCAAGGATTAATCAGAGCAATCTTTCAATTTCATAAAATGATGGCTGACAAATTTGTGAAGTTTTAAATCAAATTTGCAGATACTTACTTCGTAACTATGCCACATTATTTATGTGATTAAAAACTGTTTTTTGACCTGATCTCTTGATCTTTGGCACTTCATCCTCTCCATCTCCTCTTAAAAATTAATTAAAATTTTAGCAAAAGGCTATCACTTCATTTCCCACCCTATCTTGCAAGGGCGGGGGGGGGAGGAAAATAAAAAGAAAAAAGGAAAAAAAAAAATCAATCAAGCTCAACCCCATCTCCTCCCAGTATCTGTAAAATGTCAGCTTGAAATTCAATTTCATATCTCTCAAGCTTTCATGTAGCAAAAGACAGTTCACTTCTTAACAAAATAAATCACTTGTGTGATTGCCACACTGACCTCTTTGAATTAGGAAAATTCAAAGTGAAAAATGTAATTATCACCCAAGAACAATCTGTATACATCTGGAGCTAATTTTAGATTCATTTCTCACATCGTTTTTCATATTCTGCCAAAAATTACAGCTGCTTTGTAACTTTAAAAAGACTTTGAGGTCTTGGCACCTTCACTGGTTCATTCCCATTATTTCCCAAAGAACAACCCCGATCTCTGCACCCAGCACTGCTCAGCAATCACCACAGCCTCAGTCTGATTAGATTAGCATGAAGTGGCACTGTGACACATATGACAAATAGATGCATTAGGGTACGTCATTTATTCCTTATCCTTTCCACTTCCCAAAAACCAAACAAGTGACGTACAGTACAGGGCACAACATGATTTGAAGAAAGATTAGATTACCCCACCAAAAAAAGAGGGAAAGGTCAAGCACTAATTATTGATACAAGCAGCATGGATCCCAAAAACTAATTTTTTTAAATGGCAATACCAAGCTGTCAGACACATATTTAATACTCAGATTAGTTTTACTCTAACACATTATCGAATGAACAGCAAAATTTGTATATGGATTTCATGGTAGCAAAGATTCTTTCCTAACTTCAATCAGCTGCAAGTTCATATTCTAGAAGTTGTGTACAATGGTCACTTCCAGAACTGCCATATGTGAAACAGTGATCTCTAAATTCTGAAAGTTCCATAAGGAATATTAAATTCTTTTCAGGGTAAAAAGATATTGCATTTCCTGAGGAAGATGGAAAACGAGGTGAGCAAAGTTCTAGTTACATTCATTAATAATAACCTCACTAGAAAACATAACTACTCTTCACTGGTTCATTGTAAAATCTATTAGGTGTAATCTCCAGAAGTAATTGTTCTTATTGCACTTCATTGACAATGTAGACTATCGATTTTTCACACCTTCTATGATTCTTTCATTTGTATTCATGAAATGTCTATCAGCACACTCTAAATAAATTTGGCAATATAGGCACTAAAACGAATAAATCGATGTGAAGAAACATTAATTTTGCATTATCCTTATTCGTCAGGCAAGCAAACCATAAGGGCTGTAAATGAAGGTCAAAGGTTTTGAAATGGGTCAGAACCCTTGACCTCCAGACCAATACCATTCCCATTAAAAAAGGCTATTTTAAAGTTTTAAGTAGGGGAATTTACTACCAGAAAGGTATAATTTTTAAGGCACCAAAAGAAAGGCTCAATAAAAACAGTCTTCTATTTAATTACAAAAAAAAAAAAAAAGTCAAGAAGCCTCCAAAAAAATCCAATTAATAGCATACACAATTTTAAGGAAGTTCCTAAAGCTTTAGCTCTTTCCTAACCATGGGAGCAGGAAAGTTTTTAAATATCTGAAATAACTTTGCCTTTAGGAGTGTATATATACCAAACTGCTGACAACCAAGATTGCTTACTTAAATTTTTCTCAAATTCTTAGTACTTGTCAAATTAATTAAGAATGACAGGGTTTCAGAAGTATTTATCACTTGTTTCATAACCTCTACACAATAGGAAAAAATCTGGTTATCCCAGAGGATTCAGCACGTCAAGGTGCAGAAATCAATGTTTCTTTAACTTTAATATTTTATTGATCCTATTTTATCTTTAAGAAGTGACAGCATAGAATTGCTTAGGCACACCATCCTCAAGGTTATGCAAGTGCTCAATAGTAAGGTACCAAACCCATTCATATCCTCTCTCTTGAACTGAATAGACACAATTACTACAATTTTGTTTTTAATCAAAAGGCCTTGTACATTATCTTTTTCCATATTAGATGTAAACTTAAAGACAAATTTAAGGTAAAATTTTAACTGCAATTTCCATTGTGGTCAATGACAGCAATTTCAGGCATTGTTACTTAAGTCTCACCTGAGAGCAAAGAAGCATCACCAACTCCACAACTGAACTGCTAGATTTCATGCACACAAGACCTACAAAAAGGAGAAAGTAGACATAAATGCAAGCTTATGTGGCACCAGCTGCCAGCACAAACTATTGTGAAGTGCAATAGATTAGAAGCATTTTGTGAAAGAAAAGAAAACCTGGTTTTCCATACCACTAATGCAGCTAATAGTAATACATTACCTCCATTATTCACAGTTTCATAAATGTTTGTGTGTCAGAACGATCAGAAATGTGGTTAACATATGTTATATTAATCCACTGTATCTATATTTTGCTATTTCTTGAAGGATTGGCTCATTATATATGCAGAGAAGGGAAATGGCTTTATGACCTTTGCTTTCTCCACTGCGCGCTCTCCTTTCAGCCCCCAGCTATCAATCAAGTTTCCATTTTGTTTCATGGCAGCAGACATCCCAAACACTCCTATTAGTACTTTGACCCTTAACCCCACACTAAACCTTAGCAGAAGTGCAAGCAGTAGCCTATTATATATATTTTCAATTTTTTATAAACTAACTTGACGACTATTATTTGTATTCATGTTATGTTTTGGGTTTTTCTGTAACTGGTTTTTAGGCCCAAAAAAATAGTTTCCTATGTTTATTTTTGTCTAGACAGTTCATACACTCCCAGTAATTATTTTGCCTTTTTTTTTTTGTCATCCAATCCATGAAATACTCATCTATACAGATAACCCATCCTAGAGTCAAAAAACTTTGCAACCAGATTATCTTTTATCTTCAGAGAAGAAAACATGTCCCTAAATAAGATTTTTACTTCCCCAGCAAATAGAGTTTTGAGGAAAAAAATCACTTTTGTTTTTTCTTATTAAATGAATGAAATAAATTTGTTTACAATGGAGCTTCCATTAAAATGTTTATCAGCTAAAGTGATGTCCATGTGCATAAACAAAAGTAGAATCCCATCTTCTTGAGTCTCACGGAAGGCAATTCATACACTTCTTCCATTTCTTCCTACCCCAAAAAGCAAGCAAGCTAAATTGCTAAACTAAAGAACTTAAATTTCCATGAAGCTTAACAAAGTCTCAATTTTTATATCAGCAGTCTTCAGTCAAACATTTGGCAGTGTT
The DNA here is from genome assembly GCA_013399695.1 of Formicarius rufipectus. Taxonomy (NCBI): domain Eukaryota; kingdom Metazoa; phylum Chordata; class Aves; order Passeriformes; family Formicariidae; genus Formicarius; species Formicarius rufipectus. The sequence goes on from VXAU01003084.1 coordinate 85,922, forward strand.
TGATACTCTAATTGTGTTTCTGACAATGTTAACCATATTAAGCACTACATACAGAAGGACTGCCAAACAAGCAGTTCCAAAAATATTTTTAAGAACTTTAATTCCCTAGGAAGAAACCAGATCTATTACTGCAAATACAGCTCAAGTGCAAGTGATCAGCTCGAGTTAACCAGCCATGAGATCCTACCATAAGCACACTTATCCCTGGAAACTCCAACAAGCTCAGGCTCTAATTCAAGGCACCCCTTTAATGGGACAAACCCTGCAACTTTCACTCCAAAAATCAGGGAACAAAGCACATGATACAGACAAATTATGAGAAAATTGAAAAACCAGTGTTCGCTATTAAATTCACGGTGTTCCAACAGAGATGATTTTTTAAATTGAGGATGTTGATATCTGCATTGCAGAACTGAGTCTCATTTTTAAACAGAAAATCCAACAGTAGAAAAAAACTCCTCTATTATCTCAACCATTTTATGACACTCTTCACAAAGAGGAGCCACAATCAGTATTGGGCACATGAATCTTCACCTTCTCAAAAGAACCAGAGAATTATTCTCAATACTGACAGTTTATTCCTCTTACCTGTACAGTTGCCTTCCAATCAGAAACCAGGAAGGCAGAAGCAGACTCACACGTAAGAGATAAACCAGAACATGTAGAACATGCTCTACTGACACAGTTCCCAAGAAGCCTTCTGCTCCAGCATCACAGTAAAAATGTGATTAACTTTCTACATAACATACTTTACTTTCCATCAAAGTGATGACCATGACACCAAATTTTCTTTTTAAGGCTCACAAAACACATTTCATACACCAGCTTCTATGGAACAATTTGCTAGAAGAGCTAGAAAACTAAGGAAGAGACAACTGCAGTTGGTCTTTCACAATGAGATACATGAAATTATGAGATAGACCCAAAGAGGTTGCAGAGATAGTAAAGATTAGGAGGCAATGACAGTGACCTCAGATGACTAAAGCCAGCAGGAACAGGAGGCAGTGAAATCCAGTGGACAGCATTGTTTGGAAAGGCAGGAAGAAAGCTTCTAAACGAAGAAATTTTCAGTCTCTAAGGTAAGACAAACCACACATTTAAAAAAAAAAAAAAATTTTAAATGGAAACTTACTTGTACCTTCTATCAGCAACTCCTGCCCATGGCTGCCCAGAAGGGTTCGAGAAAGAAAGGGAGCAAAATCCACAAAAATCTCTCTCAGAAGTGGGGCAGCCTTTTCCAAAGCATGTTCAAGCCTGTCTGTAATACTGGTAGAGAGATACACGTGATTAGCAACACCAGAAGGAAGTTACTGAAGTGTCTTTGTAAAAACGAACACAGACTTTGACAATGTCAAAGCAATATATGTGTAAGAAAGAATTCGTGATCTGACACTCAGTATTCTCCCAAACCCTCATTAGGTATTGGACATCAGCAAAAGAACATTCTTATGTTGTGTGGAATCAGAGTATCAACTGTATTATCAAAAATGTGAGACACAGCACAGCTATTCTGATGCTCATTTGGAAAATTACCTCATATTTGAGGCAGAATCCTCAGGAACTGAAGAAACTGTAGGAACAGACGGCAACTTGGAATTAGATGATCCTCTTCCTACAAGGAAAATAATAAACAAATTATGTAAGACAACATTACATAGATCAGAAAACCAGATCAGAAACTAACGCCTTGAGCTCGGCCCCTGAGAAATTATGGTTTTCAAGTGTTGTGTGGGCATTAGGCAAAATCTTTTCACCTCTGTGTACCTCAACTGTTTTCTTCCATAAGTCATATTTACTTGCATGTATATTTACCAAGTATGGTAAAGTTTTTTAGCTTTACCATGGCAAGGTTTTTAGATGCTACTTTAGCACAAATAGAAAGCAATTCAAGGGAGTGTTGCAGGTTTTTTTGTGAAGGAAGTCAGACCAGACAGTGGTGATCCCTTCTGGTCTTATAAGCCATAATTCTCTCTGAATAAATTCAGTAATGAAACCTTAGGTAGCAAATACAAACACTGTCTTACACCTTTAATATTCCTGTAATGTGCTAATATATATAATAATACTAACATAAAATAATATAAAGCCAAATGGTAAATTTTTAAAGCCTCTCTTTTGGATGTGCTTTCCAGTAACCAATTTCAAGTAACTTGCACAGTATTTTTGTGTAAAATTAAAATATATTTCCATCAAAATCACACAGGAAACAAAGTGAGTGGATATTTTCAACAGCCTGGCTTAAATTTTTCAACACTAGGATCCTGACAGAGACAGCTATGATAAAATTTTCCATTGCACTGCCAATGTCATTAGCATGATGGCAGTGGTATAACCTCATTTATGAGTTATTAACTTTGCCACATCAATTATTCAAAGGTTGATAGGGAAGATTGGGTCACTTATGTATCCTACACATAAAAAAAAAAAAAAANTTTGCCCAAAAAAAAAAAAAAAAAAAAAAAAAAAAAAAAAGCAGTTGTGTTATGTCAAATTGACACTACCATGGCTCTCATGAGCACAGGAGGACCCTGCTGTAAATATTCAATTCTGCTGTTTGGTACATAAGAGAAATAGAGCCTCCACAGTGCAGTAGGGAAGTAGGGATGGGTATTAGCAATGATGAACAGGGGGTAAAGCAAGACAGCCAGAGACTTCACAGATATTTTCTGCCACGATAGGAATGGTGACTCACAAATCTTACACTGCATTCCAAAGTCTAGAGAGGAATGAATCTTAGCAGACAGGTTTCTGTGCATTTCCCAGGAGCACGACTTCTAGTCCATCTGCAATCCTATCTCTTTCCACCCTTAGACCCTGTCCTATTCTCTTTCCTCTCACCTCGCCACTTTAAGAGTCTTATGCTGCTAGAAAGGAGGCGAGAAAAAAAAATAAAAGGAAAAAAAAGGGAAAAGAGCATGAAAGATTAATCATTTCAGTTGTCGTATCTACCTTAGCAAAGACAGGACTCTTCTCAGAACTATAGAAAAATTCCTGATGGTCCTACCTACAACGGAGTGAGCTCAGTTAAATGCAAGCCCTCTGGAAATCAGCTGCTAAGACCTTGAAACTGTCTCAAAATGTGTCAACCTCAACTCTCCAAAGTCTTTCAACCTAAATGAAGTGGAAGAGATTTGAAAAGAGATGGCAAAGACAGATCCCCTTAGAGAGTGGATTTATTTCTCCTGTCAATTTTCAAACTTCTGCTCCAAAACTCTGGCACACCAAGCTTCCTCCAAGAAAAGCTGGGGGGTTTTGGTGGGTGGATGGGGTTTTTTGGTTTCTCTATCCAGGGAAGATGTTTTTCTCTAATCCTGTTTCAAAGGCATAATAGAAACTAATAAACTATAGCATCAAAATAATTAAAAGTTTTGCTCTTATTTCTTTTTCTTTCTTCAGAGGTTGGTGATATCTTTCTGAATGTGATTCACTTACGCTTTCAATAAGTTCAATCTGAAGCTCTTACCTTGACTGCTGTATGGGGACAATGGGGTCAGAAAGGAAGTGAGTGGGCCATACAGAAAGAAGGATGAGAAAGTGGTGAGCAAAGTGTCAGCTGAAAGCAAAGTGAAGCGCGAATCTTCTGGGCATTGTATCCTAAATAATTCATCTAATAAAGGCTAATTGAATATATATTCCTGAAAGTTTTAACAGTGATGGCTAGATTTTGTAAATGTTTCTGATATTTTCATGAATATAATTCCATTTTTTTAAGATCTAGTTTCACACAGTCAAACCACCAAAAGTATTTTGGGTATTCCCAAAGGAAAATCTGTCAAATGATTTGCTGAAAATAAGAACAGACTCTCCTGCACAGAAAAACAAAACAAAGCCCACATAAGGCAACAAGCCACATGATTCAGCACTTCCAAAGACTCTAGTTGCTTGCTAGATACTTAACAGCTTTTTTGATTAATTTTTGTAATTAAGAGTTCAAAATAATTATATCATTTCTTATTATAACCTTTATATTCAAATAATTTCAGCAGAATTCCCAGTTTTCTCCCTGAAGTCCAACATCCCTATTCTCATTTCAAAAGGCACCTTTAACACAGGAATACTCTGAAGTCCATGTGCCCAGTAGTGGATGTGCACCCACACGCTATCCCACAGAGGGAAATCAGCACATTGGTCTGGGTAGTTCAAAACACCACCAAACTGAGATGGAGTCCAAAGCCTTCAAAAGGAGAGAGTCCTATCAACACCCAGCCTGTGCCTGCAGAGTGTCTTCTATAAATGCTCCAATGCTTTTTGCTAAATCAAAAATCTGTGGTCAGTAACCCTCTACTTACTGAGTTTGGTTATAATGTCAATAGTATATACAACTAAATTCCCACCCTATTAAAATGCAAGGATCATTTCACCAGTATAAAATAAGACTTAACAGTGCAGCACAGTAGCATGAGTTTAACTGTTAAAGGAGATAAAAATAATTCTATGTAATATTTAGGCCATCAGCAAAATAACTGAAGGAAAAAATAAAAAACAAGGGAAACATCTGCAAGGACAATGAAAAGGCACGATGGTCATCATGAGGCTAATAAAGAGACGTACATTCAGTCTAGGGTAACTTCGGGTTTTTGTTGTTTGTTTTATTTTTTGGGATGAGTTGGGGTTGTTTTGGTTTTCCGTTTTTTCAACACAACCAGTAAAAATAGTTTGAGTGGGAGGTAAAGGAAATCACTGACAACACAGGACATGATTCTCTTTTCTTCTAGAAATAGAAACAAACTGCAAAACAGATTAGGAATAAATGCAAAACTAGGAAATTTTAAGTTAAACCAACTTTCAAATATAGACATAACAGAAAAAGCACTGATCATCTGAATTTGACAACAGACCAAGGGCAGGCATCTATATAAACTGATATTCTTTTTCTTGAAGATTACATAAAGATATTTATGGTCTGAATTTCTTCAGGCTTATCAACACCTAAATCCACATTCTAACTCAGATAAATTTAATTAAAATGGGTGAATCTCAGATTTATTGCAACTGACCATTTCAGGTATTTTTTCCAATAGGATTAGGCACAGTGGTTTCTGCATGCAAATTCTGTTTTGTCAAAGTACTCTTTTTACGTTATTTAACTCAGAGTAGAATGAAAAGCCACCTCTTTTTTTTCTGCCTTTAGTGAAAAAGATGAAAATACTTCAGTAGCATATTTTCATCCACAAGGCACATGTGGGTAAGTGCAGTAGCTACTTCAAACATGTGGAACTAAACTGACTTATCTCTTCCTTATCCTTTCACTGATAAACTGGCTCCTTCAAACTGACAGTTTTACAGACATTTGCAAGAACATAAAAGAAAATGCAAATAGATCATCTGTCTAGCACCCTTACAGTGAAGCCTTATTGTTTATTCAAGGTCCCCAAGGGTCTAAACAAATAAGTGTCTCTAGCAATAAAATATTATTAAAGAAACTCCTTGTGCAAGATCCTTTTGCATGTACACTTACAAAGTACATTTGGCAACACACAAGCAGTACATGATGACATACTTTATTCTGTGAGAATAGGGATGAGCTAAATAAAATGAGAGCTGAATTAAATACCCATACCTCTTAATTTTATACAACAGACCTACCATAGTTAAATACACTGATGCCCTTTGTGGAAGAGGTATCCAGGAAAATAATGAGCTCATTCAAAAATACACTTCCGGGGCTGGAAGTGCACAATGCAAGACTACAACGAAAGGTTTTACAAGCTCATATAAGGGCACTGTTACATAAACACATCTGTAGGCTAAAACAAAACAGATTTCATGAAACAATGGTGAAAACTGCTCTTAAGAGAAGTGGCTTTAAAACAGTTTTTATACTGACACAATATGAAGCCATTCCCATTGCATATCATCAGCGTTTTTGATTCTCCAAAGTGTCATTTGCTGTGGTAAGTAGCCTTCAACTACTGTTACTGTAAAGTTGGAATTCTCTTTGAAATAGTTACTATAATCCAGTGAATTTCTTAAGTAACCTCCACACTGATGGTAACTCACTTCAAGCTCATTTTTCTTACATTACCTTAACTCCTGGTAATTTATTTTCTTGCAAGACTTCAAGTTCATTTTAACCTATGTATAAAAATCAATGAATTCCATTTGGCTTTGCAGAACAAGCCAACCGGGGGAGAAAAATCTTCATTTCTCCATATACAGAACTGGAATTCAGGAGTCACAACTCCATTTTTACGTCCCATTACTCCTTATCCCTGGGTTTCTTCCAAGCATCCACCTTCTTTTTCACCTCAGTCTATGACATGGCCTTGTTTATGCCTTTGCACTTTGGGGAACAGCCTCTGTGTCTTCCTGGGAAAAGCAAAAATGCTGTGGGCAACTATGTGGCGCAGAGACAAAACAAGTGGCACTCAAAGAACACCAAGTATGAAGAGGAGGAAGAAGCAACAGAAGCAGACTGGATCTTCCCAGTGTTTTCTATATTCAGAGCATCAACATGGACAAGAGTCAACTTGTTCCTGCTTCCCACAGACTTTTCATATTCCCTCTTCATAAAAGTTATATTTGAACAACCATTTCCAAACTGAACAGTGAAAGCCTCAAGACTGTATTCTTTCGAGTGAAGCATTAATAAAACACACCTGAAATCCTTCAAGTACGTAAATAGAGAAACTCAGAGCCATTGGAGAAAACAGTGGGAGTGCAAACTGCAAAACAGTTTCAAAATATTCACATCACTTCAGAACATGATAACTGCAATTGAAACGTTTGTAAAGAAAACTAAGTGACAAACAAAACTACAGGAACCCTGCTGGCACATTCACAATAGCTCAGGCAACTCAGTCAAGTCCTGCCTATCCCAATATTAGTCCAGTCTTAGCAGTAGCCCTTCCTGGACACAGTAGGTGCAGGAAAACCTCTGCATCAAACCTCACATTCAGCCTACAAGACAACCCAAGGGCAAACCAACTCCAGGGAATTTCCCCTTCTTAGACTATCACCAGTAAACATGTTCTTTTGCTCAAAACACCACTCTCTGTAAAAGACAATGAATGACCAGCTCAACATGGGCCACCAACCTTTATTTTCTCCATTCATTTCCAAGGTATTTCAACAATTGGACTAGCGATTCGAGCAAACCGATGACCCAAATGTCAGCCACGAGCAACACTCATGGGAAAGTTCAGACAAGGGCACATTTGTATTCAGGGAAGCCTTTTTGTGCTGTGAAATACTCTGCAGATTCAACGAGTAAAGGTGAAGAAACCTCTGCAAAAAGCCCAGGCTGTCTGAGGCCAAAACATGTTTTCACCCTCTTCCGAAGTATCAGAGGAACAGAGTGAGTTTAGATGGTTGTCTTTCCAACTTGTCATCACTTTGTATTTGGTAGGCCAGGATATGTCACATCCACATGATATGAGCTTAGGACCATCTCAAACATCAAATATCTGAGATACCACAACCCTTGAGCTACAGGCAGGATGTAAACTTCAGGTAAAATCATTGGGAGGGGGCTGCTGAATCCTGAGCACAAACAAATGGCAATGCAGGCATCTGGAACCAAGGAGACTGAGTGATATTCCAACACAAGCACCACATCTACAGGTGGGGTTTGCTCACATGCTGTACAAAACTTACTCCCAAGTTGAGCGTATGTACACAGTGCAATTAAAACCTGCTGCTTAGTTCTGTTTCCATGTCTGCATCTCACTTTCATCTCTATTTTAGAGTAAATCTACTCAAGTCTTCACAGTAAAGCATTGTACGTTAAAATTTCATTTATGACTGTGTTTATTTTACCATTTTTTAAAATGCAGCCAACAAATGTATGCAAAACTCACTTTGAGAAAAACAGACTGCATGTATTTTTAAAGGTAGCAATAATGTTCAATAAATAGCCTTTGTATAAAATATTAAACAGCCTCAAATTTATACTCACTTCATAAGCCCTGCCCTCAGCACTTTCAAAAAAGGATTTAATTTTCTTAATTACAACAGTAAACAGAATTATAATGAATGTTAGCTGAAAAGATGAGAATAATGTATTGAGTCTCTGCTGCATGAAAATAAAACGTAGTGGAAAAAACGTGATCTGAAACGAGAGTAAACTATATATTCTACTTTGGGTTTATAGGAAGTTTGCTTATTGCCATTTCCACCCTCAAATTAAAAAAACAAAACAAAAACAAACAAAAAAAACCCAAACAAACTCCAAAAAAATCCCAAAAAACCCCCCAGCAAATTAAGGCCTTATACAGAACCTGACTTCAGACTTAATGTATGCAATTTCCATGAGCCACATCAGATGTAAAACACTCCAACCCTGTAAAATTTTTGTTTCTGTGCCATCATTTTACTGGGAAAAAAAATAAAGAGTCTTACATTTTAATCTGTTTAAGGCATGATTTCACTTATCCCTTTACTTTTTCTTTTAATTAATTAGATTGCCAGTCTAAACATGTCTATTTTTAATCCTGATTAGTTTCTCTTTATGCATATCAGTTCAGATTACATGTCCAATTTTTGCCAAAACTCCCAGACATGCTTTAAGTCACACAGTTACAAACTACATTAGTATTGTTTATTGTCTGGGTTTCTCATACATTCTACAGGCACAGGAGCACCTATTTTTTTCTTCAATACCTTCCTAAAAGGGTGACTAAATTTGAAAATCCATGTTTGTCTGCTTTGTTTTTATTAAAAACAAGTCAATATTTACTTCAGAAATTGAAACAATTAAGCCCACATCTAATCTGGGTAAACTAGTCAGAAGTTAACAAATTAGAAATTATTTAAAACAACTTCAGGGGAGGTGAGGTTTTATTGTTTTTGAAACAGATTCACTTCCCAGAGCCAATCTTCACCAAAGAATTGTGGCATTACAAAAGACAGCTAATTCCCTATTTCAAACAGGATCCCTAGGTGAGTGTAGTGCTATCTCCTGCAATTTTGGTGACAAAATGGATTCTGCCCTTTATGAAGGGTAAAAACAAAGAATTCAATAGCTTTTCTTTTCCTTACTCAAGACTGGAACACAACTTTTTTTTATTTTCCAAAGAAATGGAATGGGGAGTCCAAGACAGCCACAAAAACCTCCCAGACCCTCGAGTACTTGAGGACCTGGTAACAGATCACTTTTCCCCCCCCACCCCAGTCTGCAGTTTGGATGCAAGTTCATAAAACCAGGAAGCAAGAAACTCAAACACTGAGGAAACCACCAATAATCAGGCATAGCTTGAGACTTCTTTGATTAAGATGCAAATCAGTTCTAAGTCTTGAAGTCAAACTTCATGGGCACAACCAATTATGAGACTCTACACAGCCTTGTGACTCCACCATGGCTAAGTAGAAAAGCATGCTTTTGACACAGCATATAAGGTTAAACATCATTTATCTCACACAGAACGACCAGAGAGACTAAGGGTTCAAAGGAACACTTGCTTATAAACAACCTACTCAATTCTGTCCCCACTGAAAAAAACTGTCCAAAGCAATTAGTTTGGCATCAACACTGAATTTGACCTCAGGCTAAAGCTATTGGAAACACTTGTATATAATTTTCAGTTCTACTTAGCCCTAACACACATATCCTTAGGCAAATACCCTAGAATTTATAAATAAGCTTATACTTTACCTAATAAAGCTGTAACAAAAAGTAGTCTTTAGAATATCCTGTTTTTATATGAAATATAAGTTAATAAAGTGTATCTTCTTTACAAAGAAATTATGAGAAATATTGCTCAGACATTTGCATTTGTTGCAAAGGGGTTTATTTTTGATTACAGCACTACTTTTGTAATTTTTTATTTTTAAACAGGTTAGCTTTTAGATTTGTGTAGCTACAGCAGCAAAATAAGGAATAATAAAATTATCTGGGGGACAAACTCTTAGAAAATACTCCAAAGTATTACTTCTTATTTTCATGAACCTGTGTGATGTCAATGACAATCAGTTCAGTCTAACTTAAAGTTGTGCCTATTTTTCTGTGAAGTATCTGATACTGTCCTTGTTAGAGCCACAGGAAGTAAATGCAGGCCTGCAAGCTGCTGTGTGAGGGCATATGACAAAGTTTAGACAAAGTAATATGCAGGATAAAACATCTCCAAGGTCCTTTTGTCTCACTTGATAATTTGGAATATATCACACACACTTCCATAGTTCAAATAGAGAAAACACCATACAGAATGCAAAACAGTATCTTCCTACATTATTGGCACATTTCCCCCAAAGAAAATACAACCAGCAATTAAGTATCAAGATTCTTAGTATAAGTAAGGCTCAGATATGCAAATATATATATATAGATATATACATACACACACACTAATTAGGATTACAATGGAAGGCAACCAATAACAATGTCTGAAAAACAACTGTTCTCACCAACAGTGTTCTACTAAAAAACATCTCACCTTCACATAATAAGTAACATGTAACACAAAATTGTATTTAGAGTGAATGGTGAGGGAAGAAAAACCAACAGAGGAAGGGTTGGTGGTTAAGTTGTTTGATTTGCCCTTACTTACCAGGAGATTCTCCTGACAAATCCGGGGCATGGGCTGAGTCTACAGAAGAAACCACACTGACAGCATTTGTAGGAGCACCAATTGCAGCTGCAGAAGAGGAAACGGTTGATTTCTTCGGTGGTACAACAACACTCCTAGGTGAAGACAAGAAGTTAGTTAAACATATTGTATGTGAAGGCTTATACTTCTAGCACTTCCACTTCCATGTCCTGCAAAAGTATCATTCCTTCCTTACTGTATTTTTTCCCTCATTTTTTGCAACCCACCTTAACCTAAGGACGCTTCACCTTTGTTTATGGTACATTTTTTTTATGGTACACTTTAATATCTCATCCACTTCCACAAAATCCTGACAAGGAAGCACACAGTTTGAAGATCACCAGGATAAGTGTTTGGCAACTGGGTTATTCTTTTCACCTTAGTTTCCCCAAGACTTGGTTTTAAACCTCAGGCAACTATTTACAAAAGAAGTCACAGTATTCAAAATGAAAACATTAAGGTGAATCATAAACACTAAGGGTTGCCTTGACAGTCTACTGTTGCTGGGGTTCTAATGCAGAACAGAAGAGTGACTGAAAAAGGATATACTACAGCTAAAAACATCCTAACACGTATCCACATGCACATAAAAATGTTCACACATCTTAAAAATACAGCTAGGAATTTAAGTATATCCTGTCAATCAAGTTTTATTTATATAACAAATCAAAACATTCTTTGGAGTTGAGAGAATCTCCATCTTTTATACAAGTTGAATGTCAGGCCTTACAGTCAGCATTAGAGAAAACATCAGAGAAAAAGATGCCAAATGACAAGGCGTGGAGATTTATCTGACATGTTACTAAGGCAGCTATTTATGTTATACTAATTTCAATTAAATTGTAGTAGTTTATTCCAAATACCTAAAAGGCCTTGTTAAGCATACATTAAAGGCATTTTTAATTGCAAGTTAGCTCCATAAACATGCAAAACCCTAGCTAATGAGGTAAAGAGTACAGCTGATATATAATGTACTCCCACTGCAGCGCTTACTTTTAATTACCTGGTGTTAACCGTAAGCCGAAAATCTTCAACATTCAATTTATTTAATCACATCTTTTGTTGACAGTAATATAACTACACACTGAAAGTATTCCCTTAGTAGCTTTAAAACATTCATTTTCTAAATAAAGTAACTCAGAAATTTGACCTAAATTCAGGTNCTTCCTCAGTCAGATGATGTCAAAAGATGTCACAAAAGCTGGACCACATTACTGATTAAATCAACCCTCCTTAATGGCAGGAGTAGGCAGGCACCATACTTGGAGGCAGTACATGTCATATCATTATAAGGGTGACTGCTAATGTTAACTAGTCACTAAAAAAATAGAAGCAACAACACCTGAGCCCCAAGTCAAGATATTGGGCCTAAACCATGAATTTTGCTCTTATGTTCATGTCTGTTTCCCTGAAACATGAACAGTGGACTTTAAGAAAATTTCATCTATTTAGACAGTTTTCTGAATTATAACCACATTACCAATTAAGTTTGCAGCACCAGGTATAAGGAGGAGATGTCTCGCTCAAGATACTGGGGCATTCACTGCCTGGAAATAGTTACTACTATTCTATAAGAGCCATTCAAACAACTGGAAGGGGTTGGGAAATGAATACAAGTTTACTAAATATAAATGCACCTACACATACTTCCAAACATTTCTCCAACATTCATGATACAGCACTAAAGCCCATGTGTACTCTTTTACAGATTTTAAGTTCTTTTACTGTACAGATATCTTAATTCAAGAAATACTAATCAATAATATTAAACCCAAAATCATATAGGCAGATTATAAATACTTGTCTATTCAGGTGGACTCCATGAGACCTTAAGTGCATGATCAGGAAAAATTTCTTTGCACACCCACTAAGTGACAGCAACAATAATCCATTTGCTGCTAATTAAGGCAGACACAACTGTACTGGATGCAAGGTTATAGAGCAGAACGTTTAGTGACAAATTTGGTAGTTGTGTACATATAGGTTGTGTGTGTTCAAAACTTACAACTCAGGTAACTAATTTTAAACTGGTAAACATCAAATTACCTTGAGCATAAAAACAAATCTTACAGAGCAGCTTTCTGTTTCCAGTGCTTATAGTCAATCAGAATGCTCTCAAAACATCAAATCAAAAGGGCTGTGTCCTCTGAATGCCTACAAAGGCTACTGATCCTACTCTCTGTCCCTACTAAGAGCCCCAGGAACTACACAACAGGTTGTACTGTTGTAAAGAACAAGCCAGAAGCACACCTTAAAAAAAAAATCTGTAAATGGCTGAATTTCAACTGATTTATGTAAGAAAAGAGCTCTTCCAGATGACAGATCAAGAAATGAGCATGCTGGAAAGATCAAGGAGGAGTTTTAGAATAGCAGTAGGTGCGAGCACTACTAAAAGAAGTATCTCACAGGGCATGTACCAGCTCTGGACCTGGATGGGAGCAAGGCAGCCTGTGTGCAGAGACAGCTGTGACCCGAACACTGCTCATCTGCAGCTGACAACGAGTGTAGAGAAAAGAAATCCCAGTTACAAGAGCCTTCAATTCTCTGCTGTTTCTGACACAACACTATATATTATCATCCCTTCCTGTAAACTTCTACTGACCTTCAGTGTGCTGAAGTGCAGTTGCACTGAGGGAGTAGTTTCAGCTATAGCTTTCCAAGGAGAAAGGCATTCAAGCAAAGGACTTAAGACTTTTTTTTTTTTTTCTTTCCCCCCCTGGACTGCAACAGACAGCAGCAAATGACCATAATAGTCCTTTCTGCCTTTTAAGATCTTTCGTGTACCTTGTCACCTTCCAATCTGTGGAATTTTGGGAATACAAGTACAGCTGCTACTCTCACCCTCAGTAACTTACTTTCCATGAAATACAACAAAGAAAAGGAACTATGTTCTAACATTTCCAATACAGTTTTCAGAATCCAGCAATGACATTCACAATAAGGAAGATGCTCTGATTATGAGAATCAGGAAATCTGGCACTTACAGCTGCAAATTAGACCTGTTTAGCAGGCTGCTTTTTCTTTTTACCCAACATCATTCCTTTTGCTCTGATTCAAGGAATAAAAATGAATAAGTAAAGGTTTCAGGTTTCAAAATACAGAAGAACATAGGCTACCTTATAAACAGTGCACATGGGTGTGCCTGTGTATTCCAGAGTCACCAAATGATTTGAACAAGAGACACTGATTCACAAAGTTTTCTGAGAAATCCAGGTTGTTCACTGTACCCCATTGAAAAAGAACTTTTAGCTAAAATATTAAGTATTTCAAAAAATCTACTTCATAAATTCAGCAGCAAAAAGGTCCTGTTAGGTTTTGGGCCCATGGAAGAACATAAGAGGTTTTGAACAACTCACCGTAAAGCTGTTTTCTAGCCCTGGACTAGTTCAGAACAGAATTTATTTTAGACAGTCATCTGCAAAAACTGAAATTATTCCTATTTCTGAGCCAAAATGAAATAAACAGTATTTCTGGTGAGGAAAGAAGATCCCTTCCAAGAGTTGTGTCAATCTGAAAAGCACAGCCAAAAGAAGTGCTGGATAATGTTCAAAAACTTGATATAAGGAAACCCCAAACTGTGAATGTACTTTATCTCCTGGTTAGCAGCCATGACCTTCTGATGCAAAAAGAAAATACCCTTAAAAATTAAGTTGCAGAACCACAAAACAAAACATGGAAGTATCTTGATATAATGGTAACATTTATGGCTTCCTTCAACCCATGATACAGCTGCAGGATTTGTTTTAGGAGCATCCATTTCCACCTTCTATACCTTCAAAGATATGGAAGTTCAGCTCAGTAATCACTTGAAGATTTGTATTTACCACATAGTGGAAAGCAAATTAAGATTTTTGAAGCATAAACAATGGTCTTGTTTCTTCATTTATGTTCCGAAATTCCTACATTTTTCCTTCTTTGTGTAGCAAATATGTATTTGCTTTGAATATTTAGGTGGAAATGCAACTGTGTTCAAACAGAAATACTTGCCATTAACTACCAGCGTTCCTTTGTGTTCTTCTTTCAAAAGATTATTTAAATGCTAATGTAAGGAAAATGAATGCAACTGGCAGGAAGAATGCAAGACAGTGGAAAATCAAGATTAAATATTGCAGTAAATAAACTCTGTGGAAAGCAGTGTTTAGTCCATTATTAAATCAGGTAAATTTGTCAAAAGTGTCTTAAAAATTCATGTGCTTTCAACGTCCCTTAACAAATAGAGCACTCGTTTATAAAGAGTACACAGATAAGACAGTCCTTTTTTTGTACCTAAACTGACAAGCCTTTCTTAAAAAGTTAAATATTGCTACACACATGAATAAAATATTCATCAATAAGTGGCCTTATAGCACATTTCCTCAGATCGACAAGAATATGCTGAAATCCATCTGTAATCATGCATTAATTTCATCAGAATAACAACACACATTAAGCAACCTCACATATGGGTAGAGATGCCTCACATAGGAAAAAATACATCAATATATTTTATTCCTTAGCATTCACATTATCCCACCACTTAAATTAACTCTCTATTTTTGGGTTACATTTATATATTAAAACATCCATTACCATAATATTCAACTACGGGAAAAACAAAAAAAAAACTGGAAAAACTGCAAAAAATATATTCTTAAGGTCTGTTTCAAGGACACCTCAAGCACAACTAAGTAAGAATACTTTTGAATGCCTCATTTATATGACTGTATTAGATGTTTGCCTTTTTTCTTTTAAAATCAAATACTTAAAGATTTAAAGGAAGAATTTGCAGCACGTGAACTGATAAACATAGCTCAGGCACAGTGAGATCAAGCCACCACAAATACATCTTAGCCAGAAGGTCAGTGTGTTATTAGTCCCAATTATGCTGAAGTGTAAGAAATCTTCTTGTTGCAGACAATTATTCACTGCTGAATGAGCACAGACCACTGAGCCGAACACTGACTTCCCTCACAGACAATAATGATCTATTCTGCCAAATTCTATAAGGATTTACTTACTGAACCCTTCCTTGGTTTCAGATCACTGGTTCTTCTGTTTCAGTGTAAAGACAGAAAATACCTACATGTCCTAAAATTTTAGGATTTTCCCAAGTATTTATTTTTCATGAAATTGGCAAGTCCTCATTTCAAGTATATTTCAAGTTACAAATTTTCCTTGGGTGCAAGTCAAATATTCCTAATACAACACAGAGCAGTCCAAATCGATGACTTCACTGTGATTTAAAAATATTTACATGAGCTCTGATTCCATTTGACATATATTTACACAGATTTAATTCTCAGCATTCTATTTTTTAGCACTGAAAAGCAGCACAGGTGACAGTTTGTCTGTATCCCTATGGGATAATGGTTTTAATTCAAACCCAAAAGAAAACAGCCTCGTTCCAGGCTACCAAAAGGATGCCCACTGCAAGGAGCAAAAGAGCAATAAAGAGGATCAGAGATTTATTTCTACCTCTACTTTGTGAGGCAGGAAAGCAGCCTGCCATGTCAGTGTCCTTCTATGGGCTCTGCTGTGTGTAGATAATACCCATTCTCTTAGGTCTCCCTTGAAATACCCAAGGAGAAAGGAAGAATGAGAGGCTCTCAAAACCAGGAGAGATCAGAGGGTGGGGGGAAGGGAAGAGAAGATATGATAGAAAGAACAGGCAATTTTGTACGAGAACTTTAAAATCAGCTTGGCAGGGAGAAGACTTCAAATGGTTTGGCTCTTCAGCCCCTGCAGAATGCAAATTGTTGGTGCGCTGAAAGAGCTGAGCTTTTCATCACAGCACATGTGCCTTTATCTGCAGATCCTCCATTCTCATATTCTGTTTCTACCTACACCTGGGAGACTTCATCTTGTCAACAGCGAGTTAATTCTTTTTACATATTGGAGGCCCAAATCAATGAAGTCTAAAATGTATTCATTCCATATAAGAAAGGGACTAGGATGAAATTTAACTGAAATACCAAAAACAACCATTACAAAGGCACATGCAAGTCACTCACTGACAAATGAGTAAACCTGTGCTGAGCCAAACCAAGCAGCTTACAGACTATGTTCCAAAAAGATAAACAAGCTTATTAACATATCTGTTCTGCAAGTTACAGCACAGCTGCAGATTTAAGCTCCACGATACAATATCATGATTTAAGGGTCTTTACTCCTCTAGATCCTCAGCTTCCTATAATGACATGGTTATTGAATGTTTCCACAACGAGCAGCAGGAGCCAGGAGAGACCAAGATTTTATTACAAAGTGCACAGTTAAAACGGCAAGTGACAAGGTTTACTAGCCTAACTGAAGAAAAATGTCATCTCTCGTTTCATCCCAAGCTTTGGTCATTTTTATCTGTTTTATTTAAATTGGATTGCATTAGCAACCCCCACACACCTTTTTCTACAAGATTACTACTAAATAATGAAAGTGCAGGTTTAGGATGAACTGAAATTGGAACATTAATTCATGTCCCTGTGGATCTTGGGAAAAAGCCAATGCAAGTCTTGACCTCTATCATGATAAACCCCTGGCACCCACTAATCACAAGATTGTATCTTCACATAAGATAAGGGGAAGATTTTTGGCATGGGAATGAACACATACACCTAGCTGTTTGCAAAGGCTTGCAACCTGGCAGCCTTTCAGTAAGGTTTCACTCACATAGCTGTTACTGTATACTCTCCAGCTATGGCTGGGAAGTTGATAATCCTTAAGATATGAGGAGAGTTTTGATTTCTGACACAGCATTCCTGAGATAAATGCAGGATCAGAGAGATGCTTTGAAATTCCCAGAGATATCCCGCTGGTAAACTGCTACATGGGAACAACTTTTAACAAAGTGCCTTTAAAAAGGAAAAAAAAAATTAACTCGAAGAACTTGTGTTTGCCATCAAACAATATATTAAGTTTAAACCAGACACAGAAAATAAGAGAGCATCCCAAACCCTGTTTTCAAAAAAAAAAAAAAAAACAAAAACAAAAACACAAACCTTCCACAATGTAACTTGGTATTTTTGTCTACCCCAGAGATAAGAGCTACTATTCCCAACTCTATTCCAGTTTCTTGTAAAAAGGGTGATTTTTTTTATCCCTGGCACAATTCCTTCCCACTGTTGTCATTAGATGTCATTTCAAGGTATAAATCTGTATTTTCAGCAGGTAGTTGCACTGCATAAAGATACAGCCACCTTCAAGTGGCCATGAAATGTTCCTGTCTATCTAACTTTGTTTCATATACAGAGTTATTGTGTCTTTTTAACTCCTTTCTCAGCTAGTTAGGAGTAAGCTTTACCATACATCAATATATTCACCATAGATGCAAGATTTGCATGTCACTACCAGGTAATTGATTGGAGCTAAGACTCCTACATCATCAGGTACACTTTCGTCAACCAGACATACCCACAAAAGCAAGGAAATAAAAAATTAAGCCAAAACACAGAGCCAGTGACATGCTGAGGTCACATGCGACTGCTGAAGGACAAAATATTTCATACTACTTCACGATCTTCTCCTCATATCTTTATCCTCATCTACTAAACACAAAATCACTGGAAATGAATACCCACAAGTTTTCACTGTGGAGCAGTCCAGATAGCTATACAAACCCTACAACACCCTTTGCCCTCTGCTCTTCCATCCAGAAGCACAGTGCTGTCCACTGGTTCAGCCCATACACCCCTTTCAATCCTCCATGTATATTCCTTCACCAGACCACCTTACTTTCAGTAAGGATGCAGTAATTATGCCCCAAGGTTAAGTGAAAAAATGTTAAAAGTTGTTACAAATGGCTGGCACTTTGGAGGTGGAAAAAGAAAAGTGTCCATTAGGGACAGTGCAGCGCTGGAAAAGTAAAAAGCCAAAAGCACAAGTAGTTCAACTCCTCAGTAACTTGCTTCATAAAAACACCACAATTTAAGGCAGTTTTTTTGTTGTTATTTGAGTGACTTCCTAACTACACAGAAAATAGAACTGCAAGCGACTGAAGGGCTGCTGTCGATGCCCAGTATTGTATTAGTGTACATGTTATCAAATTAAATTGTGCAGCTTCCTCTGATAAGGTTCTGCAGGTGTAATCTACCTATGTCAGTTCTCAGGAGTGCAAGTGCCTCATTATTTCCTATCTAGTTAACCTGCTTTACACCAATTCAAACCAGATTTGCACAAGCAGCATGAACCTTTGGTTTCAACAACAGCTAAACAGTAATTCCTAAACACAATAAGCACTTCCGTACCAGTTCTCTAGACAAATGTTATTTTGTGGCTGAAATATCTATCAAGTAGCAATAATAAGAATTTTATGAGAAAAAAAAAACACTACTCACAGACTAAACCATTATGCTATTTGACATCAGCTGCCCACTTGCAGCAAAGAGCAATGAGAGGCCTCAAAGGAGAAGTGCCAGAAGCACTTGGGCAGCAGCAGGGAGAGAGGTGTGACAAGTCCTAATTCAGTGCACCCCTTCCAGCAACTTCCCCCTCTGCCTCTATCCTCCTACTGCTCTCAAATCAAGTTCTGCTGTTTAGCATCACAGGCAGAACACAGTATTTACTTTAAGACAAGAGCAAGGGGCCGAATGCTGGCTGGCACACACCATCTGGGTCTAATCTAGCCAGACAACCACCACATCTCTTCCCCCACTAGTGATATGGCAGTCTGAGCTGAGAAGACATGCTGTGACAGCTGCATCCATACCCCTGGCAGAACTGCAATCCTTTCTTGGGTCATCTGCTAGTCTGAACAAGGCAGCCATAGACTCCAAAGACATCAGAGCCAGAGGAAATTCAGGACTAAGCAGGGAATTAGATACCAGTATGGTAAGGGACCCCCATGCACCAGAGCGACTGCAGGGTTTCTGGATACAACCAAGGTTTTTCTACAGGCAGGAATGCAAGTGTAAGGGGATTCTTTCTTTTGTTCTTTGTTTTCTTTGCCATTTTTGGGAATCCCAGAGAGGTAAAAATCAGTAAGTCTAGTAAAAGTCAGTGTGGTCTACCATACTTGTGAAAAGATAAGGAGCTAATGAGACTGAGATATAGGGGACATCAAAATTATGATCAGGAAGGAGACTTCCTTTTAAAAAGAGAAACAAAGCCGGAATTCTTTTTGAATTCACCACAGCACTTGAATATTAAGAAAGGTAAAAATGTATTAAAATTAAACACAAATTTAGAAGTTGTTACAACAACTAAGCAAACGTAACAGCTTAGGGATATCTACTAAATGAATCCCAAAAAGATTTAAAGTAGGCTTTTTGCCCCAGAAGGCAGAACATAGCTTCATTTTCCTAAAAGAATATGGGAGCATTCTATAGGTAGGTGGATGATTACCCCATTGGTTTTGACCCATGTGTAACTATTATTAAACCAGTATTCTTTTGCAGGCCCTTAGTAACAGATACAACTGTGATCAATACACGTGCTAATCTACACATCATTCCTTTATGTTATTTAACGTCCACTTTATTTCTTGAGTTCTTTAAAATCAACTAAATAAGCACAACAGTCCTCATCTGCCAGTGCTACATTTAGGAAGAGAATAGGAAAGACAAAGGAAGAGTTTACACCTTTAATCTTGTCTTTTACTCTTGCAGTCATTTCTGGGCAATTCATAGGCCCTCTTGCAATGTTGCTTCTGAGCTGCAACATGCATAGAGACAGGGAAGTTAAGTCTTATAAAGACATGCTGGTTTCAAGACCTTCAAGAACAACTCAATCACCAGTCATGTTTCTTTTCCAAGGCCTTTCATAGTATGCCAACCCACACAGTGTAGAACTTACCTTCGTGATGAACCTATGTGATGTCAGTGGACTTGGCAGTCAAAGGGTGTACTCCTCAATCAAAGCATCTTGATTAATATTAAAGAACAGACAACCTTGCACATGAGTTCTGACAAAGTGTGAGTTCTCTTGTTCCTTACAGACACCTTAAGTAAAATTAAATAGCCCAGATATTTCAGATGTCACATTACCTGTCAAAGGAATGGAACTGCACAGGCTGCTCAGCAGCTCCATCACCAAGAACTCCAAGAAAGGACGGTGGCAGAAGAGTGGCATCCACTGCAGTCCCATCCGCTGGTGTGCTGACCAGGCTTCTCAAGATGTCCTTTACATTGACATTTTTTGCAGCTGGCACAGAAGCTGCAGGCTTACTGTCTTCAGCTCCTGTCTCTCTTTTGCCCTCCTGAGACTTGTTTACTTCTAAGGAGAGTGTGCACAGTACTTCACTGACTGCATCTGGACCTGCACTGACATTCGGAGGTCCTGCTTCAGCTGCACTACCTGAACCGTGGGTTGGTCCTGAAGCTGCTTCTTCTCCAAGACCAGAATCCCTTCTTTGTGCAGGTGCTGCACTTTCTGAATCTTCAGTGGAGACTGAAGCACCAAGAGCAGCAGATGGGTTTTCCACAACTGTTCATACCAAAAAACAGAAAACACATTTTAAGGTGATTATTAACAGAGCTGCATTCACCACACTGCTCCTGAAGAAGTAGCAGCAGTAAGAGACAAGTGAAATGATACAGCTTCAAGTGCTTCTTCTTGCCTACTTAGAGATGTAATATTATTTGTAATCATTTAGTAGGAAATGGAGAACAGAATAACTTCTTTCTGATTTCTGAGAAGCCTGAAAAATCACAACATCCAAACACAGACAAAAAAATAGAATTTATTGACACATCAGTCAAAGAATGAAAATTAATTGATTGCCCTAAAGAACAATTGAGAAAGGAGTCTGATAGTGGGGGAAATAAAGCTGGCAGTCTCTACTTACGTATACTTAATCTTACAATTAACGAAGAGTAAAGTTTCTGCAATAAACATTTGTGAATACTTTACTTCAGTGAGATCAGCCAGTGCTACACAGCAGAATCAACCTAGAGATCAGGTTTTCCTCAGATCAGAAACAGATACTGAGGCAAACTGAACATTATACTGCTGTTGGAGTGGTTACAATGCATGTATTTCTATACTATTTCACATGTACTTTTAAGCCCCATTATTTCATTTGGCCAAATAATTAGCAGTTCACCTGTAGCAGGAGTCTCATTATTTTCATTCACCGATTCCTTGCATGACTGGCTTTGGTTTTGTGGTCGTCTTTCATTCTGGGGTTCCAGTATATCTCTGTATTTTGAAACCATGAGCACAGAAATAAAATATACAACAGCCAAAGCCAAAAACTGAGCCTGTTTACTATCCTCCTGTAAAAAAAAAAATTTTCCATTACAATTTCAGCAGCATGTTTATTTTTCTGTAAAGTATGCCCAGCGCTACCATAAACAGACCGAGAGTAAGCTGATATGTCAACAATAGAAGAACAATATTCTCTAGTCACAGTTTGTCTCACCTATCAAGCTAGGGAATACAGCAATTGTATTAAAGTGGCACTAATACTTCCATTTTTCATTTATAAACATGACAACTTTGGCTAAGGTTGTGTGTTTTGACTACATGCTCCAAATTAGAGCAGAGACTAGGTCCCCTTTATTTCCAGGTGTTTCTTCTATTACATCTCCTTAAAAGTGCCAAGATATTACAGCATTTGCTGTGAAGTACAACAGGCA
This sequence comes from Formicarius rufipectus, assembly GCA_013399695.1. Classification (NCBI taxonomy): domain Eukaryota; kingdom Metazoa; phylum Chordata; class Aves; order Passeriformes; family Formicariidae; genus Formicarius; species Formicarius rufipectus. The sequence goes on from VXAU01003084.1 coordinate 107,991, forward strand.
CATATACTCAACAGAACTACAAAGCATCAGTGAAGGAAGTGGAACAAAATACAGAACCATTGTTAGGGTTTTATTACATCATCAGATAGTCCAGATGGATGCAATGCACTATGTGCAATTTAAACAAGATTGGCAAGTATGCATTTGCATTACAACTGTAACTTTATGAAGAGATTTTAATAAAACCTGGAAAACAAATCTTAGTAAGAGCTATGCCAGGTTCCTCCCCAGAGTTCTCAGTTCCTCCTAGTGAAACAAAGAGATGACCAGACATTAATATTTAGCTTAAGCCTGGCCCCTTTGGCTGTGAAGAAGAAAAGCTTCATACGCTTTGGGATCACAGGGGAATGGAGTATTTGGATCCTCACTGACCAGTCAGTAAAAAAAGGGTGTTTGGGTTTTTTTATACCTCATTTACATTAAAGTTCAGGTAACAGTCAATATTTACCCCGAAAAGTTCAGAGAAACTAAGTTAAACTATAAAGCTCATTCTATTATGACTGCAGTGCCTGTTGAAGCTCTATATTCCATGAAGAGCTCTTTAATAAACTATACTGGGAGAAGTTTATATGAAGTTCCCTTTTAAGAACTAGATAATATAGCTGGATCCTATTTGTTGCACTGAAAAAACAACCTATATTCACCTTGGCTCTATCCAAACTTTCACAAAATAAGGCAGAAACTGTAAGGGAACACAGGCTGGCAACCGGCAAGCACAGTGTGATATGGAGAAAAGTCGCCTACAAATGGTCAGGATCATGAAGAATTTTCTTACTAAATCAATTTTTGCAAGACAGTTTCCAACTGCACTTAAAGTTGTCATCCAGTGAATTGCACTACCTCTTCCTTATTTTTTCAGAAATGTCTGTAGAACTGCTTGAAATAAAGCTCATGTACCACTGTAAGTACCACTACTGGTGGTTAAGTGGATTCCATACGAGTTCTTCCTCTACAAGTACAAATTATGCCAATCATGATTCTCTGTGCTGAACAAAACTTAAGAAACTGCATGCAAGGAAAGCATTCAGATGCAAGTGAAAACAGCTCAAAAACTATTCCAAAACAGATATTTCAAAGTCTACTTCACAGCTCAGCAACTTGGCCAAAAAGCAGAGCTACTGCATTGTTTTATATTTATAATGAAACAAAAAGCCCAGTAGAATAGATGTACAAAAAGAAACAAGCAGAGGTTGTGTGTGGGGTCTGTTTTGGTGGATTTTTTTTAAATAAAAATGAGTTCATAAAATGTACATGAAGATTGCATCATTAGGATTATTTTAGTTGCCACCGGTATAGAAGGTTCACTTCCTTTTACTGATACTGAAGTAGAGGTTGAAAGAAGCTTATTTCCATCAATAATTACTGTAAAGATAAAACTCAAAAATCCTTCACTATTCTGGATAGAACAAAAAATCACTGTATAAATCACTACATTTCCTAAACAGTCCAATTATTGTTAAGTAAGTTCTGGTGTCCAAGCTTGTGGCCACCAATGACTCACAGCTGCTCTACTTGCTTACAGGGGTGTTTTTTTCAAGCAATCAATCTCAATTTCCTCAATATCAGCTATAAAGTTGCTGACACAGGACAAAGATATTCTTAGTCAATTCAAGACTAAAAAACATATGCATACTTACACAGCACATGCACACAAATTGGTTCCTCTGAGAGGAAGTAAAGGAATTAGAGACGACCTCTAATTTCTAATTAGCTAAAAAGATACTCATCTTTCAAAAAGCACAAACATGTTTATGATACACAGTACACATAAGCAGTTTGCCTATGTATAGCCTGTGAAAATACGTATTTGTACTAAACACAACATATTTAATACACAATGGACAGAATTCCAGAGAATCAGCTCTTTGGAAAACACCAAAGAGCCTGATCAGCAGACAGTTGGTTTTCACCTCTCCTTCTTCCCAATCCCAAACACTAGAGGAAATGCAGAGTATTATGAATGCCTAATTACTGTGAGCAGTATTCCCTTTCTGTACATTCAATTTGACCAAACTGTGAAACCCAAAGAAAGTGGTCAGCAAACAGATATATGTAGAAATCTAGCTACAAAAACCCCCAACATAATTGGTAACTTACTATGTCTCTGAACACCACAGCTCGAAGGCGGTTAATATCCATATCCTGCAGAAGTCTGTCATGGTCTCGTATTGGGGAAATGCCACCAGTCACAATGTCCACTGGACTCTATCAGAAAAAAACCAAAACAATAGTTTAAGATTCTGTTTTCAAAGGTATTCCACCAAGAATCAAGTGTGTACAATCACCCACTGTACATCATATTGTCATAACTAGAGCACAAAGATCAGATATGCATTTGGTCTTTAAAGGAAAAAAAAAAAAATCTGGCAAATTCTTGTCCTAGATCCATTTCACTGTGGCAGGTTCACACTGCAAATGTTACATTCACATCTTAGAAAGACGATTTCAGGATTTCCAGTCTTTGTGCCCTTTGACTCTATTAAAATAGCAGTGGTGCAAGTGTAAATCTAAAAACTTATTCCTTTGTACAGAATAAGAACTATTGACTTTCGTGCTCCTGCATGTGGTTTGAAACTTGCCTTGGCTGCAGACTTTCCTGGTCCTGTAAGGCCTTGCACTGCTTTCTGGGTCTTCCCAAGGTCTCCAATAGGCTTCATCTGTGCATGCTGCTGACACTCCAAGCAATTTCTTACTGCTACTGCACATACTTGAAAAGAAAAGAGACATGAAGAATTGTTCTGAGAAACTCTATTATCTACAGTCCCTTACAGAGATGTGAAACACAATTCTGCTTATCACTTAAAAAGTTTATGCACGTCAGCAAAGGATTTTTGCTTTGATGAGTTTGAAATACTTGCAAAACAACACTCAAAATTATTTAATAATTTATGACTAAAAATTAATAGCAAACTATTAGAACATGTATGCTGTATCTAATGGATACTTTAAAGTGAGCAAGTTAGCAACCCTCACTGCAATTTTACCATGCATCAAACCATGGAGTGGGTAGGGTGAAGATAGCTGAGTTTCATAGACTAGCAAGGGGAAAAAGACAAGTGATGCATCAGTGAAACAAACTGCAATGTTTGCTTCACAATACTCTGTTACTCTCTGAGTAAATGCTCTGAATTTACACAACTTATTGTTTTTCAGTTACACAATTATACCCCACTTCATCTTCTAATATTATTTGCAAAGGAAAAAAGACCTACCCTACCTCTACACCTGTTTGCATCCCATAAATGTTGTTCTACCTGCACAAAGTTTTAATTGCCTAGAAAGGGAGAGAAAAGCTAGATACTGTTGAGGCTCTGAGTTGCTCTGGTAATCATGCAAATTAAACTTCTCATTACAAAAAGTCTTAGAGCATGCAACTAGCACAAATACTCTCCTCCTGCATTAACTACCTGAACCCTGTTATGATCTTGTGTGTTCTCATTTACAGAATATCTGCTCCTGTTTTAGGTAATGACCCCTTTCTTTCAATCCAATTTGACACAAACATACTACAATAACTGGATACACCTACTACCCAGTTTGAACCCTTCAGAAATTCACATCTAGTCTTCACCATACCTCCATCTACTGACCTCAGGTTTTACACCTCTTGTGTTGCAAAACTTCATTGTTTTTCATACAGTACAAGACTACTTTTTCTTAAAGCTGCTATATTCTCAGCCCTGACTTTTTGGGGAACTTTGGTAAAAGAAATATCTTCATGGATAAAATGAAAACATGCAACAAAACAGTCAGACTACCAAACTTTTTTTTATTTATTTTATTTAAACTTTTAAGGATGAAAATATATGCATTGCAGAATACAGTAATAGTGAAATATCCTAGGACTAAATTTAATCTTGATTCAACAAAACAAAGGACAGGGGAAAAAATAAAGCTAACAGTTGCTAACTATTTAGTAGTAGCAAGCTCCTATGCTCACTAAGTGGTTTAATTTGCTTACCCAGACGAAGACACTGTCGTAGAATTCCTCCAGATGACATATTTTTCTCAGACTCAATTTCAGTGAAACCCAGAGAGCTTGCAAAAATTAGCACATCCACAAGGTTGATTAATCTCTGGAGAAATGTTAAAGATGCTTCCACTGAAAGTCCTTGAGTTGGCTCAATATTCTCCAATTCATGCTACACAGAGAAAAATTGAAAGCAACATTTACTTCTTCACGAAGGTTAATATTCCTACAACTTAAATAGAGAAAAATATGTGCTAGAAGTCCATTATCAGTCACATTCAAACGTAATCATTAGGTGTATTCTAGGAACAACCATTAGTATCAGAATTTCATCCCATTTCAGACCACTGTGGGGCAACAAAGCCAGGTAACTTCTGTCTTCAGGCAAAGAAGGCAAACACCCAATTTATCTTAGGGAAAGCATGGAGTTAGCAAAGGGAGGAAAGAGATGCCTGTGGAAATACCACCTTATGCATTTCCTGTTCCCCAAAAAGACAGATACAATACTTAACACACTTCATATAGGAAGGCATCCTCCCACAAGTGATAAGTTTCAAATAAAAATGGCATTTCTTACAGTGGCAGATGTGGCAGCAGAAAGCAAAGGCAATATACCACCACAGGCCATGATCATGTTGTCCAGCACTTGAGAGATGAGGTGAACTGTGTTGTGCACAAATACGACATTGTCACTGCTATTCACAAAGTCCATCACAGTTTTTGTAGAATGACTGTCCAAAAAAAACCACACATATAAAAAAAAAATCATTCAGAATACACTTTTTGTGGTATTTTAGCATATTTAAGTTTTCACAAAACTAAACCCAGACAATTAACAGTGGAGCAGCAAATGACATATAACTGAAAAGGTCAACTGATGTACCTCGATCTAAACTTAAAACCACCTTTCCTTTCTGTTCCTAAATTGCTGAGGATCACATGTTGCTAAAAGCACTGAGATGTGCATTAATCAGCATTTGGATAAAGATACATTATAGGCTGGTCTATGACTAATTGCTATAGCAAAAGTCACTGGATCCAGAAACAGAGTAAGGTTTCCTGAAACTCTGAACTGGATTTGAATGTAAACCTCTGGAAAACTGTAGCAAGTACTAAGGCTTTCTCAAAGAAATGAAAAATCAATTAAATACAACACTCATATGAAAATTCTTCAAAACAGAAGCTAAACTAAAAATACATTTTAGTTATATCTGATGATGATAGATTAACTTACAGAAGTCCTAAAAATTAAAGGGAAAAGTTCACCTCAGTTTAAATTGTTTTAATCACTTAAATACCTCATACCTTCAGCTTTATGTTCCTCTTCATCAGATCAGTGCAGCCATATGGTTCAATTTAAATCTGACATTCACTACTACAGGCTAAAAATACACACCTCTCTTTTTCAAGTTATTAAATCTTAACATTAAAATGCAGAATCACAACTATTTTTAAAAATCTTGATAATCACATTCCAGATTCCTGTTACAAGGTAATTTTCAAATGAACATCAGTGTTCACAAAATCCTATCGAAGCACCAACATACCATTGGTAAATGCAGGAGTAAGAAATACTTTGTACTAATATTTTGTTCTAGTCCATATTTAGATAATAGGAAAAGATGCAGATCCTTACACGCATTAGGAACAGGAAAACATTGGTCAAATAAAAATCAACAGCAAAACTGTCACTGACTTACACGCAGGCAGGATTTCAGTCAAAAATCTATATGCAGGCCCTCAGCCAATAGACATTTCTGTCTGCAAAAAGTCTTAAAGCAATGTCTGTGAAAAATGTGGTCTAGGTCACAAAATAAGCAAGGCTACTGATAAATGAATGAAACACCAGATGTCCAAAATTCAAAGCCAGTGACTCCCTCTGAGGCAGTTTCAACACAACTAATTATAATTGAAATGACAGTCTAGATCACTCCCCATGAAGCACAGAAAGGTACCTTCTCCACATCTGAATATCTGTTTCTATGGAGAAGAGTAGGTCTGTGAGCAAGCGCTGATGCATCAGTGACCACTTGAACTCAGGAATACGGAACACAGTTGACCTCGTGTCTCTTCTCTGCCCATCCAGGGCAGTAGCCAGCTCTTGTCCTGAAGAAACTTGCTGCCTTGAGGTCTGAATACACAGTTTGTAGACAAAAACAACCAAAAAAAAAATTTAAAAAAAGGCAGGTGGGGAAGAAAACCCAAACAAATCCTGGTTATTAGTTTCCACAGTATACATTGAAATACTTTTAACAGCCTTGAGATTTTAGATATCCAGGTATAGACTGTGTACATGGTTACAAATAAAGCTAAAACTATTGCATAAATGCTATTTAATGGATGTGCCAAGGCTACAAACTAGTCTACAGCTGCACTACCACACCTGTCAATCTAGGCACACAGAAGCAGCAGCCCAACCTTACCGCAGGGGGAGCATAGGTTGCTGTAGACAGTGGTTTTCCTCCTTTAAGGAAGAATGGTGCAGAATGAAGAGCATCCATTAAGAGGTATTTCTGCAGAAGGGAAGGACTCAGATGCATGACTATTTAACCACGAAAAGCTGAGAGAGAAACTAAAGATTCAAGCGGGTGGAGCACTGAAGCACACAACAGAAGACCCATTTGAAACTACAATGGCACAAAAGAGGTAGGATGATGTGATCTAGAGACAATCATATCGAATTTTATAGTTGACAATTTTTATTTTCACAAGTTCTATCAGGAGATAAAAAACTTTGCTTTTTTTTTCTGCAAAAGCAATGTTTGTTCCTCAATAATTATAACAGTTAAGAGACCAGACTGAAAGATTAAAAGGGAGGGTGAGGAAAGTAGAAGAAATTCCATCAAAAATCCTCTCAGAATATATAAATGTTTCTCTCAATTCAATAGAGTTAAGAAGTACCAATACAGACAAAGTGCCCATCTGGCAAAACACTCAGTTGTTATCAGCAAAGCGAACAGACAAAAACTAAAGCCTTAGAGACTTCTCAGCATACAGATTAGTAAGAATTATGGCTGTTATAATCCAGGGTTAAAAAAGCACTCTACAAACAACTCACAAAATTCACGCACATTAAAATTCCCCAAAATGTGCATGGGTACACTTCTTCCAAAATGTCATGAAGTAAGAACTTCCTTTTATTTTTAAGCTAGACAGATAAAGGACAGGTAGAATTTACCTCAGGTAAGGATCTGAGAGGCAGAGGTGCTTCTAGACATGTGCTAGCTTTCAGTTCCAGTCTTTCTGTATCTGATGCAACACTGGAAACATCAAGCTTGGCAATTCTTTTCTCAGAAGCTCCAGCAGGCTCTGGCACATGTGCATTTTCCACAGGTGTTTTGGTTTCACTAATGTTTTCTTCCTTCTGCTTTTTTTTCCCTTCTGAATTCAGCTGAGTCACTACTTCTGGAACTGCAGAACTCACTGTTTCCGGTAAAGTCAGCTCTTGCTTTTTCCCACCCACACTTTCAGTACCTTTGCATTGTAAAGCCACAGCTTCAGGTTGCTTCTCTGCTGCTTTCTCCTGCTTTGTCACTTCACTTTCATTAGAGCTACATTCATTGTTCCCTTCTGCAAAATCTCCTGATGGTAAAGGAATGCTACTTTCATCTTTCAAATCAACAAAGTCATCTTCGTCTTCCATCTCAACTGTTGATTCTTCCAGTCTTTCCAGACTTTTGGGAGTTTCTCCTTCCAAAGTACTTTGCATTGCTAGAGAAGCAGCAGTGACAGTATCTGTTTTTTCTACAAGCTCCTCAGCTTTGCTTGAATCTTCAATTGCTTCAGCTATTCCAGTAGTAATTTCTGAAACACTGGGCCTTACTGTTTCTGTTTCTGGAGACACTTCCACACAAGGCACTGCTTTTAAACCCTGTGTGGTATCCCTGTCTTCCCCCTCTAACTTCTCCCTGTGATTAGACACTGAATAAGTTTGTTGGACAACATCTGATGAGTAATTGGTCTCTTTTTTTTCAGTTCTGCACTCTGTATCATTATCAACAACACAGGGACAAGCAGCAGCACCTTCTTTTAACTCTAAAGATTGTTCCTTTCCCTTGGTTTCAGCTTCTTTGCTAACTCCAGAGATTGTTCTAACTGGAGTTGAAGAACTTCCTTCACCTCCTTTCTCTTGGTACTCCCTGTACATTTGAGAAAGGCTCTCTTTGTGTATTTCAAAAGTTACCTAAAAGAATAAAGTTGAAAGGACATTAAAAATTATATATTAATGACTATTTTTCTTGGGGGNTCAAATCACAAATTTATGTTGGATACAGTTCTCCTGAAAAAATGGTTTCATGTTGGGGATTACTTCATAAGCATGTTTTTCTTATGTCTACCTATTATTTCTGGCTAAAAGAAAAAAAAGCAACACCAGTGTCAAACAAACAAAACACAAACACAAAAAACCAGGCTGATCCTAAGGACATCCTAAGAGTAACATCCATAAAATTACCAGATTTGAGTTAACTGACAATCTCAATTTTTTTTTGTGACGGGGGGGACATTGTGACAAGTAACAGAGGCCTTCATCTCATTTTAGCACCCTGAGTGCACTCAGTGAAGAGAAATAATAAACTTTTTACACCTTTTTTACTTAAAGAAGGACAATCCCACAGAGTCAGATCACGTACCAAAGTGAAAACCCTAAGGATCAACAAATGACACCTAAAATTCTCCAGAGGACATTTCATGTGGTGAATGGTATTTAACCTGTCTCAAAGACACATGAAAACAGCTACACAATCTGATTCAAGTGAAAAGATTTTTCTCTGTATCAGTTGAAAATAATATTGGCTTTAGGTATCTAAAAAACATTCCAGATACAAAAATTCTTTACATACATACTGATAAAACTCATTTGCCCAAATAAATAGCTGTGTTTTAAAAGAAAATCCCACTAGACTAACTGAAGTTTTTATTACACTGTTATTCAATTTAGTCTATCCACACCTTTCTATTTAGGATTTAGATTTATTTTCCATAATGCAAGTGTTTTTTTATCTGTAAGCTTAGTTCTCAAAATTTTCCCAACATAAGCTTCAGCTGAGGGTTTGGGGTTTTTTTCTTTAACTTCTTCTCATGAACATTTCCATAGACAAACCAGACATACATTCTACCAAGTACATCAACACACATTTTCTTGTTCTCTTATATACTCAGCTCATTCATTTGGATCTCATCTAAAAACTACATGTACATGGTACTCAAAGTCATTATTACTCAGTAGGAATATTTTCTCTTAAGATGACACAGAAAAGTCAAAAAATAATTTGACAGGTTAAAAAGATATGAGAAATTATAGTTAACAAATCAGAGAGAAGCAAATAAAGAGCAAAGGCAAACAAAAATATTTTTGGCAGGTTCTGCCATCAACATTAGGTTTTTAACATACTATTTTCTCCATCAATCAAGTCCCTTACTGTAGGAGCAGTGCACTATTCTAGCACATGTTCTGAAGCATGTTATTTCTTCAAGTTGATTTAGTTGAAACTTTGCTCTCTTGAAACAGAACTGGGATATCTTATTCCTTAAAAAAAGTCTTCAGGTACAAGTTTCCAATCAGTTATGTCCAAAAACTGAAGTGTGAATGACTACAAATGACTGAAAGTTCATCCATCTGTCTCACTGAATCTGTAAACTCTCTGACTATATGGCATGGCTAAAAATATTTTAGAAATATTGTCTTCCTGAATCGTACCACAGTAAGAATGTCAAAAGCAGCACAAAGCACAAACAGATCATGATAATCAGCTGTCCCTTGCACTTTCCATTTGTTTTCCAAAACCTGATTAGGCAAAGCTCCTACTTTTAGTCAAAACACTACTTTTCTGAAGAAGCAATCTTGAAAACTTGAACTTCTCTCCAGCTAGCTTGCCCTCTTCTATTCCTGTTACTTCCTTCTTTTCCAAAACTACTGAAAAGTTTCATTCCAGCAAGCACTAAAGAATTCGACAAACAAAAATGTCATTGGCTGATATCAGCAAAACTTATATGTGCTTCCCAAAAAGCACACTGCCCCAGAACTACTTAATTTTAATTAAGTGTGCCTACCCATATTCTCAAACGTCACTCCAGTGGAAGTCTCACTGAATTCATACACAGGAGCAAAAGCCCTCTGCTTTATGGCTTCTCCCTTTCCTCTATATGAACACGTTCTAGGGGCTGTCAGTCCCTTTTGTAGAAATGGTCACTCAGTTGTACCCCAGTTTGTACAACCTTGGACATGCCCTTCTTTATAATGCTGACTTTTTCCTAATGTGCTACCAAGACCACCTCTTTTACAAAAACCCATTGCAGCTTCAGATTTTTTCTTACCAAGTCTACCACCTCATTCATAGCATTAACTCCACCTTGCTTGAAAACAAGTCAGTATCCGTTCTCCCTAAGTCCAAGGTTGCTTTCCTCTCGTCCCTCCCCTCTGGATCCTCCACCATCTCGTGGTCACTGCAGCCACGGCTACCTTTGACTTCCACATTTCCAACATGTTATTGGCAAGTATTGGAGTCGAGCAAAACTACTCTCCTCATTGGCTCCTGTGTCACTTGGAGGAGGAAGAAGCTGTCAGGGTACTCATGGACTTCCTGGATTGCTCATGTCCTGCTGCATGGACTCTTCAGCATAGATCAGACCCATGAAGGTCAGAACCTACAAACATGAGGTTGATCCTGTCTGTCTGTAAAGCACCTCATTTGCTTCTTCTTCCTGGTCAGGTGACCTGACTATAATGTCACCTTTACCTTTCCTCCCTCCAAATCCTAATCCAGAAAGCCTCAGTTGGCTCTTTTATTTATCCCCAGGCAGAGCTCCATGCACTCCAACAGTTCCCTCACAAAATGAATGGGCAACTCCCATTCCTCATCCTCCCAGATAATGAGCCAATATCCCTTTACTGCATCTTTCTAGTCATGGAAACTATCCCACCACATCTGAGATCCTAAACAGGATTGTTACGTGCATGCCATGCTTTGTATTAGAACACTGAAAGCCCCAAATTCTCCAGCCCCTCATTAACAACTTCACTGGTTCATTAACAAACATCATAGGTAACACTTCAATTATGCCTTATAGCTGAAGTTCTTATACTGCCTTGCCAGCAATGGAGTCCCCTTGCCTCCAAGGTCTTTTCTTCAAATAACTTCTCATTTAATTTTAAAGATACCTCAAACTTCAGTGCGGGAAGAAAAGTTCATCTAGATCTAAGACCCTCCCCCATTTTTCAAATCCAAATCATCACAGAAGCAAATTCTATCTAAAAGCTACCCACTCCTCAGCAAACAGTGAAAGATCACAAGAATGAGTTCTACTGACAGTATAGAGATGCAAATAAATTTGCAATAAGTTGCTTTTTGCACAGGTATGGTCAGCAGTTAAAAACACAGCATATGGCCCAGGGATGAAATACGATCTCAGCCAATTTCATTTGAAATAGGGAAGAGACAACGCTTTGGAAGGCATTACAGAGCAATACTGAAAATGAAACTGCTTGGCAGGATTGTTAATTGCTACTAAAACAAAAACCTCGAGAAAAGGACTGGAGCAGGTCAGTACAGACAACTTATCTTTACAGATGGGCAATGTAAACTTAAGGGCAAATAAATCCAAGCACAATTTGCTGAGACTCTACACTGATTTCAGAAAAATGCAAGAAACTGTAAGGAGACAAACACTGGTACAGAAAATTAGACAGTATAGAACTACAGGAGAACATCATCTCCCTCAAACAACAAAAGCCACACAATAGGGACAGGAATTTCTACTTTCACCACAAACATCAGCAAGAATTCATGTCACCATTATTTGAAGGACAGTATTTAACATAAAGCCAAATGAAAATAGCAAAGTACAAAATTACACAGACTACCTGAAACAATGCTTTTATAACACACATTTTAAGTTTGGGGTTTTCTCACTTATATTAAAGAGCACAATTTTAAGAAATACTGCTTTGTAAAATCCAACTTTTCAACAAGCCTGTACAAACAGTTCTGATCACTATGCTGATTTGTAATTTGGTTTGATAGGAAACCAAGAAGCAGTGGTACTACAAAGGAGGCACTAGACAATTCTTCCTCCACACTTCCGTTGTATGACATGGCATTTATGGAGCACACAAGTTCAGAAAGCCAAAAAATACACCCAACAAAGAAAACATCTAAGGTTAACAAAATCAGCACCAATGAAAATGCAAAATAAAGTAGATACTATAATTACTAAAAAGAAGCAGACAGTATATAAAGGGTATTAAACATTAAGTATTGGGATCTGCAAGCACACAATTTACGAGACAACTCTTAGCTTGAAGAACCTTAAATGTACGTAATTTTTTATTTTCCTTAAGGCATTTGCAACTGTAAAGCTGATAATACAAAATTAATTACTAGAAATTGTTCTAAATTAGAGAGCTAAAAGGCCAATCATTAATCTTCACCATCATTTGATGGTTAATCCATAGCTCCCTGCAAAGCTTAGAATGCATCTCTACGCACTACTAGTTAAAGACACTTGTGAGCTAATAACTGCAACACTTGCCTCTGTCATTAATTTTAACTTAATTTGACATCCAACATTTACTAATTGCCAAGGGGAAAAATTAGCATAGAGTAATGAGAAAGGGCAAAATGATTGACATTTGCAATACAAAACAGAGAGAAAATACTTTAACTATACGTTAAGATTTTGTCTTCTTTCCCCATTATTAGGCAGGCCATTTTGTAGAGAGTGGAAGGGAATGTCTGCCAGACAATTATATATACTGATGCTTCCTTGTAGAGTCTGCTCAGTGCAAACCAGCTTCTGTGCCGCTGACACCATCAATAAACTCTTCATAATTCCAGAAAGCATTACAACTTTCTAAATCTCAACAAGGACTTCACTGACCTGTTTTTCCACATTTCCTCTAGTAACACTAACTGTGCCAAAGTGTCATCCAATCTCTAAACAAAAATAGGCCTGTTTAGACAGGAGCCACCACTATCCAAAGATATCAAAACTAATTTTCAATTCAGCAAAATAAAAGATACAAAGGTACTGTGAGCACCATACAACGACTTACAGTCTGGAACCCACTGACCTGAAGAATCTCTGGGTTATTTCCCAGAGTTTCACAGAAGAAAGCTTAGAAAAGCAAATTAACATATATTACGCAGGACACTACCTATGAGAGGCTTCTAAGAGTCTCAACTCCCACCAAAAACACATTCACTGAACACCCAAAGTGTGGGACAACCATTGTACAAAGACAGTTTCATGTTCCCAGATCTTGCACTTCCACCTAAGCAGCAATATTTTTGCCTTTTTCCCTTCATCTTGAGAATATAAATACTCCTGCAAATAATTTCTAAAGTAAGAAAGAAAGTACTAGTCAATATAATAGAAGTCTTTGCTTATCTGAGAGAGAATTCTATGTATGTTGGCAGCATTTTATTTTCAAATGAAGTCACGGTATAGCCTATTGTTACATCACCAGACAAGAATAAATTCAAACTGCATACCAAACATCTATTTGCTCATTTTCACTATGGCAACTATTGCCTTTGATTTGTTTAAATTGCAAGATATGAACACACGCTATCTTCTCAAAGTATGTATTTCCTCACTATCTCAATCCCTGCCACCATTCCCACAGTTCAGTGGACTGTCAAATTCTACCTTGAGCACACTTGATATTTAGTTATTAACAAAAATATTTTGTAGCTACATTCAGTGTTTACCACTCTGTATTGTCATAATGCCCATCTTCAGGTCTTGTGCACTACCCACTTTGACCATCCTTTTCCGGTGTCTCCACATACTGTTGGCAGCCCTGCAGCAAAGACTCCACATCCATCATTTCAAATAACAGCCCAGAGACCTAATTCAGTCCCCACAGCCACAATTTGAACATTGGGAGCTGCAAGTATAAAGGAGGATTGCTTCAAACTGCAGCAACAGCAAAGCAGGCCATTAACAATTCTTGAGGCTGTTCCAATGATGAGAATCCCTCTCTCCCCAGGTCATCTTTGCTTAGGAAGATTATTTCATAGCTATTTGCCCTTTTATGCATAAGCTCTTTCCACTGTAAGTATTTCCTTAATTCTTCTTTTTGAGAACTCTGGCCCTTATCAACCAATAGCAAATCTCTATTACACTCTTCTTTCAAGGCTTCTGTGCAGCAAATCTTGTTCCTGCCTCCTTTATAAATTCTCAGTTTACCTTGCTCATTCTACTCCTGTTTCCACACTCGTCTTTCACTTTGAATCAGCCAAATTTTGGCGTTCTGACATTCTACTCACTCAAACCAAGCGAATAACGAGATGGAGAAGCTCCCCATTAACCATACACCCCACATGGGGAAGAGCCCATCAGTGGCGCAGATCCCTCCTCCCAATTATCCTGCCTCCTGAACAATGAAAATACCTTCTTCTCCCTAAAGGCATTGATAAAGCCTTCCCACATACCTACTACAAAAGAAGGTGGAACAAGGAAACACCTAATAAAGGTGATGGGTTGCACCATCAGGACACATCCTGGAGGGTACACAGCTCTAAAGGAGGCTGCACATTCCAGCCTCCAAGTTCCTTCTCCTCTCTATAACTCAGGTGACACTTCTAAGAATCATTCTATCTAGGAAAGGTAATATTTATTAAAAATTTCTACTTAGACCACAAGAATTAATATAATATTTACTCATTTCAAGTGTGCTCCTTAATCTGCATCTCACTCAACTTTGCCTCATTGACGTATTTGGCTTGGCACAAGTGAAAACCAAAAACCTGCAGTAGCACAGTGAGCCTCTTGGCTGGTTACCTCTGCTTCCCCTTAGGGCAATGCAGACACACTTTTCAGAGGACTGAAGAACACCTGAAGCCCTCAAAATGCCCCAGAGCTAAAGATCCCTGCTGTGGGAGACCTTACTGCCTTCAAGATAGGGAACAAAAACAGAGACAAAGTCCTCAGTAAGTCAGGAAAACCAATGGGATTTGGCGCTGGATTCCGATGTCCTCTTACCTTCTAAAACTACTGAGCCACATTCACTTCTCTGCAATTGAGTTTTTTAATTGCCATCATGTATTAACTCCTCCACTACTCAATCTTTGTTGCTTCTGCCAGTTTTCCCTCAGCAGAGAGTGATTAAAATCCGGCAAACACAGTACATTTAAGTGCTGTGTACACCTCTGGATTTTTCCACCCCCATCTCAAATTAAACTAGCAGGGCACAGAAGAACACAGAAATTCACTTAACACTTAAAATGTTAATTACTACTGCACTTCTTTTGAGTGAAAACTAACAATTATTTAGAAACACCTTGTATGCTGGGATCACACTTCTAACATTTCAAGATTATACTACCTATTCAGATCCATGTACAAAATCTTTACACGTACACACGCAGAACTACAGCTTACACATAGTAACATTTCTGAGTCTTAATGAAAACTTTCTGAGCTGGTAAAAATTAAAAATCAGACTTCACCTGAATATATTCTCTTAAACAGAATCACACGGTAACATGAATCAACTTTTAAGCAGTAAAACACATTTAAGGGCCTGAAATAAGCAGTCTTCCCATTAGCTTAAAGCATTCAGATAATTTAGGAGGGTATGATACTACATAAATCATTGTATTCTTTTAAAACTTGGGGAAGCTGAAAGGCTAAAAAGGTAAGTTGTCCACAATTCTCTACTTGTTTCCTATTACTATCCCCAAAATCACTGGTCCTTCTTACAAAGCAGCATGGCTAGGCACATAAAATCTAAGGCCTAGCTAGAATGGTTGCAGTGTTGCCAAAACAGAAGTTCTTAGATGCTTTCAAAAATTTAGCACTGGCCAGTCAGAACAAACCAGGGTTGTGATTTAAATTTTCCTTCAACATTTTTTTTAACTAGAAGCAACAGATTAGCCATCTTTGTATATCCTGTGCTAATACCTCCAAAGTATCAAAAATAATATGGAAATGAGCAAAATACCTGGGAAATACCTAGGAAATTTGGCCTTAAAAAGGTTACACTCACTTAGACACCTTCTAAATTCTGAGTGCAAGGAAGTCAATGTAGTGCAATTATTCTGGAAAAGCCACTGCTGCTTATAAAACGTTGTGCAGCTGTTGGAGGAGAGGGTTACAGTGACAAACAGCTTCCCTGCTACAAAGGTGGCAGGAAATCTATCAAACTGGACAATAAAATTGCAATTGAGTTTCTTTGGCTTTTTATAGCAGCTGCATGGATCTTGATGTGTAGCTCTGCAAAACCTATCCAATTCTGTAACAGTAGTCCTCTATGTACTAGTTCTTTATCATAGAATGGTGTTATAAATTAGTGGCAAGAATGGCACAGAGGGCTGTAAAAAGGAAAAATAAGCAGTAACCCAATAAAATTAGAGATGAAATAAGAAACATACAAATTGGTCATTCTCTTAGCAACGTTAAGGAAATATTTTTGTTCCCATAATTCCCACATTACTTTGAAAGCACGCAAGAAATCAAAAACATCTGAGATGCACTTAGCATCAAACAATTTGCCCACTGAATTATGTCTACACCATATTATGTGTGAATCTCAATAGTGGTATAAACAGGATACAAGACTACTCATAATAAGTAAAATTTAAGGGATTAAAAATTAATTATAATTAGCTATTAATATCCATTTATAAAGACATTTTCAAGTGATTAGCAAGGTTTTACCACAAAGAGCTTTTTTGTGAGTTATCCTAATTTATGTGAATGTAATTAACAGATAGTTATGAAATATCATCTAGTTTTACATGGCTAGCTGCATAAATTGCATGTATTTCTTATAAAAAAGTTCAAATAGAAGCTGCATAGTAAAGGTGGAAATTCCAAAATTTTGATTATTGCAGCATCATTCATATCACTATTGTCAAATTAATTTCTGGGTGGTTTTGTCATTTAAACGTTTTCATTTAGGCTTCTGGACCTGGATACCACTAGTACTGATGTCCAAACAGACTGAACTCCTCCATGAGTCCTTCAAACTTGCACCACCACACTGCTGCTTGCTCTGCCCACACTCACACACTGCAGCCTTGCCATTGCTCCACTTCCTCTAAAATGGGCTGGAAGAACAGCCAGACCTCACATATAGACCAGAAATTAGACTTGGGAAAACTTAGAGGAAGTTACTTCCACAACCACAGGACACCTCCCTACGCCAGGAACCAATAATGGGGAACACAAAGAATGAAGCAGGTCATCATCATCTCATGCACTATGGCATTGCACAAAACCACACACCTTTTAAAATAAACAAAATTCATTATCTGCACCTCTTTTTCTTTTTTTTTTTTTTTTTATTTTTTTGTCTTTTCCAAAATTATGTTGTCTTTTTTCTTGACATTTGGCCATGCCATCACAATAAAATCCTGGTTTCTTTCTCTAGGAACTCCAGACCATTGATTAGTCACATTAAGTCGCTGAAGAGAATGACCGAAAATCCATAAAATCATTTTGACATAGATGCTGTTTAAATGAGATTTCCGACATTACATTATCTCACAAAGAGAGTCTAAGAATAGAAGTACAGATTATAAGATAACATGATAGATAATTTCTAAATTCAATACACCAAGGCTCCGCGTAAGAGTTAGAAAGGTGGTCTTCCTTCATTCACTTCTCCATCTTTCCCCAGGGACAGCTCCCCAGCAATCACACAAAGGCTTTAAAAATTATGCCAGTTTCTATAAAAGTACATTAAGGATCTTTACTCTGGCTACAGCTGCCATTGTACAATCCACCCATACCTTCTGTATCTTGAGGGGGGGAAAAGAGGAAACTGTTTTTGAAGACTGCAGAGCCGACACAAAAGAATATTAAGAATGTTTCAACAGCTACAATGTGGTCCCTGCAAGGATTAAAATCCGGCCCTAGGTGCTTTGCACCTGCATTCCATTTAGCTAAAGTGACTGCTTAATGAAATTATTTCACCCACTTCTTTAATATATAGATTTCTACATCTGTCTCCCCACAGCCCAATAATCCACCATGGAGCTACGCACGCGATAAATAAACTGAACTGCAAACCAACACTGTTATTGCTGCCTGTAGAGACTCACTTTTTGTGAGAAAAAAAATTCATACAAAATAAAGGACCTCAGAAATGTTAGCAATTCCTTAGGATCATAAAGTGATCCTTAGGATTCAGAGATGTCCTCTTCACATTGTTAAGTTGCCTATACTCAAAAATAGGTAATCTATAATTTAATTCTGCTTAAGTATTTGTGATAACCAGAATAATTAGGAGGTCCACAGTGGCTTCAGTCTTTTGTTCAGAATCAGCCAGTATAAAATACATTTTATACTACTGTACCTTGTTCGTAGAACCACTACTAACTTTTATGATGTAATTCTGGTTGTAACAACATCAAAAATCAGACAGAACAATAAAAAAGGGTCATAGTCTCGTTCATACTGCAAGGATTTGCGTTCTCACCCTGTATTCCATGGCAGCTTAACAGCTGCAGCATCTGTCTTAACTTTAATTTCTTTGCTTTTTAGTCGTTTGTTTTACAGCTTTTTGATGTTACTGAGAGGTATTTTTGTCTATGAATAGATATGGTGCGCCACCTTGTGTTCCTGCCCTTACTGAAAAGCAAAACCAGCACTACAATTTTTCACAAATGCTCCTGACATTTGGTCATCTCATTTTTGGTATCAGGATAAACTAGTATCACCCAATTTGAGCAACAACAACAAAAAATCTTTCTGTTAAAACCATAAAATTACACTTAATTATCATATATTTCAAAGTTATCTGCGGCAACAGATCAAAACACAGGGCTTTAATTTAATTACTGGCCTTCCCTTCCAGACTGTTCTGTCACTGTATGATACAGCACATGGAGGCTCTAAATCTAATTACACAGCATAACAAAGTTTCCCAGATAATTCCCACACTCACCTTTGAATGTGTGATGGACAGTGTGTCCACCCAAACACGCCAGCCACCCCACTCATACTTGATTGCATGGTAGAGCAAAATCCGAAATATGGTATACACCATCTCGGTTATCTTCTGCTCCTCAGAAGTCTTTGGATTAAAACAGCAAAGGGAAAGCATCCACTCCTGCCACACAGAGCACTGCAACAAACTCCTGCAAAACACACCCATGGTATTAAGACATGTTTTAAAATACATCTTAGAAGTATGTATCAACTGAGCATTTCAATGTGCTTTAAAAATTGTTATATGCGAGCTTCTCTAATTCTACATACTGAAGGATATACTATAGAATTTGCTGAACAGCAATGAAGCTGGATCTGCTTAATGAGCTGAATTTACTAGGAGATATGGTTACTTCTTTAGCACACTTGTCCATATAGCAAGCTGCCTTACCTCCTATTTTCTCTGCTGTTATTAAAAAGTTTTATCATATCTGAGAGAAAGGCTCGCCGAACCTCCAGAGTTTCTGGGCACTGTGGAGAATTACGTATCAGGATTGCAATAACCTTCAAAATCTCTGTAAAAAAGTCCAGGAGTAACAATATATTAGTACTAAGAGCAGCATAAAATACCAGGCCTCTTTCAACAGTGTTTGTACAAAAACAGTAACGCCACATAAAATAGTTTTATACCAAGAAAAAGCACATCTCTATTTGAGTAGAAGGTTTAACACAAATCCCTTCTTCCAAGACTTCTCAAACCTACTCACAATCAGGCCTACACAGCTGAAGAAAATGGAACCCAACTTAAATTACTTAGATTTTTTTTTTTTAATTACCACGTTTAAGCAACACTAAACTTTCTGCAGGACAACTGACAAGCTATCGGAACCTGTCAGAATCATTTCTTAAAGGAAACTCCCATTAAAAAAAGCATCCTTTAGAAAAGCAACATGTGAAAAAATGCATCATTTTGTTCTACCTTAGTACTGCTGATTTTTCAAAGAACATGATCAACTTTCAGCTATACTTAACAGTTATAAAAAACTTTCCTGAAACAAAATTTCTATCTCTTATGATCACATTTTGTTCTCTATTTTTAGGAGACAGTAAAAAACATGGGTACATTGCACTTTCTGAAGGAGTGTGGGAGTTCTTGTTATTTTAAAAGGCGTAATTTTGCAAATAAGGGTGCAATTTGAACCCAGTCACTGTGACAGTTTCAAGTTCATCTTGAACAACTTGTTTAAGGAAAAATTCCTTATTTGATAGTATTAGCACTGATCTGAAAAAGGCACTCTACAAGTCACACTTCCTACTAGACCTACATAATTCGACTCATTGCTCAGACTCCAAATAGTCTATACCACAGCAGTGACTGCCAACTCCAAAAATCCAAAGAGAAAGTAACAGAAATCTGCTCACAGCTCTTGCTTCACAGATTTACCAGAAGGCAAATGCCATAATGCAACCAGATTTCTTCTCTGCATCTGCTTTGCTTTCCTTTCTCTCCCCCTACTTTCCACGTGAAGCAACCCACAACTGTGACCTACATTTAATGACAGAGTAGCTATGAAAGTGAAAATCTACTATTTGTCCAGAAAAAAAATAAACTCCCAAAGCTTAAGGCCACTGTATTATATACAGAGCATATTAATATTGTATATAACTCATGAAAGGAGATCAGTATTTTCACTTGGTTCAAAAGACATCTGAAGTTTCATATCAAGGTATTTCCCATGAAGTAAGCTAAGCAAAACAGTGAGCAGATACCTTTCTCCTATTTTCCATCTAGCATTGTCATACTGAACGTAATTTAAGATGAAAGCTGTTTCCCTGTTTCAGGTAATTTAGTCTGACATTACTAAATAATGCAATCAGAATTTTGCTGGAACTTTAACATGTATTAAATCACAGTATCCTGTGCATGCAAGCCTTGAAAAACCATTTCATAACATGACCGCACAGCCAGAAAAGCTGAGTTATGAACTACATACACATTTAGACATATAAAATGTCTTTTAAAAAGCTATAGAGACAGACTTCCTAAAAAATGCACATTATGTTTCATTTAGTATGGAAGAAAATATAAAACTGAGATCAGAAATAAGACTGGTGAATGTAATCAATAAGCTTTTTCATTGGTACTTTCTTTTTAAAAAAAACTTCTCTTATGGTAGCACTTCAAAATGTGTATCATTCTTACGAGGATTCTGTATCTTCACTGTTGAATCTGGGTCAGGATGTTGCTTATGTATCACTTGAGTGCAAATCTGTTCA
Source organism: Formicarius rufipectus (assembly GCA_013399695.1). Classification (NCBI taxonomy): domain Eukaryota; kingdom Metazoa; phylum Chordata; class Aves; order Passeriformes; family Formicariidae; genus Formicarius; species Formicarius rufipectus. The sequence goes on from VXAU01003084.1 coordinate 129,118, forward strand.
GTCAGAATCTAGCAAGAAAGAAAGAGTTGCCATATCAATGTTCATAAAGACAGTTTCCTGAAAAATAGTTGGATACCGTGCAATCATTATTTCACCATCATTCTACAAATCATTCAAAACAAAACCCACTTAATAACTTCCATGAAAATTCATTTCATCCTGTTCCTAAAACTCCAATTGGTTTTTCGCTCTCTCAAGTGCATGCTGCTATTTAAAATACACTGTAAGATAAATCTGAACCTAATCAAAACAATTATCATAAGGCAAGATCATTGTTATATTAAAATTCCACATATATTTGGGCATCTGCTTGAGATATACAGGTTACTCATTACCTACAATTGTTCATAATGTGCATAACCAAGCTAAGGGGATGGAGGGAAAATATCAAGTAGCTGGCTTTGGTGGGGGGAAAAAAGCAGCGCTCAGCTGCATCACGCTAAGGTTTAATGTCATCTGGAACACATCAGCACAAATATGTAAGTAATTTTCTAACAATGTCTTACAAGTAATTAGAAAGATTGGATCTTAACTACAGTGCATTACTACCTCAAATAGGACATTGTATGTGGTCATGGTGAATAAGCTTGTCTGAAGCATCAGCCTTTCAGCCAACAAAGAGAACAATCCATGTCCAAGCATGACTTCAGCTTTTCTCCTAAAATAGCACAGAAAGATAAAATAATCTTATGTATTCAACTAACTTTAGGAGAAAAAAAAAGTTTTAAAAGCATGCCTCAAGAAACACAAAATCACTGGAAACATATTTTTCTTCTTTTTTTTTCCTTAAGTCTTTCACTCTTGGTTAAGGAAAAGGTCAAGGATTCAGATACTGAAAGGACAAATCATTCCCTGGAGACAGCTAACTTTCTTCCACAAATGACATCCACACTCCCACAGGCCTAAAAAGCTGAAACACAACCTTCAGGATTTCTTGATAAAAACTAAGGAAAGGGCATCTTTGTCCTCATTTCACTCAAAAAATGCAACCATGGACAGCAATCTCAATAGTTATCTACCACCGCAGTCAACCTGATACATATTAAATCTAGCTCTCAGGAAGTAATATGGGGTTCAATCTCAACAGTCCAGTTCTTGCTACTGACTTCAGTGGAAAAGGACACTTTGAAAAGCAGGAAGCCACACTGCAAGTAACTGTTAAATGAACCTGGTAAGGAAGTGCTAATTCCTGGACACTAGCTGCCAGTAACAAGTAATTCCACCACATCAGACATATATCCATGGCAAATAAATTGAAGGGCACTTGAGTAATAGCAGCTGCTCTTCAGTGAAGCCTATATAGTGATTAACCTCCACTACAGCTTTTTCCCCTTTACATACAAACACCTCCATATAACACACATTAAACAACACAAAGACCAAATAATATATAGAATTTATGTGTCACAACCAAACTTTCTCCCTTCTTTTTTGGCGAGATTGAGCTTTAAGTTCTAAATCAGTACTTACTTTGGAGCAAGATGCTTTAAGAAATATCCCATCACTTTTAGAGCTTGCACCCTGATGCCTTCACTTTGTGATGCTAAAAGCTTGTAGACAACCCTAAGGGGAGAAAACACAAGGCTTCCTTAATAAAAATACATAGCAATTTTTGGAATGAAAATCAACTGCAGTTGCAGTAGATACAAGTAAATGTTATCTCAGCCTAATCTGAAAGAATAAGACTTAAAAAACTAGCATGGCATTTCTATTAACAGCACTGTAGTTTGCGATATCCCATTTTATTAAATATCTCCCAAGTATGAATACATAAAACATGGTGTGAAAAGCTTCTGCAGTACCTACATTCAGAACTCTCTTAATCTGATACTTTACCCAGAAAAACTGCTTTGGTATAAATGTGGCTGAATAGGAATAGCCATGTATGGAGGGGGATTTATTACTAACATTACTATGTGACATCTGCACAGACTGCTGCTCTCTCAGGAGTGACAGAGGAAGGCATCAAGTCAGAAGGCATTCTTCTCATTTCACCTACACCACTTTCTGCTCCTCACCTGGTTATGACAATGTTCTACACCTGCTAATGATTCTCCACTAAGGTTTAAGAAGAAAGCTCCATGAGGAGCATGTCCATAACAAAGCACTAGACTAACTGAATAGTTCTGGCTGTAGAGGAGTGTAACAAACACAGCAAGGAAAATGTCCATGAAGTCTGGTAAATCAAAAACAAATGGAAGTACAGGCTTACAGTGGGAAGTGTCCAGTAACCTTCAATATATTTGACATTACCAATTCAATCTGTAATACTGCACAGATCTCTTTATTTGTATCTATGCCCTCCACTCCCTAAAAAATAAAAAGAAATCGAACTGGCATTTTATCTTAACTTCTCAAACATTTATCTGCAATACATTAAAGGTTGATCTTTTAGTCAAGGAAGTTTATTTACATAATAAAAAAAAAATATCTAATCTTGGCCATCTGTCAATGCGAAGAATAACAAACACAAGTTTTTGATCCATGTAAATCTCCCATAAAATCATCTAAACACATTTATAAGTAATATTTAACTTCTTTCCTAGCTCACATTTTAGGAAGTAAACTACTTGTGGCTGTGTCCCTGTCTGACTTTACCTGGTCAGTAGTTCATAGTATTCCACAGATCTTTGAATTTATGAAACATGATTCAGCTTGCACCTACATGGACTACTAAGCTGCTTCAGAACAGAAAGAAAACGCTACTTTCCTAATGCTCCATGAAATCATATTGGAACAGAAAGCAGAGAACTCAGTTTTTACCATTAATATGTTCCGATTTTTTTTTTTTTTTTAATTTTAATC
>VXAU01003084.1:132506-157175 GCA_013399695.1 Formicarius rufipectus
TATATATCAATATACAAATGAAGTTAAAGCAGAGGAAAACAGGCTAAATAAATAAATAAATAAATATTAGTCTAACATTAAAAGGGGAAAAAAACAATTACAAACACACTTGAATACAATCTCCTGGGACAGGACAACTGAAAAACACACATGTATAAATATAGGTTAACCAATCAGTACAAGTGAATGTATAAAATGAGACTCTGCCTTTACACAGTGAGAGAATTACTGTTCCACATACCCTTCTAGGAACAGTTCTTATGTTTGTTTGCCTGCTCCAGTTTTTCCCCCACTATGTCCAGGCAGGTTTATTTTAGATCAGAAAAATTCAATACTGTGACCATCCTTTGAGAGCCATGAGACAAAATCAGTCATAACTTACTCTTCTACCAGATTTTCTCTTGTGCTTTTACTGCTAGGAGAATTTCTACTTTTCCTTGCTTTTCTCTAAGAACAGTGTTAAACACCCTTTTTCTGTTTGTTGGGAAAGAGACTGCAAACAATGCACTGCACAAAGTGCTGAACTGAAACTAATAAAATGTTTCTTCTGCAAAAGTCCCATAGGAAAAAGACAAGAAAACTAACAAAGATCAGAAGACATCTGAATCAGTTTTTGTCAGCCCCCTTTCAGTTCTAAAACATATGTAAGAATGAGAGGCTAAAGACTAAGCACTCAAGAGATGAAAACATCAACGTGTAAGAGGAACTGAAAAGGATCACTACCTGCTCCAGGGTGACTGACAGCCTGAAAACATTAAAAAACACACCTCATTGATAATAAATCCAACATCACCTCTTGTCAAAATGAACATCTGGACTTAAAAATCTACCCAAGATGAGGAGTCGAAGATTTCAACACATACACTGATGAGACCCTTTCAGATTTCATGGGAATTCTCACAAGCAACAGGATGGTCAAAACACTGTTTTCCTTTTTCCCATTTACAAAATTCAAACTTACTGTAATCCATTCCTCTGATCAAATGCAGGGATCATAGAACTGGGATGCTCTGACATCAGAGCAACAAGCAACTGCAAGACATCCATTAGATTGTCATCCTGTTGAATAAAAGTTACAAATTTGAATTCAAAATACATGCACGTTGGAACAGTTTTGTTTAAAAAAAACCAAAACCAAAAACAACAAAACCAAACAAACAAACAAAAACACAAACAAAAACCACCACAAAATATTTCAAAATTTTGTGGAGAGCAGGAATAAACTAGGGACCAAATCAATTAGGTCGGGATCAAAAGAGCTACAGATCTGAAAGGCAAGTGGAGAAGAAAATATCACAAAAAACCATACTTCATTTTTTTTAGGGTGAAAAGTGATATATCTGTGTCTGGGATGTAAGCTTTGACAGGGAATGAATATTTGCACTATGTCATTTCCTTGCACACACATGCTCATCTGTTTGCATGTATATTTCCTGGTCCTTTACATCACAGGAGCTAAACTGCTGCACATTTTCTGGGGCACAGGGTGGCGTTTAATGAAAGAAAAAATGCTCAAACCAAGAAAAAAGTACCACCACCTGCCACAGACAACATTTAAAATGGGTAATTCAAGCTGCTCGTTAAAATTTTCCATACTTTTAGTCTAAAGCACTCTAAAGTTTATTAGTTTGCTCCAAGTTCATTGTAGCTAAAAATAACCAAAGAAGTAGCAAAATGCACCTGTCCTTTCCCATTCTTTGTGGTATTAAAAGAAAAACTAGCTTCAAAACAAACAAACAAAGCTGTAAAAATAGAAGCCCACAAAAAAACCAAAACACCATCCAACACTGTTGAACAAATACTCTGATTTTTCTCTACTTGAAAAGCAGCTTCACACCTCCTGAACTACTCTGTTCACCTGACAGTATTATTAGCTTAAATTATAGATGCTATCATTGATGAATGAGCCCTGTGAGAAGGCTGAATTTACTTTGTTGATTTTTTTTTTGAATTTACAGTTAGATGCCTAATTGTGTGGGATTCAGCATTCATGGACCTTTTGGACTTGAATATGCAAACTAAGAAGATATTTAATACATCACACCCTCATATAAAAGGCTATAAAAGGCTTCTGCTATTTCAGTTCTCTCTTAGGTGTAACCAAGAGTCTTGGTTTTTTTTACTTCTCCACATGAAGTAGAATGACTTAAATGGTACTACCACATCAAGTGGTAGTAACCAGCACAGAGAATAAAAGGAAAATACAGGTGTCAAAAAAAAAAAAGGAAAAATCCATACTGCTTGAAATGAAGTTCAATTAATTCCTTATTTCACCCATTTCAAGCACCCTTATAGAGATGAGATCAGTTAGATTTATGTCCCCATTTCCCTTGTCTTTGATGTTGCATCTGGCATAAAGTGCCTTTTCCTGGTGCTAAAATATGAAGATGCAGATGTATCAGTGGTAACCAACATTTTCTCCCAATTAAGTTTATATGCTTTTCTTAGATGCCACTAACATACATCTTTATTTTTTAAAGCATGTTTTCAATTGAACTGCTTTATTTAAGAAGCAAAATAAAAAGGAGAGAAAAACAAAACAAAACAAATACTCTTAGCCTAAAACAAGGTTTTGACTTTTTTTTTTTTTTAAAGTCAGTCTCACCATCTGTTTTTCTGCTTGGTAAATTGGTTTGCAGAACAACATAAGAAACCATTTTGACTTACTGGCTTAATGAACTTCAATCTAACATTGAACATAGTGCTTAAATCACTGCAATACTGGCACAACAGCACACTAAAGAATTGGACAAGGTTTGTTACTTTCTCTGCAGAGCCATCTTGTGGCATAAAGGAGGTTATATCTGAAATCATTCAAATATCTGGGGGGTCACAAACAGCAGTGGTATGCCACTCCTCACACACACATCCCCCAAATTAAAAATTACCTCATGTATAGTGAGCAGATAATTGAGGATGGCCTGCAATTCATCTTCTTTTATTCCATAGTCCTTTAAAAATAAACAGGTTTTAAGTATCATCTTTCAAGTACAAAAGTACTGTTCCCAAAAAAAGTATGATTGCAAGCAATGGTTATTCAACACAGCAAGTGTCACAAGGCAAATTTGTTTTCACTCAATACTGTAATAGCTTCATAGTTGAAAGGTAACTTTGCCCCTGCCCCCAAAATCATCCACTGAATGCTACAGAAGTGCTTTAAGACAATTTCAACACAGGCATAAAAATAAGACAAATAACAATATAGTATATAGAAGAACGTGTGTTAATTGATAATAGTAAATTTGATCTGAGAGCTTCCTATTAATAGAAGAATTAAGGTAGCAAAGAGGATTCAGAAGTAGACCTGGAAGTTTAATTATAAGCCTGTTAGCTGTGTCTACACCTGCTTTTGCTTCTTATTTTCCACTACAGAATTCTGTCTTCATCTGCCAGGAACATGCCTTAAGACATTTTTTGTGAGAATAAAATGAAAACCAACAGTTTTAAGTGACAGGCTCAGGGTAGGGAAAAGCAGCTTTCTTCATTTCTAGGGCTCTTCCTTTTTAAAGCAAGTCCTTCATTTCCCGTAAAGATTTTGCACCGCTGCGTAAAAATACAAAATTTGCTGAAGAATCAACCTCAACCCTTTATGCTGGACATGCTTTTTACTTCTGTGCAGGTCCTGGCTGGGGTATGAGTTTCTTCACAGCAGGTAGTACAGAGCTATGTTTTGAGTTGTGCTGGAAACAGTATTGATAACACTGGGCTGTTCTGTTATTGCTGACACAGAGCCAAGGCCTGTTCTGCTTTTCCTACTGTCACACTGCTGAGGAGGTTGGGGGTGCCTGGGACCTTGGGAAGAGACACAGTTGGAACAGGTGACCCCAACTGACTAAAGGGATATTTCCATACCACATGGCATCACATTCAGTATACAAAGTTGGGGGATGGAGGAGGGATGCTTGGAGTGATGGTGTTTGGCCTCCTGAGTAACCACTATACGTGACGGGTCCCTGCTCTCCCGGAGATAGCTGAACACCTGTCTGTCCATGGGAAGGGGCGAATGGACTCCTTGCCTTGCCTCTGTGCACAGCTTTTGCTGTCCCTATTAAACTGTCTTCATCTCAACTCACCACTGGTTTTTGCTCTTCTGATTCTCTCCCTGCTCCCACTGGCAGGGGAGTAAGCAAGCAGTGCTTGGTTGGTGGCTGGGCTTTAACCCCAGCAAACCTCATGAAACCCAAAACTGCCCAAGTTATAAATCTCTCACAGAAACTTCTAAAAAAATAAGAAGCAAAACTAAGCTAACGCTTAATGAAAGCCTGTTAGAGTCTGATAGCTACACTGTCCCTCATACTCCAATTGCAGGATGTGTAATTTAAAGCAGGAGTACAAAGGCTCAGGGCTTCCCCGCACTGCTCGGCCTCGGGGTAGCAGCACAGAGAGCTCACGGGTCCCTCAGCAACACGGGAAGGGAGCAAAAGGGAGGCAGATTCAAAGACAGAAAAATCATTCTACAGAAGGGAGAGAACAGACCAAAAGTTACAACAGGAAAGGGTTAAGAAGAGTCTATAAACAGTAGAGCTGCTGAATTCCAATATTCCTCTGATGTCTAAAAAACAACTTAAAAGGGAGAAAAAGGCACCTTCAGCATTGCTGTCTGTAGTAAGAGGCACAAAAAACCCTAAGCACCTCACAGGGCTTTTCTGATTACTTACTATTACAAAATTCAACATGCTTAAAGCATTTCTTTATGAAAGAAAAATATTCCATCACAATTTAAAGTTACCCTACCTTCATCACTAGCTGTTTAATAAACATCAACAAAAATGCTCGCAGGGATAAAATCTCCTTTTGAGTAGGCCGTGGACCATCTACAAAATAAACATAGATATATAAATACTAATTAGCAGCTGTTATTAGCACAGAATGCATTTTCACAGAAAGAAAAAAGAAAAAAAGGCATTTTCTGGGTGAAGAAGGCACAGTTCTAAAGGAAGTCATCTTCCCTCTATTTCAGACTATGGAATAATAGTATTGCATTTTACCACTTTTCATTAGGAGACTGCCCAATCAGTGAGGTTCTAACAAGACTTTTATTAAATACAGTTTTCTAAACCCCTCTAAATTCTTCTGATGATTTCAGTCACTTCCTTGCAGTTGCTCTGAACCAACTTCATGCAAGGAAAAAGACTGATATAAAAACATAACATCAGAATCCCCAGATCTCAAATCTTTACAGTTTACAGATCTTTTGAAAGTTCTGCTAAAGCTCAAAGGAAGAGCAACATACCATTGCTACACTGGCTATATTCACAAAAATCAACCTTACAATGCTATGTGTAAAGATTACCTTGAAAGACATTACTTAATTTGTTAACTCAAAGTCAAAAGGACTGGCTTCTGCCACCGCTGTGTAAAGCAGACTTGCACTGAAACACTTTACATACTCAAACACTCAGTGGTTCCCAGGAGAGGCAAGGTTAAAAAAACAGGTGCAACCAAATGCCAAAGTCAAGTAAAAGTTTTCATACAGAAAGCAAATGAACTGTCACAAATGCATTCCTGGGGATAGTTCTTACATTTGCTTTATAGGTTCCCAGTTCTTATGACCTTAATCATCACAGAAGAGCACATCAGCTTGTAAATGAAAGTGAACATGAGTCTGGGTTTACAAAGTACAAACGTACAGATATATTTGGTTTAAGTACAGTTATTTTTAATATAAATTGAAAGTGGTCAAGTGGTCAAAATAAGCCATTAAACTGCATTACTAATACTATCCTACATGTACATCTCCCTTAGGCTCAATAGATCCATTCAGAATTTAAGTAAATTCGTGTCTTCACTGAAAAGAAAGGAGGAAGAACACATGCTTTGCTGCTTAAAAGATGCAGGACACTAGAGAACACTCTTTATAACCCTCTAACAGGAAGGGCTGGACATCTTGCGAAGTTGGTGGCAGGAAGTCAGACACATCTAAGGAGCATGCACTCCTAGTATATACAGCTCTCTTTCATCTCCTGCTTCTCTCTCTGAAATTCCAGAGCCTTTCTTTACAGAAGACAGCAGAGATGCGGGTTATTCTCCTTTTGTCAAGACTGTGTCCCCAAATCTCATAAAACACAGAACAACAATAAGAAAAATTGTAAAGTCACGCTCCCAAACAGCACTGATTCCCTTATCTGTGCCCGTTCCACCTGCACATGTTTATGTTATGCTGGTGAAAGCTTCAGATCTCCCATTCATTTCAGAGTACTGGATTTCTTAGTCAAGCAGCTATTCCTTTCTCTTTTTTCCTTAGAATCAGTATTCTTGTTCTGTGTTTCATGACAATGACAAGAAGTAAACACCTGTTCTCTATCTCTTACCAGTTCCTTTGCCATGAGTCCACTGTGTCTGAATTAAGAATGCTCATTAAGCGCTTTTCCAGAAAGTTCAGATCCCTCTGCCAGTCAGACAGATTCAATATGCTTGTTTCCAGCTGTACTGCTACTACCAATAAATCTTAGAACCACTTAAGGACTGTTCAGTCCTTGAACAAGCCCCATAAAGAGACCCTATTCCCAAGTACATTCTGCACTTCCAACACCCTACCATTTCTACAAGCGGTTCTGTCTCAAATTAGTTCACATAGGTGTTTGATGACAGAGGATGTGACTTCTAAAGAAAGTTTCCTTTAGACTGTGAAAAAAAAACAATCTTTCAAGGACAAAAGCACACTGCTCAAACTGTTACAGGGAACTCACCCCATTAAAGGGAAGTGATTTCTGGAACGTTTACAGGTCTATTCCATACACGGTACACAAAACATTTTAAAAATAAACATCAGATGGTGAGAGTAAAAATCAGTATGCATACATACCTATGCCCTTGGGAGTTATACCACTGCGATCCTGAGGGTTCACCACCCAGTAATAATACTTGAGGGTGTGCATGACCAGAAGAACTGTCCCAACCCGCCGGATCGCGCCATAGATGTTAACAGTGGCAATGAACTCCGTAGACAGGTAAGTGTACAGGGTCAGCTGCACCTACAACACCCAACCAGGACACCAAAAATCATTACACCTAAATTGCAGCAGGTCAGACAAATGAATTCTTAAATTCCATCTATTAAACTGTCTTAAAGAAATAGATTCTCTCTGCATAGCTCAGTTACAAATCTCTTAAAGCCCTTGCAAACTGATGAAAAATTTCATTATATTTCTAAAACTTGCAGGGGGATGGTAAGAACATTTCAAGTAGAACCAACTGGTGAGTTTTGATAAAAGTTATTCACTCTCAGAGAACAGAGATTCATCAAAACAAGATCAGTCACTGTTATTTTTAATGAACACTTCAAATCTGACACCAGGATAATTTGCTCTTAAAAAATTCCTGACTTTTTGCCAAGTAGTCCAGCCAAATTTCCCTCTCAACCTGGGTCAGGAACTCCAGGAGTTAGTTACAGCTCTCTTCTGCAGAACACTGCAGGTTCCAAACTCCCTGAAATTCCTGTGAATTTGCAAAACTTGACAGTTACACACAGAAAAGCAGAGTCTGAAAACAATTCCTGTATCATTTCTGCTGAGGAGCAAAGACAGCTAACTCTTGGAGTCCAGGCTTAGTTTCAACATTCCCAAATCAATACATCATAAATACCCTATTTATAAGAATGAACAATGTTACCTGTGCTGGGATATGAATCCATATTGCAGGATTAAGGAGAATATGGTCACACAGCTGCTTCAGCAAGGGCACCCCATTGTGTAGGTTGCTCAGGTACTTTGAAAAGGCAAGGCAAAGTTCTAGGACAGTCCGGGTAACATGTGTTTTGGAAGACTGCAAAAGAAGATCTGCTTAAGGGAAGTCCTGCAACAGTCTAGGAAAAGTATATCTCAAAAAAATTTAACACTCATGTAAGACATCAAGAAATATTTACTTTACCTTTTCTAGGCTATATCCTATCACAAGGAAGCCTTTACAAGAAAGCATCTGCTCTTGCATAGCAATAGAATTCTTCAACAGCTCCATGATGAATGCCAATAAAGTAGAACTGGAAAACATGGTTTAGTAAAAAAAAAAATATTCTAAACATTTACAACAAGACAGAAAATATTTCCAAATTAACACTTCCATCACGCAGGTAAGAGATATGTTATATAAGTGCTCAAATAAGAACTTTTAAAGCAAAAAAACAAAACTAAATTCTGACAGGTGTAATTTCTTGCTTTTTATTAATGCTTTTCGAACTTGAAACTCTGGATTCTGAGAAGACCGCACAACAGCAGAATTCCTCTGAAAACATGTTCTTGCAGAAAGGCAACAGTTAAACTTGTATTTCTCTCTGCTTCCTATTCCCATTACAAACTTCTGTAGGATCAGTAACAAACACCATTCTGCTCCCTATGGATGTCAGATGAGCAGGTATTTTTCTAGACACAGCTCTTCTATTGATTCAAGCTAATTCAACTCAGTGTTGCTGCCAAAAGGACTGTTCCTGTCCCATCCCTTGTGTCACAGCACAAGTGCCTACGGATCAAGACACAGACAAAAGAAAACCTCTACTGCTGGGTCAGTTTGCAACTAAATCAAACCCATGACTTAAGGACAGACACCGAAGTCTGAGCCAGCTCAGGAGACTCCCAGGTATGTACAAATAGACTGAAGGAACATGTTGACTGCTCCTTCTTAGCAACAATATGGATACAGATAGTCTTTAAATTGCCATGAAACTACAACTGCAATGAAACACAATGAAACAGAGCAAACTACACCAGAATTCTAAAAAGCAATCCCTTTGCTATTGCTACCACTCTTTAATTTAGGAGTTTCACCAGCTTCTGTGCCTGGCTGTTCAGAAGTCGGATTGACTTGAAACAGAGCTCTAACAACAGGAAAAGCCTCACTGTAACATTAATAACTGCATCTTCCAAGAAGTCTGAGGGTTAAACCAAAAAATTTTAAAGAAAATCCAGGGAATGACTTCATGTAGCTGAGAAAGTCATCCTTTATGAAGTTTCTCTTGAAGCCTTCCCCAGTGAATTTCCTTCGTAACAGGAATAGGCTCAAGAGAATCATCAGTAATTCTGCTATACAAAAAAAGTTGTGAAGTGTAAAATATGTGCACATTTTGATACTGTATGAACTTTTATAGAACATTTGGTGCAAACAAGCACATCACTTTGAGGTCCTTCCTTTTTGCTGTCAGACACAACTCACTGTCAGACCAGACAATGCAGACTACTGTGCCATTTAATCAAGCAACAGGTGACTTCCTTCACTGAAAAAGAAACAAAGAACAGGACACGAGGGACATGCACTCACCAAACCGTTGTGTCAATGTGGTCTGTTGAATACTGCCTGTAGTCTAACTGTGCAAAGAGAGGGAAGAGCACCTGCACTCCTCCAATGGAGTGCAGGGCACTTTGGATAGAATGCGTTAAGACTGCTTTCACATCCTGGCAAAGGAGAAACAAGAAATATTGTGACATCCTTCAGAAACTGTTCCAAAGGTGTTAAAACAACTGTTGTACTCTTCAACACAAAAGCTGTGTTATGAGCAAAGAAAAAGAAGCAGCAAGAACAACACAGTGGTTGCCACAGCCATGCTGAACACCCAGTCTGCCTGACCTACTGCTCCAGACACAGCCTACAGCGTAGATCCTCAGAGGAAAATACAGGAGGTGGCTTGCAAATTGTAAAACAACTCTCCAGTAACAGAGAAACCCCAGAATAGACAACATGAAAGGCTTCTGATGATTTAATAAGTGAAGGCATTCAAAGTACAGGGGAAAAAAAGATTTCATATTGACAGGGCAAAGGATGGGAGATAGGTAATATCTGCAGGGGAGGAAACATGTTAGAAAGGAGGAAGAAGCATTATTTTTAGAAGCTATCACAGCTTTTGTAGTACTGACATTTTTTAGGCTGGAACTCTCCATAGAACAAACCTTTTTCTTAGGATTCTTTAGTTCAAGAAACAGGGGAGGTAGCAGGAAGTCCAACCCCAAAAAAACCCAACCTATACCCAATTCTCAATCTTATCCCTCTAAAACTTAATTTTAGGTTTTCAGACAGAAATCATTGGTATCCTCCAAATCTATGAAAATGTTGATATACCTGCAGCATGAGGGCATGTGGTGAATGAACAAAAATAGAAGGGTTGTCCTTAGGGGATGACTCTAGACACAGCTGTGCATCCGTAGCCCTTGGATTGTACATAAAAGCAATAGCACTGGACAGTTTGCCATCATACAGCAACAATTTGTGATGTTCATCAAGGAACAGATCACTTTCTGCCTTGAACTTGAATGTTCCCTGGATTGGGAAGCAGGGTTGAGGAGAGAAAGAAGAAACATATTGGATTATACACGTTGAAGATACAGTTCGGAATATAACTGGTGCCAAAAAATTAGTAAAACATTACTTCTTTAATCTAGTAGTTATTAATAACAAATGGGTCTCAATAAGAACATTGACTCAAAGTCAATTTTACAGAATTAGAACTGCAGAATTTTTCTGAGCCCTGAAGAATGTCATTGTCAAAATGGTGGGTAACGTAAAAGAAATGCATTAGCTTGGAGACAGCATGACTGTCAGCAATGTTCACTCAGAAGGAACTAATAATTGAGGAGCAGATAGAATAGGAACCATCTTTTTTAGCTTATGTTTGTACAGATGCTAGGGAACAACAATCTTCAATTAGTGCCCCTCAGGCTAAGACAAAACAAATAATAAATCACTGCAACAAAACTAATCCTCAGCACTAACTTCACACATTAAAAAAACCTGACTGGCACAAGCAACTGTAAAGCTACATTTCTAAAACAAGTAAATCACATCTGATCTAAAGTTTTCAGCCTCAGTGAAAAAGTGAACCCCATCTGATATAAGGGGGGTTCTCCCTCTCCCAACCACCAACATGGAAATCATGAGAAGCAAACAGGAACACCATTCTTTTTGTTTTATAAGAAAGTTAATAATTGAGTTAATGCTTACTTGTAGTTTGACTTACAGAGGTTTAGAGAAGAGACATGGAAGAGTTCACATATATTACAATGTGACAGTATTCTTAGTAGAATTAAACTTTCAACAGTCAACTCTAACATACCTTATATCCCAGACCAAGCTGATAAATGGCAAAGATCTGAGCAGCATTGAGAGCCTCACTAAACAGGTAAACAGATGTCATTTGCCCACAAAACACCCGATTGGCATCTGCTGTTTCCGAAGAGCCCAGGAAACATTTGTCAAATGTCTGAAAATGAAACAGATCCCAGTGACAGGGTTTAATCTGTGCTACACAAACAAATTATACAAAAAAAGCCCCCATATTTTATCAGGGAGTCTTTTTATAGAAACAAATATTTGAGGGTCTCAGCAGAAACAAATTTAAAGTTCTGAGACGTATAAAAGCACAATTCACTCCTCTACCAAAAAGTTACTCATTTTGTGTCAACTTTTCTATAAAGTACATAAAACAGGAGCAAAGAATATGTAATCCATCAAGATGATCAGCCACAGCTCTCAGTGTACAGGGATTACTTACATCACTGGTGTTGACAAACCAGGTTATTTCTCCATAAGATGCCAGTTCCCCATTGACATAACAGCGAAGTTCACTGTTCTTCCAGCGGTTATAGATGTGCACTATAGTAACCATATACCACTAAACAAAGAGAAAACAATTCATATAATTCTATAGATGTGCACTATAGTAACCATATACCACTAAACAAAGAGAAAACAATTCATATAATTCTATAGATGTGCACTATAGTAACCATATACCACTAAACAAAGAGAAAACAATTCATATAATTCTATAGACACAAGGTAGCTTAAGCATTCAAGTGGGGCATAGTAGAACAAATTTAAGTAGAAAATACTAATAAGTCATCAGTGAGTTTTCTTGCATAGCTATATCAAAGCATAATATGTCATTTTTTCCACAAAAACATGACACAGAAGCTTAAAAGATATATATGGCATGTTACTTTAAAAAATTTTATGACAATGATGAACCAAAATTACACTGAAACCACTGTGTAAATAACTTCTAAGCTGGGTTACTCTTAGCATGATGGACTACAAATGTCATTCCAAAGAGCAAGGATGGCTCCAGACTAAAGGTTTTCAAAGGCTCTGCATGTCAAATTATCACAAACAGAATCCATATTTACAGCAAGGGATTACTGATAAGAAATTCCTAAGGAGGTCTGTTCTCCCACAAAATGTTTACACCAGTTGCTCCAGAAACATTAGCAGAATATCTGATTGAAAAAGGAAACATCCAACACTGCATGACACTACTTACTAGGCAAGCCAGCCCTGAACATCAGCAATAAAATCAACTTGTATTTTAATTCTTACATTGAAAAAGATACAGAGAATATAGCAGCAAATGCAAGGAGACTACTTGCTGAACAACCTGGATGAACACAAAGCATAACACTCTTTCAAGAATGATCTGTTTTCTACCACATGTAAGACCACCAAACTTCTATTAATGGTTTTAGCTTGATTAAGAAGAGTAAATGTGGGCTAGTAAACACTCTCTCAAAATAACACTGCATTTGCCCACATCAAGTAAGTAATGACATAAAATGACATCCATGACAGCAAAACCCTCTAGAAACGGGAGAACGTCTGGAGGTAGGAGAAAAAGAAGGAAAAAAAAAATCACAAGCACTTTCACTTTCAGGTTGTGTCTATGTGCTAAGAATTCTCAGAGAGCTCACAGAAGTCTCAAAAACTCATAACGTGTCTGTTAAATTCTGCTTTTCTAGCTTTCTTATACACTTCAGAATTAAAAAGAAGAATTCAGAACACAAATTTGTTTCACTCATTCCAATGTAATTTCCGTTCTACGCAAAGATGAGCCTAATCAACAGCTACAACACACACTCCCAAGCTACAATTTCAAATTTATGAAACCTGTTTTAAAGATTTTACTATTGTTACTCACCTTCTGTGGCTTGAAATCAAATTTCACACAATGCTGGAAACCTTTTCCCTTGGATTTTATGGATGTTACAATCAAGCAGCCTCCAACAAAGTGAGCAGAATAACCCAGTCCTTTGTTTGTTCGAAAACTGACAAATTAGAACAAAATCAGCATATACACAGGTGGATGCAGAAATCATTCAACAATTAATAGAAAATTAACATCAGAAATGTAGTTTTATGTAATACTCACCAATATAAGTAAGGCTTATCCTTATCCACGTTAATATTATTTACAGGATCCATTCTTAGCCAAGTGTGGAAAGTAAACCCATTCTGGTATGGCCACTTGGCTATAGGAGGTAAGGCAATAGCCTGAAGAAAGCAAAAATTATTCATGTAGAAAGATCAACATCACAACTGTAAAAGTGTACAGGTTAATATACACTCTACAAATGTGTACTGACACAAAAAGACACACTGCAAATGCGTACAGTTTCTCTATACTAAAAAAAAATCCAGCCTAATTTCTGTGGTTTTTGTACTTGATTGTGACAACATTTAATTCATCTAAATATTTAAAACCTGGTCTTTATATCTCAAAGAAGATTATTAATAGTAAGCTACACTTCAAAAGTTAAATGCTTTAGTGCAAGATTTACAGTATAACAACATCTCAAAATGCAAATTTAAGTTGATTCAGTTTTGTGGTAATTTGACAGAATAATCAGATTTATAAACCCACCTTCTCACAGTGTTGGCATTTAGGAAAATAACTGATTATTAAGGAAAAGCTGTTCACATTTCACTTAACAAATTGTTTTCTGCCTTGAAACTCATGTCTATGCAGACTTCCAGAAAGAATACAACAGAATCATAAACTCCCATAAAAGAAAGTTAATTCAATCCCCATGAGACAAAACCCTCATATTAAACATGGTGTTGCTGCCTCAACAGCTCTTAAGTTACAAACTGTATGTCAGGACCATTTTTTTTGCAAACAGCTGGGGTTTATTGTTTGGGGGCTTTATAGCATTCCTGTTAACTTTGCACTGTCTTGCTGCACAGATTTGCAATACACACTTCAGGTAAGACTGCCATAACCTCTGATCAAAGATGCTGTCAAGATGATGAATATCAATGAACAAAAAAAACATCAAAGAACTCAAGTGTCACCAGCCTCCTTATTATGGTCCCATGCTCCATTCAGCTACTCCTGTCCAAACAAAAGACTATAAATCCTTCTCTATTCCTGCCAACTAATCAGTCTGCAGGTCTCTGAGTCCAACTTTTGGGAACTGGTAGCACTACCACTTGATTTAACTCACAGTGGAGCTTGGAGTAATTATACTAACTACTTAAATTCTTAGATTCTACATTTAAGAATATAAAAAATATTCACATTAAGGTTACTGAGGAACCCTACTATCACATATGGCTCAAGCATTCAGCATAAATAACAGAAGTTAAACACCAAAACACTACAAGAATATCCTAAAGGGACAAAAACATGTCTGGTTATTGCCACGTTCTCCTGCACGTGATAAAACTGCAGAGGCATTTTTCTAATAGGCTGCATTTTTCAGTCTCAAGTTGTTATTTAAGAAAAAGTTCATTATGTCATCAAGTTGGTGAAATTTAATCTCAAGCCATCAAATTAGAAAGGTAATGGGTTTATGTGAAGAAAACTGGAAAGAATCATCTGATAAATCTTATTCAAATCTTGTTCTGAATTCAGCATGAAATTTTGAGCATAAGTTTTCATCCTACCATTTTAGAAGCAAATGTGCTGACATACTTGAATTCCTACAGAAGATTCTGCACAGTTTTCCATCTACCCATTTAGCTTCAAATTCTTTTTTGAGTGAACACCACAGAACTTAAAAATTAATTGTTCAGTCACTTGAACAATTACGAAAAGACTAATCATTGCTAAAAGTAAACCTCTTTGGTATTTTTCAGCATATAAATGTCTAGGATCCATGTTTTCTCACTGAATTCTTAGAAGCAATATATCTTATTCACATCACCTCATCTTTCAAAAAAATTATGAATGGTGCAAGCGTAACCACTTCCAGTTCAGTACTTTTTGTGGTTTCACTAGCAAAGGTACACGTAAGGCTGCAATGGGGGTGTGTGACAAGGTTTTGGCAGTGGAGGGCTACAGGGGTGGCTTCTGTGAAAAGCCTCTAGAAGCTTCCCCCATGTCCAAGAGGGCCAGTGCTCTGAGACAGACCCACCACTGGTCAAGGACAAGCCCATCAGTGATGGTGCAGCACCTCTGGGATAAAGTATTTAACAAGGGGGGAATGGCAACTTCAGTTGCAGAAAGGAGTGACAATGTCAAAGCAACAGCCATGCAAACACCCAGGTCAGTGAAGGAGGGGCAGGAGGTGCTCCAGGCACTGGGGCAGAGGCTCCCCTGCAGCCTGTGGTGTGGATCATGGACAGGAAGGCTGTCCACCTGCAGCCCAAGGAGGTCTGCAGTGGAGCACACATCCACCTGCAGCCCGAGAGGGAGCCCACACCAGTGGGAAGGACACACACAGGAGAAGTTCATGAAAGGCTATCTCCAATGTGGGGAGCTCCACAGTGGAGCAGGGAAAGACTGTGAGGAGGAAGGAGCACCAAAGACATTGTGTGATGACCTGAGCGCACTCCTCATTCCCTGTCCCACAAAGCCACTCAGAGGCAGGAGGCAGAGAATCAGAAGTTGAGCCTGGGGGGAAGGCATTTCAAGATTTAGTTTTTATGTCTCATTATCCCACTCTGATTTGATTCATACTAAACTGAATCAGTTTCCAAAAATTGAGCCTGTTTTGCCTGTGATGGTAACTATACTCAGCGATTTCTCCCTGCCCTCATCTCAAGCCTTTCCTTATATTTTCTCTCCCCTGCCCAGCTGAGGAGGAGTGTGATAGAGCAGTTCTGATGGGCACCTGGCATCCAGCCAGGGTCAATCCACCAAAAAGCCACCCTCACACATGCTGGATACTAACACAAACACCATTCCTACAGAAACACGGGAGGGAAAAGCAGGTAAGTTCTCCTTGCAACAAGATTTAACAGAATCAGTCTGAAAAAAAAAATAAAATCAAAGAATGCGGCCTCATTTATATCCATTCTTTGTGTAACAGTATTTGTCCTTCTACAGTGATATTGCACATCCATTATGAGCATGATTTATTCAGGCACAACGTAGGTGTCAGCAGAGAAAAAAAATCTGGTTAAAACTCTGTGACAATGACAGATGAGACAAAGAACACCACAAATGAAAATAACCAACAGCCCTAATGGAACAACAGATGAACAAACAGGAGACTTAAAATATCTACATACTGCAGCACTTTTTCCTGGAAAGTTGAAGAAGGCATCAGGTCCATATTTCTGAGGCATGTGTTTTAACACAGACAGTAACTTCCCAGCATGTGGTGGCTGACAAAGAGAATTATTACACTTATAAATAAATAAATAAAATCTGTAAGAAACAAATACTATATACATAGAAAAAAATAATTTTGACACATTTTAAAATTTTACTACAATTAACAAGCTTAACTAGGGACTTAAAGTCAGAGCCACTTTCACCCAGCATAAACTAAACTGACCCTGACTGTTGGTTCCTCCCTCTGTCTGTTCATTCCCATCAGCAGTCTGTTTGTCTTTGCAGTAAGTTAAAGAAAATTAACTGATCCAGATGAAAACTAATTTAGGAAAAACGAATGCAAACTAATTTTTAATGATAGCAGTTCTGGACTGTGGCTGTGTGAAACCTGCGCCAGTACAAGGGAGCTGGAGAATATCTAACAAAAGGGAGAGGGAGGACCAGGAGGCAGGATTATTTCCATCAGGACTACAGTCATATACTAGATTAAACTGACTTGCAAGTCCATGAAGAAAGCTCAAAGACTCAAGAGCAGTTTGGAGCACTTAAACTGAGTGCTCAGTGTGAATATTCAACACTTTCCCACCACCTGCATCAATTTTGCTGTAATACTCATCAACTATAAACTCCAAATCAAGTGAATCCAAATCGAGTGTGAGCTCGAAAAACAGAATTACAGCAAATAGTTGTCACAGTCACAGCACAATTTTGTGTGCCTTCTTTCACCACAATTGCAACTTTCTGGTATATCTGTTTTTAAACAGCAGCTTTATAATTTTGCTTTTTTTCCTGGAAGTGCCCCCTTCCCCTCTCCTGCAAAAAATCACGTTCAGAAAACCTAAGCAAGTATTTCAGATGTACCAAAACTACAGTCAGTTAAACAGTGCTTCAGAACCTGAATTAAAGTTGAGGAGGAAATGCTGAGAACTGCTTAGATGTCTTCAGTGCTACAGAATTTGACCAAGTGATTTGTGTAGCAGCAAAATACTTGGTATCTTTAAATCACTGCTGATTTTAAGGTCTATGGAGTTGTACAACTCCTTAGCAACGGAACTGTGGCATTTTTCTCTGCCTTTCCTCTGCATTTAGTCTTTAATAAAGAAAGGAAATTAAATGTAAATAGCAGAAAGACAGGAAATGAAAAAGGTAATGTTAAAAAAACCACTTGAATTCATCTATGGTTAAATATACTCTGTATGTTCAATTAACTTTAAATGATCTATGAAGTTTAGAGTATTTTTATTTAAGCAGGTTAAGCTCTCCAAAGTTATTTTTTTCAAACAGTCTTTTAAAATTTGCTGTGCTCCGTGTGCACATGCTGTTATATTGAATAATCTTTTTTAAATTATTTGAAGTGACCAGAGACACTGTGCTACTTTTTCTCTACAGAAGGCAGAGTACTTAGAGAGAACAAAAAATTCAAAGCAGGTAAAACAATTGTTAAAATAGTTCCAAGTCCAGCAAAACAACTGTGTATTAAAAACTTCATCCAGTGGCCTCTACAACATACACATTTTTACTTTAGAGAACAAGGTTCTCAACAGTAAAAGGAGACCCTGCTCTTTTCTATTTCACCAAGGGATGAGAGAAGAATGATACAATTTTTCAGTGGAACTTAATTCTTTCACTTCAGTATCTGCCAAAAATTCTCACTTCTCTAACTGGATGTATATTTTCAATTTCCAGATGAAGTACAGCAATGTGAAAATATGAGCAGGTAGAACTGCCTGTGTGTGCATTTTTTTATTTATTTCTCTCCTGTGGCTTAAAACAAAAAAAAAATTAAGCCTTTTTCCTTCAATTTCACAGAGCTGGAATCGCAGAAATAAAATAGTGCATAAAAACACTTAAGTCACCATATCATTCCCAGGTGTTCAAAATGACCAATCCTGTCCACAGATCCAGGAAAAAATTAATTTCATCACTATTCTACTCTCTGTTTTAACTGCTTGCAGGTAAAAAGATTCATTGGTACAGTACAAGAAAGCTTCCTGTATTTTTGGTACATTCAAAATTCGTTTATTATAACATTTAAGAAACAGTTTTAACTCGTGAGCATTAGGAAAAACACAAGCAACACCACAAAAACTATTCCAGTTTTGTGTTTTCTTTTACCCATCTCCCTTTTTCTCCTTGAAGCTTGCTGAAGAACAACTTCAGCTCTCGAACTGTCAAGTTATAGCTGGCCAACACACCCAGCATATCCACTAGGAGATCTGAAAAGGAAAAAGGGCAGTGATATAACTGCATGACAAAACACAATGACAAATTTCTACCATTTAGTTAATGTGCCTGTGAGGTTTTGCATTGAAAAAACAGAGTTTGAGTCCCAGCCTGGGTGAAACTGTACCTGCAATCATGTTGTCAGCTCTGTGGATCCTCTGGAGCACTTGTTCCACCAGCCCCACCTCTGTGCACACCTGGAGGTTGCGTATACTCTTCTTCAGGATCGCTGTAAACATGCTCCACACCTCAGCCTGGCAGGTGACCTCACACTTATCCAGTAAGTCCACCATGCACATGATGCCCTCTCCTTCTTGGATGATGAAGTTCATTTCCAAGTCAAACTGGCCTCCGACGAGCTTTCAGACAATATTTAAAAACAAAAACCTTTAGATGACTGTATCAAAGTATTATCTCCTATTTGGAGCTATTCATTCTGCAAGAAGAAAACTATCAAAGACGTTGGCTAAATAAAACCATAATGAGGCCAATATCACTATATTGTCTTATTTTCCTTCTGTTTCAAGTTCTGTTAAATAACTAAGGTGCTCTCAGGTGTCACCTACTATCAGACAATGGCTGCAGAAAAACATTTGGGTAGTCCAAGACAGAGCTGCCCTGAGCTGCCTCACACAGCTGAATACATCAAGTAAGTGTCCTAAAACAGGCAAGAGTGCTAAAGCAGCCAAGATACTGTAAATGGCCTGGAGTAGCCTGAAGAGCTTTCCTTTGCATGAGCTTAACACTCCTCAGCTAAGAGGGTAATTGTAGCTAAAAGGAGCTGATGCATATCAGAAATATTGCCACTTACGAACACCTGAGAGACATTCCTGAGACAGTGAAAAAAGCCAGTTACGTAGGAACAGCCAGATTCATCAGCAGTCACAGGTACTAAAAGGAAGCAAAGGCTTGCTCTATCTACATGAAAGTGGAACTTCAGGTCTGTTCCAAGCCTTTAACAATGCTTTGGGTATGACACTGAAATCCTGTAATATTTCAGGTCTCCCAGAGGCATGTCTTGTTTGAGCATACACTCAGTAACTAACCACATATGTGTGTGTCAAGGAGGTGGAGAGGGGAAGGGTATAACCTGCTCCACATATTTGTCTACTCAATAAAACAAAAATTCCGGTTGAAGGAAAGATAGATTGTACTAAGTCCTTTATCCCAAGTCCCTCTCTCTAGTTTTTAAAGTTCTCTTGGACTTTAGAACTGTATTAACCTTAAAAACCACAGAATGACAATATTCTGAGTTGGAAGGGACCAACCACAAGGATCATCAAATACAATCGAAGGAAATACAAATACAAATCATCAAATACAACTCCTGCACAGGACTATCCCGAAGTACCCCACGTGTCTGAGAGCATTGTCCAAACACTTCTTGAGATCTGTCAGTCAGTGCTGTGACCACTGCCCTGGGGAGCCTGTTCAGTGCCCGACCACCGTTTGGGTGAAGAACATTTCTGTGATACCCACCCTAAACCTCCCCTGACACAACTTCAGGCCACTCCCTGGGGTCCTGTCACTGTCACCACAGAGCAGAGATCAGTGCCTGCCCCTCCTCTTCCCCTCATTATGAAGTTGCACCTGCATTGAGGTCTCCCCTCAGTCTCCTCCTCTCCAGCTGAGCACACCAAGTGCCCTCAGCTGCTCCTCATACAGCTTCTCCTCAAGGCCCTTCATCATCTTCATGCCCTCCTTTGGACTCTAACAGCTTAGTATCTTTCTTAACTGTGGTCACCAAAACTGCACACAATATTCAAGGTGAGGCCATGCTTGGTATTACCCATTATATACCAATTATATATATATACACACACACCCCCCATTATATACAAATGGGAATTCAGATAGCATTAACTCATGATAGGAAGTATTTCAGCTTGTTCTCACTTCTACAAGCTTGTTTAATAAAGGACACTATTACTGTCCTACGTGGTGTTCCTTTCACAGGCTTTGATCATTAACATCTTCAGTGTTGTGACTCACTGAAGTCACACCGTGCCAAAACTGCCTCAAAATGCATATACTAACTTGCTTCCACATTAGCTGCAAGAGCTTCTCTCAGCTAGTCAGGATCCAAAGATAAACTTATCCAATGGAACAGAATACATGCTCTTCATTAACCACTGAAATTACCATACATTTTCCTCAAGTGTCTAAATCTTGTCAGTTTGAAGAAGCAATCTTTAGGCTTCTGGGCATAAATCAGTATTGCCAAACACCACAAGAAGCAGAGGAAGTTACTGCTTTTATGACAGAATAGACAATGTCTCATGGCAACAGTTTCTAAACAGTAATTTACACTTTTCCATTTTCTCCCCTCTTGGTCTTGAAAAATAATTATGCAATTTACTATCAGATGCTTCCCTAATATCTAGGGAAACCGTAGGAACTGAATGGGGAGACTTGAATTATATTCCCAGGTTCTCTATATCAACTCATGCTGTCAACTCAAACAAATACATCAAATCATCACCGTTCTCCAAGCCTTAGCTCTCCCCTTCCCAAAGAAGGAGCAGAGGCCTACCTCAAGAAAGCTCTGTAAGGCAGAATTCAAGGGAGATGCTGAGCAGAAGGAATTAACACAGAATTATCTCAAAACAAATGCAAAAATAAAAGGACACCCTTCCCTTAAATAAAACCCTGACCAGAGCACTTGAAAACATAAAATACATAACCAATGTTACACTTCATTTTACACTAAATTTATCCTCTACAAAACAGAGGTATTCCTCAACAAGCTGCTCCCCTTCTTACCATGAAGGCAAGAAACAAAGAAAATACTGCATTCTGTGTAAACAGAGAACAGCTGAAGGTTAAATTCTAGTCACAAACCACCTGCTAATTCTTAACAAGAGATTCAACTCTTTATGCATGTGGTTTTAACTACCAGCCAACCATCAATTATCACACCAAAACCATATACAGCAACTAGAGGTGACCTTACCTTCACCCTATAGTCCACCCCAGCAATCTTTCATTTTTGGCTAGAGACACTATTATCAGTAACCACCCATCCAGGAAGCTGTCAAATTAGGTTTCCAACCTCATCTGCAAACAGAAGCATTTCAGCAAGTACACTGTAGAAATAATACACTATGGTAAAAAAAAATTACCATTTTAATGCTTCCTTTAAGGGAAGTGAGGACCAAAAAAAATTACCCAGAGAAAGCAGTGTAGTGAGGGCACAGAGCAGCTGATGTACTATATGTATGCACACCCATTAGATACACATAAGCACACAAATTCACCCCCCGCACCCCAGTGTGCCACGTTAACCCTTTCCAATGGTGATTTTAAACTGATCAACCTTCAAAACACAAATTTGTTTCCAACGACAGGGATCATAATCCAGGTCCGTGCATTGGCTGGTTATTATCTGAGCTGCAGTAATGGCTGTGCACAGCAAAATGTAATCTTCCCAAATGTCACAGTAAGTTATGAATATCTGAGCAGCTTAATGCACCTTACTAGCCATGAAGTGGGAGAATGTAATCTTATTACCTTTTTTATGGTTGTATTTTTTTGAATAATGTAGCCTTTGAACTGATGTATAGTCTTTCCTTGCACTTTAGCATGATTTGGTCTCCTGTGTCGCACAGTACATTTTTCAAAATTCTCCAATTCAACGTATTTTAAGTCCTCTGCTGAGCTGCATAAACCATCTTTATAGCAACCCACAGGGTGGCATAACGTTTGCTTTCTTCAGCACGCAGAATTAAGTGCAAGCTTACAGGAATGGCTTTAAAGGGCAGCCTTCAAATACATCCTCACAAATTTTAGGTTTTGCTAGCTATATATTCACCTTCAGAAATATCTATAAGCTAAACCAATAGCTTGAACTTTTTGGTAAAGTGTTCCTACATTTAGATGACTGAGAACAAGGGGAATACAGCAGTTTTGAACTACACATACAGAGTGTAATTTTTTTTTCTGTAGAGAATTGAACTGATGAGAAGTCAACAGCACTAATTTGAAGTCTAAAATAGCACTACAACACTTCTGAATAGAACAAGAAAGCCAACTGAAACACACAAAACCTAACTTTCCAAGGAAGTGATCCAAGATATAAAAGGGACTGTGTACTATTTGGGTGAGCAACTATTAAGCTACAGCATGCAGAAAATAGATCAGAATAAAGTCAGTCAAGATGCACTTTCTTGAAAGATCACGATCTAGATTATTAACCTCTAATTTAAATTATTTCTCCCACTAACAGACATAAAATATTTCAAAAGATTGTAAAGAAATGTGAGAAAGAGTACTTCGATGACCTATAACACACAAAGCAAAAAAAATTAAGTCTAAAATCAGCATTTCTCCCAGAAAAGGCTATTTGGCTATACTTGGGAGAACTACAGGGCTGGATCTTCTCATTTTTACCTCAAACTTCCAAAAAAGACTTCACTTCTACAGAGCTTGTGCATCCTTCTGGTTAATGGCTAACCTGTGTATCCAGTACTTGCTTTGTTCCCTAAAGCCAGGATGAAGGACTAGTAACCAAACTATGACCTCCCTTTACCCCAAGATAATGATTTTGTAATCTCAGAATTGCTTCTTTAATATGTCAAAAACAAGGATCAGGGACAATGCCCATCAAGGGGAAAACATCCATTCCATGAAGAAAAGAAAATACAGTCAAATAGGCTGATTCTATCTCAAGGAAAACTTTAAAAGTTCATGCTTAATAAAAACCTGCAAAGCTGTGCCTACAAAGTTGATAAAAGCCCAAAATCTTCTATTCATAAGATAAAGGTACTTGCACAAGACAAACATAAAGAAAAGGTGCTGAAGCTAAACCAGTTGCTTCTTCAACAATTATTTTATGTACATATATATGCATAATATACGTATTTTTATATACACCCTACTTTTTACCTCTGTTCACAAAATAACTGTTATCCAAAATGGTTCTATTCTTAACACAATTTTACATCATGTCAGTTAACCCAAGGCAAAACAAACAAACAAACAAACAAACAAAAAAATCCCCACACTCAACCACAAAAACCCCCAACCAAACAAAAAAACCCTGTGGCTTTCACCCCTTAATGACCACATCTGAGTGTAGGTTCTGGAGAACACAAACAAGATAGATTCAATTTAGCCATAAAGCTCCCGAGTAACAGTAACTGTAATATTCTTTGCCTACATGCATTGTTCCATGACAGAAATAACCCATCCGTGACTCCACCCCCTTTCATGTATTCAAAAACTAAAAAGAAATGTAGTGATCATCAAAAATACATGCCAAAGATTGGGGAAGTGTAAGAACCAAGAGCTCTTTAGGGTAAGAGTGATAGGATCATGGATGATCCCAAGCTAGTCAAACCACCCCTCCCACCCTGAGGGCACACAGGGAACAGCAAAAGTCAGCACCATGGTGCAAATCCTGGGCATGACAAAAGGATGGTTGTGATTTGGAAAGGCTTCTACAGAACAGAAAAGTAAAAACTCATACATACTAATTTGCAGCAATCAATTCTCTGCCCCTTACCCCCCACTTTTCTATGCAGTCTTTGCTATCACCAACAACACCTGCAGGTGAGAACACCTTAATATCTGAGTCTTAAGAAGATCTGGCAGGAAGACGTGTTGATAGCTTGGGTAGGTACATCAAATAGTACTTCAGCATGAATGTCAAGTCAGTAAAACCATGACAAACAGGACTCAGGCCCAGACAGGTTCATGGGGGGGGACAAGGAAGAGGCAGAAAAAGCCTCAGTGTCAACCTTTTTTCTTCCTTATATTGCTACTGTATCAACCGTAATGCAGCAGAAAAACTAAACAAAGCACAAAACTGTGCAAAGACCCACTCAAGAAAGGTGAGGTCATAACCATCCAGCAAGACCCAGGTGATTTAAAGCCATTTGCTACCTTAGATCAAGGCTTTAAAGTAAAGTGAGACCAGCAATATGCAAGGGACCAGTGACTCTTCCACAGAAGGAAAGATTCCACTGCAGCCTCTTCTTCACCATCCTCTTGCATCCTGCTCCAGCTTTGGACTTGCTTTCTCCCACATTCAAACAAAAACAAATCAAAAAACCAAAAACCATCAGGCAAGGAGCAAACAGGTATATTTTTGAGCAGAAAACCATAAACGTTTCCTGCTGAAGTCACCAATTTCTCCTGATCCAACACTAATCAAGTCCCACTACAAAAAAAAAAAAAAAAAAGAATGTTAA
>VXAU01003084.1:157197-170366 GCA_013399695.1 Formicarius rufipectus
AAAAAAAAAGAATGCTAATAGTACTGAACTATTGTGCTTTAAAAGGGAAAAAGGAGAGCAAGAAAGAAAATTATTCTTAATTAGCTGCTTTCTCTTCTATTTTTAAGTTCCTAACAAAGGCTACACCTTCATTTACCTGGCAAATGAGAAGCCCATTTTAAACCAAGCATATCAGCAGTGGCATTGCACAACGTTATGCTTGCTTTATTCTTCATGCATCTATGGGATTCTCACTATTATTGTTAACTATGATTAAAGCTGGATTATTCAGGGGAAAAAACAAACAAACAAACAAACAAAAAACCAAACAAACAAAAAACCAATTAAAAAAAACAACAACACATTCTCATTGTTTCCCTTCATATGAATGCTACTTAAATGTTTCATATTATAATAAAATTTCTTCAAATGTGTGTCTCATTTGCAAAACTGCCAAAAAGTGAACTGGACAAGCCCTCACAAGGTGTTAAGGGTCCACTGCTGCCACCTAATGTTGTATTTGAAACTGCTAGGCCAGCATTTTAATGCAGTGTCTCAGCCTGGGTTCGTTCTCTTCCTCCCCCAGTCACCTTTACATCAGCAACATATACCTTGTGCTCTGTCACAATGAAGAAAAAAGGCTGTATCTCAAGCAAGGAAGAGAAGATAAAATTTCAAAGCAGCAGAAGAGTTTACTTTTAAGAATTGGTTTATATAAAACCAGGGTTTCTTCAACTTCACAAAGATAACTACGGAAGGCAAAAGATTTACCCAGTTTACACAGGAGAGAGTAGCAAGTATCTCCCACCCAGTTAATCTAAGATATAAATCAGTTCATTAAACCTTTCTTTGAAAATGCACTGAGCTATGCATATATGAAAATTACTCAGTCAAAATAACAAATGCAAAAAAGCAAAATTCTTGACCATGTAGGTACAACACATCTGAACCATCCTTTGGTGATGACATTTACCTATGGGTTTCTCCTTCCCAACAGAAGGGGGTGGGCAGAGGAAATAACCAATTTTAAAATATGATTACGCTGTAATCAATGCTGCTTTACTTACACTGGCTAATAATCTAATATTTTCACTCTGTTTGCAAGCATTTTTTATGTTATTAGTCCACTAACATGGTTCAGTTTGTAGCGTGCAGCTGAAGCCCCAGAGCAAACAGCGCAATGGAAGGAAGAATTAGCTCTTTTTACAATGTTTTTAAACATGGAGCCAGAGAGAACAGCACTAAGAATTTCAAATGTCATACTTTTGGGTTTTAATGTCTTTTAGAAAGAGCTATTAAATATTTTTTTTTTAAATTTTAAATTCAATATCTCATAAAGGGAACAATCCCAGTTTTAAGTTAAATGACTATCAGAGTTAAATTTTCTCATACACAAACAACCAGGAAAAACAATTCTACATTTATTTTATCAGTTTGGTATCCATTCAAGAAGTGATCTCAGTGCAAACAAACCACCTCAAAAATAAATACCACGTTTGAAAACCAAACAGTTAAAGCACTCCACAGCAAATGATTTTCCAGGTCTCCTCCAACCCAAGCCATTCTTTGGTACCATCACGCGCTGTGCTGCTGTCTTCCCTTTTAGAAATTCAGCAACACATTCCAAAGATGAAAGCCACAGGCAAGTCCAATATTAGGAATTTCACCCTTCTCTCAACCTCAAAGGTAGGACAAGTGGATATGAAAGGGATTGCTATGAACAGGACACCAAAGAGGAGTACCAGAGGCTCAGGGAACGCCCCTGGCACAGCCCAAACAGTGGATCCACCCGAGCACACCTGCAGGTCTGTGGAAAAGCTCAGCAAAGCAAAGAGGAGACAGGATAAAAGGATTCCCCACCGGATTTTGTCCGATACCACACTGAGCACGGGGGCCCTTTGCCACGCGACTCATGGCTTTACTTCAAATCCCTGAGGAAACAAAGGACTACCAAGGTGGCTTCTTGCAAAGCAAACAACTTTAAGACTGAATTTCAACACACTCCAAAGAGTGGCTTAAAGGTGTGGTTACAGAACTTAGCAGGGTTGTTTTTTTTTTGTCTGACCTACATGAAATATCCCTACAGATATTACCACAGATTACCTAAATCCAGATGAAATTCCTATCTTTCCAGTCTCTGTATTAGCAGGATTAAATTCTGGTTTTGTTTCAATTAACTTTTTCCAGTGTACCTTAGCCTGTGATACTGTTTAAGACATACAAGAAAGATACGACTCCAAGAGATGGTTTAATAACATGCAAATTTGTAGCTCCATACAGGAAATGAAATATCCTAAATCTTTACATCACATCAGATTCATATGTGTTTTGAAAGCAAATAAATCATTTAAACCATGATACAGAGAACCTTTTGAAATTTGCATTTATCCACAGTAAATACTGCCATGTTCTTTAATAGCTTGCTAGTGCAATCTTAGCAAACTAATGATTTATGGTTCTGACATTTTAAAAATCAGAAATCTGTCATTTTATGACATCCAGGAGGAAGTCTGCTCAAGTTACATTACTTTGAATTTCAACTCAAATACATGAAGCATACATAGCAAAGCACTGTACCAACTGTCCGTTTCATTATTGCAGCAGTCCCCTCCATAGCTACACATCTAAAAGTTATCTAACATTTTCACTTGAAATAAAAAGAGATTTTTTTTTTTTCAGGAACCAGACCCACCTAACTTCATCAAATAACTAACTTTTTGTCAATTCTGGAAACATCACCCATCAGCAAACAAAACCACCCTGCTGTACACCCAGAGAAACAGGCTAACCATGCCTCAGCCACCAAGCTGCACAGGGCTGCATCACATCCTATCTTAATCCCTTCCCTCAAGGAAGGAACCCAAAAGATAACATTTCTAATACCACATGAATCAAGTCCAGAGTGGGGAAAAAACCCTACAGTCAGGATGACCTTACAGGGAATACCCTCCTTGTGCACACCTCCATCAGTCAGGACATTTACAAATTCATTCTCTCCAGAGGCCAAATCAGGAAAAAACCCCAACACTGCACAACACTGACATGACATCTAAATAAATATAACTGTAGTTCACATACACTTAAAAATAAGGGCTCACATGGAAGTTAAGATAGGTAGGTTAAAATGATCAAAGACTGACACCCACTGCCAGAGAACAAAGTCCTTCTTTTGAATTGGCCAGTGAAAGAAAAAAGTCAAGTCTAATAAAAGATTTGGAGACACCTGGAAAAATAAACAAAAAAAAACAACACTTAACTGAAGCAATTTGCCCAGGCTTCCTTGCAATTAAATGACATTTTCTAACCTGCCTAGTACTCAGCATCTGAAAAAAACCTAACAATTTGCCTTTTTTTTCCCTCTAACTACTTAAATATAAACGATTCCCAAATACATGGTTTCCTTCAACCAAGCTGGTGTACAAAGACAGTAATAACAATTCCGTAAGAAATCATTCTAAGGTGCTTCCTTTAAACATTTAGTTTTATTAATGATTCTATTAATTCATTATTAAATTTATGTAAACTTAACAAGGAAATCACAAGTGTATTAAACCCCATCCAATTACACAATTATTCCTGTGTATGTCACTTATATTGACCAGCACTACTCAAACTATATACACTCACAACAAACAGCTAATGTACAATAACATACCATATTTGACCTTCTGAAAATTGCAGCTTCCTGAATAAGAAAACTAAAAAGACACAAATAATTCTCAAAAAGTTCCCCAGTGCCTCCAAAGTGTGGTACTTTCAACCCAGTGGCTATGAAAGACATCCCCTGGAATGCAGAAAGAAAATATTCTTCGCATCATTACTAAACACAAAGTAAAAATTAAAAACAATTTTTACGTTTTCCCCTTTTAATTTCTATTTTTGCATTGTTGATAATGTACACAATACAACACCACTTGTTCATAATTTATAAATAATATGTATACATTTATTGAGGGTGCATGCTCAACACTGGTTCTTCACTGATGGGGTAGGTGCCAGAGAACAGACAATATATCCCCACTATTTTTCTCCACAAACAGTACATCTGTCTGGTATTTTACAGTGGATTGGGAGTAGGAAGCCACCAGTCTTTACAGAACCTGAAATTCGCATCTTGGAAGTCTTATACAGGTAATTCTTCGCAGAGCTTTTTAAGTTTTGACTTAAATTGGATATCCATTTTGTAATACCTGCCAAGTACACTATCCTTAAAAGTGTGCAATAATGGAATTCTGAGAGTAAGAACGAGGTTATGGTTTATTCTAGGAAACATGTGTGAAGGTATTTTGCCAGCTTGGAGAGACTAGGAAGTAACAGCCCCAAGTAACGCAGAAAGGCAAAATAAACAGAGGAAAGTAACAAAAGAGAGCATGTTCCAAACATGAAACTGTGCAAGAATAACAAAGAATAAACTTACATGGGAAATAAACTGAGTCTCAAAAAGCCAAGCACCAATACAGGATGAAGGAATTCATCAGTTTACTCTTAAAACCCCAGCAGGTTTTATCAGATTTAGCAGCCATAAAGCCAGCTATTTCCTCTCCCACTGGAGGGCATAGCCCTCCCGCGGCGTCTCACGGTGCCAGCTCCTCCACTGCAACCACCTCCCAGAGCTCAGCAGAGAACTTCAGCACTACTGAGGGCTCCAACACAGACCCTGCATATGTGCTCCTGGCACTTGCTGGAAAATGCCACCCTTGCCTTCTCAGAAATCGCTGCCACCGCTCCAGCAGAGACAGAGACAGCCCACGTGGAAGCAACACTAAATGATGGGCTACAGGAAACAGAGCACCCAGCTTTCCATGGTGCCATCTTTTACATTTTCTGTAGCTGTGATCAGCATGGGAAAACTATGCAGATGGTCCTGGCTAGAATAGAGAGTGTTTAAAATGATTAAACAGCCTCTTGGTTATTTTTACCAAGAAATTGCTTGCCTTTTTTTTGGCCTTCAGATTCCAACCTCTGTCCCCCCTCAGATTTTTGCCACTCCATTGTTTAGAGTTTAAAAAAATAAGTATTATCAGAAGTCAGTATATGAAGTGTACTGAAATATTGCTAAACTACTGATTTCCACTAATCAGAAGAAAAAGGTGTCTTAGTGCAAACAGGTACATCAGTAAAGTCTCCACAACTAGGCTGTTCTTACTTATAGTTATTTCAAATTCCCACAAAGCAATACTGAAAGCAAGAACAGAAAAGTGACTCTCACACGATGTGTGTTACAAGTGGCTTTCATTTCTGTGTTTGCAAAGACATTTTAAAGCTTTCCCTCCTCCCTGATTTGCCACAACACTGTTTTTTGGTTGCTTGGGTTTTTTTCCTGCTAGGACAGAGGGTACTACTATTATTCTAAGGTTCTGCCCTGTCTCAATTTACCGCTTGTCCCTTTTCTCAGCATATAGACAATGTCTGACTGGAAACTGTCTACAAGGGACAGATATAACAGTAAAGGAGACAAAAAAACCCTGACCAAATCACAAATAAACAGGTAAAACGAAGACTACTAGTGTTGCAGATGTTACCACTATCACCTACAGATACACTCGTCTGTTTACATTGTCCCCACTCTTCTCCTGGTAAGTGCTCCTCCTAACAAATTCCAGTTGTTCTCTGTATCACTCTGCATGACAACTCTTTTTTTCCACTTGGCTTTGTCCATTTTCACAGAAAACAACATATTTCTGACTTAGCCATACAATATCTGCCATACATTTGGCTACACAGTTCTACCCATCCAGTCACAGCAGTTTCTTTAATTTCTCTTGAGAGCCACCTCTTACACAGACCAGTGTGAAAATTACTCTACACAACATGCCCTGTGCTCAGAGGGAGACTATGTTGTGACCAAGGGAATTTTAACTGTTCACCAGCACTGCAATTAAAAGACAGACCTAAATAGGCAAAAGCAGCCTCAGTGACCACAACTGCAAACCACCTTCTGTTTGATTTCTTTACCTTTGCAATCAAATACCACCAACAGCAAGTGCCACGTGTTCTTTGGAAAACCTGACATGTCCCATTCCCTGCGGCCAACTGAAGGGAAGGAACAAGTGTTAGGCAAAAGGGGTTTGAATGACACATTAATGCAAGCATTTAGCCAGTAAAGCCAGCATTTGCCTAGGCTTGACCTCCACTACTTTTAGCTTACAAATATTTTTTTTCTAAAACACCAAATTCAACAGATTTATCAAATACTCCCATAAAAATACAGCATTAATTGCACTCTCACCATTCTTTCATCAACACTGCCACAGCATGTATCTGGACTTCTAAGGCAATAAAGCTTTTTCTGGAATTTAAGTAGTTAGGAAAATGCTTACGCACTTCATCCAAAAAACCCCTGTGAATCAAAACTATTATCCACAAATGATAATGCACATAACGTGAAAAAGGCTGCATCCAAATAATGTATGAGTATGTGACACAGTGTTTCATAGAGTACTCGTTCTCTGAGAAAAGTGTGATTAACGGAACAATAAATCTCGCTTCAGTGAGACAGTGAAGGAAAGAACACCTGCCACTATGAAAAGCTACTCAACTTGAACACAAAGAAAGTATCATTATCAAAGGAGAGGTTAATGCCGTCAAAACAAAGAATAGTATAATCTTTCTAGCACAAACTGCTATTTCATGCCATATCCAAATGATTTTCCCTTTTTTCTTTAGTTTTAACAGCCACTGTAGTCCTACAGTCTTTCCTCTCAAACTCTGCTAGTAAACCTCCAAAACAACAAAAAACCCAAGTAACTATCTTCCCAGCTTCTTCAAATCTCTCTCTCCTATATGAATTGTATTTAATAAAACAAGTTTCAAAGAAACATGCAGCATCTGTAATACTCATGGATGCTGGGACTGAAAGGGTAACTACAGAATTTACAAATAAAAAACTCCTTGGAAATCATACAGAACTTTGATATTTGTCATCTAAACAAATAAAGAGGAAAAATATCTTCAGCTTATAAGTGAAACATTTTGATTTAAATTCTAAACCTGGAGATTCAGTGAAGCTTCTAACAGAGGAGTTATTTCATTGTCTTTCCTTCTGCTGGCACATTATTTCCAGAAAGAAAGTGCTGCCGAGCAATTTCAGCAAAATGGAGAATCACAGGTGTTTATCAAATCAAGCTCTCAGTAACAGCCTTTCCAGACACGTAAATATTTACTTACAAGAGAAGGGTTTCCCAACACAACAGAAAAAGTAATTGCCACCAAAAAATCATGAAATAAGAAACAAGTTTCAAGATGGCAACCTGATAGAGAGTATACTCAGGTGTGAAGCCAAAGTCCAGCACAATTTTCTGATACTTGCAGTGAGATAAGGGGAGTATGTCTTGAAATTAATTGATACATACGCCTTTAAGAGGAAGACAGAAAATAAACCCTACAACAATAACAACAACACAGAACAAAAGCCTTTCATGTTTCCTTTTCCTTTCAGTCTACACATGACCTTTTGTTGCAGTGTAACTTTGGAGAACAAAGCCAAAAGAGCCCTACCAGGTACCATCTGCCCCAGCACTAACACTGGTGTGTACTGACACACTCCTGTGCACAGTGCACTGCACTTTTCTGAGTAGGGAAACAACTTCAAGGTGCTAGTTGCAACTTCAGGAGATGAAATTATCACTACAGTTTATTTATACCTTTTTTTATACACTCAGCTTTAGTGTTAGAGGGATTGGTAAAGATTAAGTCATATGGCTCTGTTCCAAACCAGTCTTTAGTGTGCACGTTTCTGTGTAAGGCATATTCAGAACCCATGGTCACTCTCACAGCCTCTATTTTTCTCTACTACTCTTTATTCTTCAGCAAACTATACAACTCACAGTATCTGTAGTTTTTCCACTCATTCTATTTCCTCACTGAAAACATATGTTAAAAAAAATACATAGTCATTTTGTCAGTACCATTTCTGTTGCTGCCTGGAATCCAGAAAACTCTTCCCAAAGCCAAGACAAATGCAAAAAGCAGTTTCCAGAAGCTTATACCTCCACAACCTTTTACCACCACTTTGGAAAAACCAGTTGCAAGGGGGAAGCACATTGCTAGCTGAAATTGGTATCATCATTGCTGTTTGCTGCTGCTCATCACTGACTATGACCCTGGCCAAGACAACAGCCCTGGTTTCCTGCCATATCACCCAGGAGACACCTGAGGACCCTACAGCTCTTGGCCTCCCCAGCTGTGAAACAGCTGCAACACACCCCCTGGAACTGCAATCCTTAGGACTTCCACACTCCCACGGCAACTGGCTACACTGAAAATCAGAGTTCAGAGCTGACTCTTGTAGAAGGGAACAAGAAGCTCTTACAGGAAACACAAAACAAAACAAGCAGAAAGAGCAGGCACAAAACCACATAATTATTTGATTACAGTGGCAATCCTGTCAGATTGTTGTCATACATTTTTCCTAAACAGAAACATTTCTTTTTCGTCAAAAATTCAATCCACGAGTGGCTTAATTAAAAAATTCTGAAGTAAAACAGTGAAAATCAATCATAAATGACTGCTGCATATTTTAAGCCTAATTTCCACACTTTAAGAAGTGGAAAAATACAGTCTCATCTCTAGCAACAAAAAAAAAAAATAAATAGTTCAAAATTCAATTATTGCAAGCAATTGTTTTCCCCAAGCTGCTCAATATCCTGTTTTAGGCCGGTAATGCAAAAAACACATTTCTTATATAAAGGATGGCTGAAAATGATTAAAAACAAACCTACAAACTTGAGGTAGGGTGCACACAAAATAAACTTGAGTACAGCTATCCAGCTGTGCTACCTGTGCCAGTTCTTCCACACAAAGGAGCTGGTCAAGCTTCTACTTATGCAGTTTGAGTGTAATAACAGCAACTGGGTAATTGAAAGAATACATCACTTCATACTGCAAAGATTTAAAAGCAGAAATCATCAAATTTTATGTAATGTTCTCCACTATCCATTTTTATTTTTTTTATATTCATTTTTATACATTTATGTATGTATTTATACTTAACCAATAATGGTAAGAAGCTTCACTACATATACAAATCCCTCTAAAACTTTAAATAGAAAGTGTATATGCCATTGTATTCAAACTTCTGTCCCACTACAAAGTGATTTTCAACACACAGCACCTCATTGTTTCATAATATCTCTTACAACTTTCAACACAGTGCCTCAACACAGAATTAGTTTAGCAGCTGCAAATAAGATAAACAAAGGGAGGTATCAAAGAATTATTAATGAAGTGTTACATGGTCAAATGCAAAAAGAGACTATTTTCCTTTTTTTTTAAAAATACTGGTAAGAGTACTGTACCAGCTGGAAGGAACAGACATTGCCGGAAATAAATTCAAAACAGCAAACATAAACCTGGTTCATTTACACACTGTTTGAGATGTAAGGAAAACTATAAGGTCTTTAATCAGGTTTTCTAAAAGGAGGCAGTTTAATTTATTTAGATGACATAATCAGGATGCAGTACATGAAAACTGATACTACGAGTATACTGTGAAATCCTTGACTTTATATTCGTGTTTGTTTTCCCCACTATACTAATTTATTCACACTGTGGTTTGAAAATATTTCTACAGTGGACCCTAAAAACAGAATATTCACTCCTTTCACATATTTCTCACAAGTCCCAGTCACTCCTGAGGTTGCAGCAAGGTGAGAGTTGGGCCCTTCTCCCAAGTAACAATCCACAGGATGGAATGAAAAGGTCACAAGCTGTGCCAGAGGAGGCTTAGATGGGATATCAAGAAAAATTTCTTCATGGAAAGGGTTGTAAAGCACTGTACCAAGCTGCCCAGGGCAGTGGTGGAGCCACCATCCCTGGTGGTATTTAAAAGATGTATAGATGTGGTACTTGGGGACATGGTTCAGTGATGGGCTTGGCAGTGCTGGGTTAATGGTTGGACTCAATGATCTTAAGGGCCTCTTCCAAACTAAATGGTTCTGTGATTCTGTATATTCTAAACAGTCAGGAAATTCAGCCATTTCTCTTTTTTCTTTTACATTTGAAACTCATTAAAAACGTTATTTAATTGCTAGTAGGCCATTCACTTTAGAGTGGGATGATCCTTGTGGGTCCCTTCCAACACAGAATATTCTGTGGTTCACAACTACTTATTCTTCACCTGCTTAACTTGATCCCTCCAAAAACTAAACAGGCTTGAAGTCTAGTCCAAGTTTAGGCAGAGAAGTCCAATGCTTGCTCTGCTTCTCCAGACAAGAAGTCATTGATGCTGACAGCTGAGTCAGCCAGAGTGGTTGGAATAGCAGGTTAGCTGCCATTTCAAGGAGTAACAAAGACTACATTTCAGGATACTGCCTTGAAAAAATTAGTTATTCTATTAAAGTCATATTCAATTTTAAACAGTTGGTTAAGAAAAGAATAATCATTTGTTGTAGCTGCAATAATGTTGCTTCACAAGTGGTGAGCAGGATGCAACCGCTTAGTCCAAAACCACCTTTCATCTCAACCACAATGTATTATATGCATTATTTGTTTCAAATCACAGAAGCACAGAAAGGAAGAGAAGTTCTTAGTGTAAAGCAAAACCCACAAAAGTACTTCAGCAATCATTTCACTGTACAGTAGTTATCTCAATGTACAATAAACAGAAAGCACAAAACAAGTGTTTTCATTTTGATGAAACTTTATGTCTTAAGCTGCGTTCTTGACAAATTTCAACTCCTATCATCACTTCAGTAAGTGGAAATTTATTAAAAAACTCTGTTTATTCATTACAGACCCACAAGTATACAGAAAGGAAGCTTCTGGCTTGTTTGTTTCATGTTGTTCTTTTTTCCCTTTGTATGAAAATGTCCATACAAACAATTCTCCACAAACAGCGTTGCATTCTAAACTGTCGTTTTCCAAGCTGTGAAACATTCATCTCCTCAGAACTACAATTGCTGTCTTTTTAGAATTATCATTACAAGACTGCTGGCTCTCTTCACACTTCTCCTGTGAGAATGAAAATACTGATTCCAGGGGAATTGCACTTAAACTTACTTCTCTGAAAATGTACTTTCTTGGAATTCTTCACTATGAGATTTGTACTTTGAAAAATACAAGTTCGTGATGAGAGACGAGTTTTTCTGGGCCATGAAATAAAAATACTTTTTGGCATAAAACAATTCTTGTAGGCATCACTCTTATGAATTGTCGAAATGGTTTAGGTTCAAAATTTGTGTTCTCATCGTATGACTTGGAGGCCCAAATTCTCCTCATTTATACTGGCCCTACTTTCAGCAGAGCTATTTTCTTCTGACACCAATACAACAATCTCCAGGATTTATTTCATGGTCCATCTTTACTTCTTCCATAATCAGCAACTTCCTTGAAGCACTGCAGCATTATTTCTTGTTAAATGAAACATTCCAAAACAGGGCAGGTAAACCAGCAAAGAAGTGAGGGAGAAAAAAACCCAACAGATGTGAAGGCATAAAGAAAAAGGAATTATTTTTAAGGGACAATAAACAGCATGAGAGTTACAGACTTTCATCTCAGTGAAACAGTATGTGGAGAAGACTATATCCAAAAGCAAACTCCCTAGGTTTCTCAGAGAGAAGGAAAGTTTGCCAGGCACAAAGGGTTTCAAGAGAGCAATGCTGGAGTCTGAAAAGAAGAAACAAACAATTTACTTTGGGAAAATGAAATTAAAAGTAATTTTGGAATGTTTAACTTCACCTGGAATGGAAGGATTTTCAAATTGTGGTCAAATGAGTGGGAAAAATGGTTTAGAATGATGCCAAATTACAGTCCAAGATGATGAATTGTATAGGAGTCACTGGAGGCAAAGTAAATTGTGACAAAAGTTACTCTTTTTTCTTTTTAATCTTTTACACCTGAAAATGGAAGAAACCCTGCTTTTCAATTGGTACTTGCCTTTACTTTGTGTACAGTACTGCATCCACTTCTGGTTTTGCCTCTTAATTCTTTAAAGGTGCTATTCTCAAGCACTTTTATGTCTTCTATCCTATGTTGTCCTAAGAGTGCTTTTAGCAGTCACTGACAGAACAGAACATAAAGGCAATTATAAATCAAGTTTCTTATTTGATCAAAGCTACATTAATTTGAAAAAGAGAAAAAGGAAAAAAGCCCATAAAACAAACAAAAGAAACATTGATCATAGCACCATTAATAGAATTTGGAAGGGAAAAGTTTCCATAGGAAGTAAGTTTTTCTTGTCCTCCTGATCTAATTGAAGCAGCCTGTATAAAGACTGTTTTGGTATAAAACAAATCTTTGAATACCTCTGCTAAATCAACTCCTCAAGTTTAAAGTTGTCCTCATTTTGAGAGCCTGTAATCTCTGCTAATAATACTTAGCAGATACTTTCCTTGCCTGTGCCTTAGCTTAGTCAATTGTAACAGTGGTGCTGGTCACTCCACTGCACTCTGTGTACAACTGGCTCTTGTACTGATACCCATCTTTCAGTATTGCTAACTCCTTCCTTAGGAGTTCATCTAAGTCAGTTGTGCCCCTTTCCAAATCTCCCCACAGGTCCCCCAGACCATTCAGCTTGTAACTCTCAAAATACCAATAAAACCAGTCTGAAACAGAATGTAAAGTAACACATTTGGTTCTACTGTACTGCAGTCCATTTTAAGTATTTCTGTAACCTTACCTCAAACAGATGACTCTCCCAACCTCTTCCTCCTATTTTGCTATTTCTCCCCATTTTGCATCTGAAATTACACAGTACACTTTCAGAAAACAGCACTGGAGCTTTTAACTCTGAGCCCAGCTCAACGAAAGAGTATCCCCTGTGAAGGCAGGCTGAGAAAGTTGGGGCTGTTCAGTCTGGACAAGACAAGATTGCACGGAGACCTCACAGCAGCCTTCCAGTATCTGAAGAGGCCCTACAAAGGAGGATCCAGAGGGGCACACTCCGCCAGGAACAGTCGTGACAGGACAAGGAGCAAAGGGTTCAAACTGAAAGAGGGAAATTTAGGTAAGATATTACGAAGAAGTTCTTTACAGTGAGAGTGGTGAGGCACTGTAACAATTTGCCCAGAAAAGTCGTGGAACTCCCATCCCTGGATGTGTTCAAGGTCAGGCTGGAAAGGACTTTAAGCATCTCAGTAGAGTGGAAGGTGTCCCTGGCCATGGCAGGGGAGCTGGAACAAGGTCATCTTTAAGGTCCTTTCCAACCCAAACTATTCCATGATCCTTCCTGCCTTAGTTAATAGGAGATTAAC
>VXAU01003084.1:170406-225465 GCA_013399695.1 Formicarius rufipectus
AAAAAAAAAAGGAAATAAAGCAGCACAAAAAGGATATGTCTAAACACTTCTCTATCCTTTGGCTATTTAGAAACACATTTTTATGATAGAAAAATTCAGTGCTAACCTATCATTTGTCTAAACTAGCAATAAATCTTTCCAAAGATGAGCACAGATATCACAACCATTTTTACACATACTTCAAAACTGTGTAGTAATGGGTATTTTCTCAATTAATTCAAGGCAACTGCCAGCTCATTTTTGGTCTTTCTCTCAGAGAGGCATGAATGCTAACCACTGCATCCTTTTTAGAAATTCAGAACAATACGCGGACCTGCTGCTACACAGAAACAAGACTGATGAGCACCATCTCATGGGCATTTCAGGTAGCAGATTTAGAAATGAAAAAGAACTTTGTGAATTCTCTGGTACATGGATCTACCTTCCACAATAAATACATTGAAACTGAACAACACACAAGCACAATTTCAAAGTTTCAGATGCTTAGATGTGAAAATGTGGCACAAGTGAAAGCCTTTTCTAAAAACTAGATGCTGCAATCAGACAAACATTGTGACATTCACACAGGAACAACTTCAGACTCTAAGAAGAGTATTTAGAAGTATTTATAATATAAAATTAACCCCATCCCCAACACCAAAGAATCCACTTCCTGGCACAGGGACTCTAAAGTAAGTTCTCAAACAGTAAGATGAGAGCAGTACCAACACTTTTATTTTCCCTTTTAAAGCCTGTAGACAATTAAAAAATAATTTTAAAAGCAGGATTACATATTTGTACATTTTCTTTTCATCCTTACAATAATTAATGAGATTCTAACAGGTTGTTTACATACATTCCTGCAGATCCTGCGATGACTAAACTGTGACTCCTTAAAAACAGTCTTGTGGGCCATAGTACTTTGAGTACTTGACATTTAACAATACAGTTGAAATTTTACCCAGTAACAGCAGTACCTGAGAAAGAACATCCTCTTTCACTTGTCTGCTAGTTCAGGTTACAAAGATACTCCTGTTGTAGCACATAACATTTTGATCTTTCTTCAGATCACTGAAAAGTTTAATACCAAATAAATTTACAGACAATTAACCTTCCTAAGTACATTTCTAATAAATAACAATTTGTTTGCTGAAGTTTCTGTAAGATTCATTCATAAAATACCATGTACTAGTCACAATCAAACTAGTTTTACTCCTCTGAGTGCTAACTCCCGCCATCCCTGCACACCAAATGAAACTTTGTTTACTGTTTTTATTTACTGGATACCAGTTAAGAAACAAACCCAAAACAAAAGATAATCACAGCATTTTAAGCATCACTGCAGACACGTCAGTGAAAGAAGATTCTGGTAGCATATACAAGGCTATTCCTGGCTAAGTGCTCCACTACAAAAACCAGGCTTAATTCAAGAGCAATGTAACTTTT
The DNA here is from genome assembly GCA_013399695.1 of Formicarius rufipectus. NCBI lineage: Eukaryota > Metazoa > Chordata > Aves > Passeriformes > Formicariidae > Formicarius > Formicarius rufipectus. The sequence continues at coordinate 171,832 of VXAU01003084.1, forward strand.
TTTTAGAGATATAATGCACTGTTGTGCCTCTCCCTGCCCTGAACACAGCCTGGAAGAGGCAGCCACAGTTCCCCAACTGGCTGCACCACCTCTGCAATCATTTCACCACAAGCTGAGGGTCAAACCAGATCTAATATTTCAGATGCAGATCAGAATGACTCTGTGTAATCCTTCCTTCAGTGTTTCCTTGGCCTCCCTCCAAAACTCATGGCAGTGATCTCTGTGCACAGCCTTGTCAGCTCATCCAGCTCCCACTCACAAGTGCTTAGGACATTTGCCAGTTTAGGTCCCTCACAATCACTAAGGAGGATCATGTTTTAGGTTCTTGCTACAGAATTTGTCTTGTCACCACATGAATCTCCATGAAACTATCAGGATCGAAACAGGCACCTTCTCCCAAGTTCACTGTTAGCAGGATAATTGTACAAACTCTCAATCAGCTGAAATAATTCTTAATCACAACAACATCCAGGATGCAGGAACTCCTCTGCTGAAACTCACCACAGAAGAAACCACCAGCCCAGACAAACAACAAGGGTCACCTGCCCGATAACAAATATTGCAGCTCCATCCCCCAAGTTCCATCTCATATCAAAAATATTAACCCTGGGGCAACACATACTTTGTACAAAGGAGAACATAATTATCACACTGCAACATCTTTCTGTTTCTGACACAGGCAGGTCCATACCAGTTCAAATATCATGTTACTGAGGTTCCAGATTGCCCTAATAAAGATGAGGGATTTCTGCAAGGCCAAACACAAAAAGTTCCACCCAATGTGAATCAATGTTAGCATCTTTGGTTGGGTTTTCAGGAGAGCATTGGAATTTCTTTCCTTTACAATCTGCTTATGCGTCACTTATTGTGGTAGCTCACACAACCCAGCTCTTTTTTAGCCTACAAGGCTGATCTGCACGGAGAACTAATTTTAGTACAGTGTTTCCAACATCTTCAAATCTCTAGCAGAACACCTCATATAAGAAACACTTGGCTATTATTAAGTTTTTACACTGTTAAACTCCCTGCCACTCAAACCCGAACAATTGTGGGCCTATTGGCAATTGTTCTAAGCTGTCCCCTAATCCACTTTGCCAAGATTTATTATTACACTTAGTCTGCAGAACAACAGCATAAAATATTAGTTGGCCTTATGGCTGATGTTATGCAGAAGGTCATATTAACACACTGCTCAATTAACATTGATTGCTCGCTCTTATAATCCATACTTGACACTCTTTCAAGGGAAGTTTTTATTGGCAACTGTAAATTTTTAAGTGCTATTCCAAGATAAGCTTTACCTGAATTTTAGGAAGAACGTTGCTCTTGTCTCAACATTTATATCTTGTTTTTTAACACTTACACATTTGACTGTTTCATCTTTACAACACAACAATCCCTCCCACCTTTTTATTTGAAGCACCACTATTATGTCACAGAATACTACACTTCTAACTTGTCCCACTCTGCTTCAAAGGAACTGGTTTTTTTAAACAATATTATAGTTCTTTTACACTTGTATGTAGAACCACAAATAATTAAAAACAAAAACAAACCAAAACAAAAAAAAACCTATGGACGCCATATGCGTACAACACTATAGAGAACAAGACTTGCATCATATACAGGCAAACAAATAAAAAGCTAAAAAAAAGTTTGTGAAACATAATTTTTATCTTAAATTCAACAAGTTTAAAAATAAATACTTTTCTAGTGTAAATAGCTGCCTTAATGTACACTAAGTACATTGCAAATAGCTTTATACACTTCATTGCAAACTTAACCCAGCCTGGTCTCTAAATGTAAGCATTCGCATTGTGTTATCCAGATTGAGTTAATATAAAAACCTAAAGTAAACCTCTTCTGTCCTCCTACTGGCATGACAGGTGAGCACACAGTTTGTATTACTGAACACTTCACCTTCTGTAACTGAGAACTGAAGCAAGAAAGACAAACAGAGGTTTTGGCATAGCCACCACTTTACTTCAGCTCTGTGAACTGCTAAGCTACACAGAGTAAGGAAACAAAACTGCCTCTATCTTCTCAAACACTTGCAGTAAAGTGCAATGAGGTCTTGAAATGCCAACTAAACTTACAAGATCTGTTTCCTGTAATACCCTTAAGATGTTTGCAAAGTATGGTATTTTCCATCCAGCAAAGTCTCAATTTTCCTTCTGAGATTTATGCTATAGCTTTTTTCCTATTTAGTACTTACTTAAGACTGAATTATGCAGTGTGAGTGAAGAAGATTAACATTTTATCCACATTAATCCCTCTTCAAGGGGGTAAGTCTGTGGAAGCACATGGGTGCCCCATGTATGACTACTCAGCCATAAAACTGTAGCACCCTTATTTTATACAATGACATCATTACTTGCATGTATTTATTCTGTGAAATTGTAGCATTACACACTTTCAAAAAAACAGATTGATTTTGTTTTTAAAACATGTGAACTGAAATACTGAAAAAGAAAATCATTATATTACCAACACTGGGAAAAATACAGTGGCAGTGGATGGAAGGTGAAAGGAAAAATAACATTATTTTCTTCATGTATAACTTAAAAAAATGATGGGATTGCTCCCTTTTTATTTATTATTGGACACTTCCAGCAAAGCATACAGCAAAGAACACAATTCTCACTTAAGAAACCATTCATATTTCAAAATGAACATAAAACTTATTTCATCCTTGCTGCCTTTCACCTGTTTTCTTTTATATGCAGTGCTGTCTTTGGCAGAACTTTCACCCAGACACAGCTGGCCAATGACAGACTTAAAATACAAAAAGCTGCTGTGTTACAAATACAGATACCATTATTCATATGCTGAAAAGTATGTCAATATAAAAATTTCAACTGTGTCTTCATTCCTTCCTCTCCTGCAAATTTTGAGGCAAGAGACAGGAAAGGGACACGTGAAACACATTTACTTTCAGCCCAACCAAATCCTAATGAAACATTTAAGAAAATGTTCAGGGGAAAAAAAGTAAGTTATAGAAAGAAGAAATGCAAGTTACACTTATTTGTAACCTCAGGAAGGCATAAGGCAGTGTCAATCATGCTCTGACAAAACACTGGCAGGTACAGTTTGTAACCTTTGTACAAAGCCATTTACAGACAAGTCAGGAAACAGCTTTCAGCATCTAGACTAAGTCCAACAACTAAGCATTTGACTGCAACACTGACAAAAGACTTTTAATAACTATGAAGCAGTTGACAGAATTTCTAGAATAGCAAAGAGCTCTTTTTTCAAAAACAAGATAAGCAAAGCTTTAGGAAAAAAACCAAAATTACTTTAAATGTGATCACCAATGCACCACATTATCCAATCAGAAGGATCCTGCTGAATGTCACCACTCTTCCCACTCACAGGGTCATATGGAGCAAGGTTCTATTTTTGATGTAAGTATTTCTCCTTAAGACAACTAACCAGAGTTCTGAGTATTATGTTCACACCACTGTTTCTTAAACAGTCCATGGGCTGTTTGCAGAAGGCTGGAGCTCATTTGCCTGTTTAACTCTAGACACGGTCCCACCTCCTGGAGACACTAAAGGACAATCACCATGGTGGTCCTCTCCCCTTCTGCATGTGGGCAAAGAGGAGAGGCTGCAGCAAAAGGCAGCTAAAGCACTAACACAGTTCTCCACTGAGCAGAAAATACAGATGAAACAGGCAGTAACAGCATCCCCTCCAAGAAAACTTACCAGTGGCAATCACTTGGTTGCCACCATAGCTCTGCACTGAGAGAACCAAAGGGGAAAGCAGGGGGTTATGGAAAATAAAGCTACATATAAAAACTTCCTCTTCATGGTAGACTCTTAAATTCCTAAAATACTACACACTCATTTGCTTAGCAACCATTTTTAATTTAACTGTGTTTATCCTATTACACTACTTTAACTGTGTTACACATGGCACTACAGATGGTACTAAAAGACTCCAGGTAATCAGAAGGATGCTCTTGTGAGATAATAACATTTGGGAAGAGATAAAATTAGATTTCTTTTTCTTGTTATGTTTTCAGTCCTATTTCTCTCTGTATTTAATGCAAAACTAATTTCAGATTTATAGAGAATTAACATTTTTGGAACCCAAAAATATGTGAATAGTCAGTCATGCAGAAAGTATTACTATTTGAGAATGTCATAAATAAACTGAGAAATATATAATTTAAGGAAGAATTTTAAGGTATTTGGTGGGGACACAGAAGTACATTTCTTTGCTTATCCCTCCTATTACTCCAAAAACTAATATTAGTTTTTATTCACACTACATAGCAAAGTCACATTTATTAAATAATCCAGTTTCCATATTTCAATATTTAATATGCATTTAGTCCACAAATCACCCTACTAGCCTTAATTCTTTCCATGAAATCCATAAGTAGATTCTCATAAATTCAAGATCACCCTAGTGGACAAGAGATCTTAATTTTTCCATCTTACACTAGTCCAGTTACCAGTTTAAGAAGCTTTACACATTGGGAGTATATAATATAAAAGCTTTTGTTTGCAGCCTTAAATGGTTATTGGCAGTAACCATGATTATGGCCATCTGCAGAGATGGCAGTGACAACAGCTGCACCCACAGCAAAGCAAGCCAGATACTTCAAATTATAACACATCTGTGCTTCCTCAGATATTCTCCTTCACACTCAGCATTTGCTGCACAAAACTATGCAACTTACAGATTTGTCCACAAGGGATCTATTTCACATAATATACAGGAGCTCCAAAGAGCTTCAGCTGAAAATAATTACACGTCTCTGACTTTAGATTTGAAAAAAATTGAGAATTTTCACTTCCATCTTGAGATGTTCCTCCATTCAAAGTTGCTTCTTCAGTACATACACACCAGAGAATTAGTGGGTAAAACAGAAAAACAACTCCCAGTGTCATTTTTAGGGCCCTGTAAAAAAAAAAATCCTCTGTATTTTCAACATGCTTTCTTTACTAATTATTTTTCAATATTAAAAGCAAGTATTACTTCTACTGATATGCGTCATTCTTCAATTTAAAAGCAAAACAACCAAAAAAACCCACCATTTCACATTCACACAACTACTGTTACTGGATTTCAAGCTATTATCACATTGTATTTCTCGCATGAATTGCCTTCAGGATGCTCTGCTTCAGCAACTTCTTTGCATAAGGCAGCCTATCTCCTGCCTTTACAGAAACGAGCCTCTCACTACACCGCCAGTCACCAAGAACAGCTTTTGTGTTCACTTCCTCCTCAATAACTAAGCGTTAGGCAGAGTAGTGGCTTGCAGTGAGATTCTCACTACATAAAGATGCTAAAGTCTCATCGTTCACCACAGTTAGCAGAAGGTTAACTTCAGGGAAGAATAAAATGTGTCAACAAAACACGGAAGTTTGGCATTTTCCCCAACAGATTTTTAAAAAAAAAAAAAAAAAGTTGTAGCTTCTCAGCCCCAAGAAGTCTTACCAGAAGAGCTGAGTGTTACCAAACCTTCTGCAGTGCCAAAGAACAGAGGCAGAAGTGTGCAGTCCCTCTTGATGGAGTTGCACTGAAAGCACAGCCCACAAGGACAGTACCTTACACCTGCCTTGGGCAGCCGCTGGTGTGGGACCAGAACGATGGCACCGCTGCAACGCCGAGACAGCATCCCACTCGTGTGCCTACTTATCGGTTACAGCAAACACACTCAGAGCCTTAATTCAACATCAGCCACCAAATTCAGAACGGTACCAGCACAGTTGCTTTCTTTAAAAAAAAAGTGACAACACTGCTCTGTTTGCAACTTCTAATTAGGAAGCGTAACTACATCTGACTTCTAATTAGGATAGTTGCTTTGTGTGTGTTTCAGTGTATTGGGACAAGAATGCTGGAAAAAAAAGAAAAACGTTTTTTCCTCCAAAATCAAATCAGTCTTTTAAAAAAAGAAAAAAAAAAAAGGCATGGATAATTAATTCATAACCAACACTTTCAGCTGTTTCCAGAAAGAACACGTTGTTTCCAAGAGAGGTTTATCATTTCCTTCTCTCAAACTTCAAAAACTACAATGGAAGCTGAGGATCACTGCATTTGCTAAACTCTTCCAACTATGAAGATACCTCATGTCTTTGCACCCACAATGAGGATGAAGAGTTAATTCTCTAAAAGGCATTCTCCCTGTGTAAACATAGCTGCTTTTTTCAGTACTATTTGGTAGGAACACTCTGCTGTTCCTAATGTGAAACAAAGACAGTAGCAGAAGGCACACAGAGGCTGCTATGGGCTCACGGAAGCACTAAAGCTACCAAAATTTTGAAAAATATGACAAGACTTTGGAATGAAACTTAAGTCAGAGTTTAAAGCCTTGAAATGCCACTGGAGTTACAGAAACAATCACCAAAGCAGGTAACAGGTCACAGATAACATCCCAGGTACCGCTACGCTCAGACTATATCATATCCCTCTTCTCAGGACACAAGGCAAGTCCAGAAGGAAAAAGAAACATTAATAGAGCTACACAGAGTCCCATGACGATGGGTGAAAGATGCCTGAATTGGACATGATTTCCTTTCTTCCTCTGAAAGGCAAACGGAGTTCAGGTTTCACATAAAAACCACAATGGAACAAACCTAATGAGGCAGCTCTAGAGCCAACAGTCTTAACATTGCTTGATTTCCAAGTAGGAAGTGTAGGAACCTGCCAGGCTAAGCAGTGGGAAGGCCAACACGACTGTTTTTCTTTTCTAGCTTCCAGTTTAACTTACCTGGTGCCTGACCCCACCACCAGAAAACACATATTTGTTGCTGCTCTGATAGCACAGAATCATAGAATGGTTTGGGTTGGGAGGGACCCTAAATATCATGTAGTTCCAAATCCCCTGCCATGGGCACAGATGCCACCCACTAGAGCAGGTTGCTCCAACCCAGCCTCGAACACTTCGAGGGATGGGGCATACACAGCCTCTCTGGGCAACCAGTTCCAGTGTTTCACTACCCACAGAGCAAAGAATTTCCTCTTTAATCTGAACATATCTACTTTCAGGAGTGAGAGTCTGTGTGCAGCAACAGTTTGTGTGTTAGAGAACGTTATCTGAACAAAAGCTGAACCCACACATCTCTGGGGCACATATCATACAGTGGCTGCAAAAAAAAAAAAAAAAAAAGAGTACAATTCCAGAGAACATCCTTGAAGATTGCTTAAAACAGAAGACATCAGGTAATAATGCATGAACCAATGACTCAAGAGCAATTTGACAATTATTTGAACATATTTTTGAGTTTTCAATTTAAAAATTCTGAAATTTCATTTTGAGGAATGAAATTGATTCTTTCACATTTTCAGAGCTTAATCCTGAAGATCTTAAATTTAAACCAAGTTACACAATTCAGTGAGAGCACACATGCCATCGATTTACATCTGGACCAGGCAAGAGAAAGAAGGAAATGAGCATCAACCTTCCAAGTGTTTCAGTTACATAGTTTATTTATAAACTCATAAAAACTTTTGAAGATCAAGATTTTCATTGCCAATGCTGAATCTACATCGTGCACTGTAAGAACAAATTACACGAAAATGCAAAGACAGACTTTTCATTGACTTATGCTGCCATTAGAACAAAGGCATGACTTGGAAATATCTCTTGATGGAGCTGCACAGGAAGCACAGCCCAGGAGGAAAGTATCTTCCAATTGCATGCAGCTGCCTTGAAGCACTTTAGTTGGCATCACCTACCCAGAATTATCACTAGTTCTGCCAGTTCTGTGCAGTCCTATACATGAATGCTTCCAAAGGCAATAGTTCCTGTACAGTAGGAGTTTTTTCTAGTCCTTTTATTATCTATGTAGACTTAAACTCCTGTAGAAAATCTGGATTTTTATTCCTCTTCCCAAGAAACTTAAATTTAACAAATGTGCAGTATCAGTCATAACCACCTACTTCAAGGAAGTAAGATCTGATTCAGTCTGCAGACACTTTGAGGTACCTGATGGATGAAAAGGAAAAAGCCTAACTCTTAAAGGTCCTGCTATATTTACAGAATGAGTGAGTAAACATATCACTTTATTCTCCTTCTTTATATACCACCCATCTTTTATATGGAAATCATTCAAGCCAGATGCACAAATATGTCAAAGATGAATATGCTACTCCATAAATACCAAACAGAGTGACTGTATAAATACCTTATAGGGTCACACCAGAACATTGAAACATGCCAGAGATCACAGCCACAGAATCACACATAACAAAACAGTGCCTGAATCTGAAAACCATGTGCTTAGGTATTGAGTGTTTAATTCATGTAGCTCACATGGATATATTTGATTATTCTGTTTTCTTTCTGGTAATGAACAATAGCTCCCCTTCTTCAATGAGGCATCTTTGCCTTCAAAATTCTGGATTAACATTGACATTCATACACCTTTTAATACAGAAATGTGCACATACAATTACTGCAACTGAGAAATCCTTTACTCTACATTGATCCTACTGTTATAGTGATCAATACCTGTTTCAAGAATCCATATGGGCTTTCAAGCATTTTTTCCAATGAACACAGTAAGGTCACAGGCAAACAAACCATTTAGGGGTATCCTCGACAAACAGAATACTGACAGAGCTGAGAAACAGGATTCTAACTAACTACATCTCCAGCCTCATATATGTGAACAGTAGAGTTACAACAAATATTAAGGCTGACTCTCAGAAGCTGTCAAGTCAAACACTCAATTAAAAGACAACTATAAACAAGTATTTAAAGCTGGTCACCTCCTTCCATACATACCTACTATAACAGGAAATTGAAGGATCAAGATCAGTCAGTGCTACAGAACTCAAATGCAGTGCCAACCCACCAAAGACATGGGAAGTGTGTTCCTAAACCAAAGAGCTCTTCTGCAGAACAGAGGCAATGGACGGTGCAAAACGGTCTTTAAGCCTGTGTCTGAGAAGTCCTCTTGTCAGTAACATGTGACATTACTGTATTGAAAGGCACAGAAATATCCAGTTCAGGAAGATATTGGGCTTCAGTTACCAGAGCAGGAACGAGCCATGAAATACCCATCAAACCCTACATGTCAGTAGCAACAGCTACAGGACCAATATACAGCATCACTCCATCATCATCATCACTACAGCAAATGAAAATAGATTGAGCAATAACACCAAGAGACAGGAGTCAAAATCCACTGAAATAATCCCCTGCCTCCAAAGCTAAGTTAAGCTTACATTTCTGACAGTTTTGTGCACTTAGAAGTGATTTCTCCCATAGATATTAACAAAGAATCACCAAATTACCAAATCTCCCAATGGCCTGGTTTGGAAATGACCTTGGACATGGGCAGGGACACCTTTCACTAGACCAGGTTGCTCAAATTCCCAACCAGCCTCTTTCTTTGGGTAGAGTTAGGTTGCTCCTCTAAAACGTTACCTCCTTTTTATACAATTAAAATTGAAAAAGATCCCAACAACTCTTTGCCCACCTAACTGAAAATCCTTACAGACATATCCATATTTAATGTGCTAAGAATGACAAAGACATCAAGACTGAACTTAAGTGAAATTTCAGTATTTTCCCCCCCCACTTCCAGTTTTCCTGGCTTCTCAATTTGCACACACTATACCTACCTGAGGGAAAGCCTGAACCAATGAGTTTCTTGGTTACAGTCCTCTACATCATCTGATAGTGTGAAAATTTATTTTCACCACACACTTTTGGGTGTTTTTTTTGGGGGGGATGGAGGGGTAGACTATAAAACACTAACTTGTATCTAAAAGCATTAAATGACATTTTTTCCGGTCTCCTCATGCTTTCTCTCAAAACAGGACACAGAAGTAGCCAACACACTCATAAGACTAGATCTAGTTGGACACAGGGACATTACTTACCTAAAAAACGACAGCTCCATCTAGAAGCAAGAAACTCAAGTTTCTGCCATCTAAATTCCATCTTTCTGAAATATGTCTAAACAACTCTGGTGATCATTCAGTCAACAATAAAAACCCTTCACCCAGAAATAACTCATTTTCCAGGAAGAAAATCAGGATTCTGTACACCATAAAGAAAGGTTTACTAAAGTCCTAACATGTGAGCACAAAATCCAGCCTTCTAGCCCAAACCTCCCCAGTCATGTGAGTGACTGGAGAACCTTATTCAAACACCTTCACCACAAGGTCTTGGGCCTGTTTCTTCCTGTACCTTCTCTCCATCCTCATGAATCTGGCATTCTTTGCTGTATAGGAGCCTGGACTGTGGTGTTCCAAGTATTCCTTTACAAGTCATTGACAAAACCATCATTCTGCACTCCTGACAAATGGCAGTTTGAATTTCTTCCTGCCAAGGACAGAAATCAGGGTGACTTTCATTTCCTGCAGAGGTGACATTTCACTAAACCAGCAAAATTCCTGAAGACCAATGCACATTTCACTTTAAAAGCAGTATACAGGAAGAGCATAAGCCTTTAGCACCAGGTCCGAGATGAGTCATGGAATAAACATCTCCCCAAAGGCAATGCCCCTGGCAATCAGCTGATCCACAGCAACTGCAGCACACAGTGGCATTCACAGCTTCCCAGCCCTCTATGGAACACAGGGAATGCTCAGGACTCACTTCTGCAGCCAGGGATGAAGGCAGCAGCTGACAGGTCACAGAAGAAGAGGTGGGGGAGCACAGAAAGGACAAAGCAGTGTCATGGTGTGAGGTCAGACAGCAGAAAATCTAGCAAGGCACAAAACTGGGACCATACTTTGGAGGAAGAAATGGGCAAGAAAAAGGGCAATATTTCCCCCCTAAACATTTACTGATTTGCATAAAGATGGGAAACCACTGGTAGTTTCTGATGCTGAGAACTCTTCACAGCACTTTACTATTGAGTTGGAGCACCACTGCTACAGTGTTTAAATCAGGGAAATATCAGGTATTAAGAACATCACAGCTTCAGAAGGTGACCCTTGGCTGTAAATTACCAATTAGACAGAAAAACTTTTGCAATCCCAATTGAAATGCCCATTCCCAGCATCTGTGTTCTCCCATGCTATAACAGCAACAATATCGTAAGCATACACAGCTCCCCATCTCGTTCCAAAATGCATTCTAAAAAACACAGTCACTCAGCTTCACATTCCATATCAGATACCTAAGAGCCAGGCATTAGGGCGTCTAAATTATGCTATGGAACCAAATCCTGCAGTATAACTGAATCCCATTAAAGAGGGAAAAAAAAATAAAGCTTGCAAGTTCTTTTCAATCAAGTTCACAACTGCAGCTACAGACAAATCACATGCTTAGTTTCAATAAAAACATTAGCAGGAGGCAGATGCTGACTGGGCTGATAGTTTCCATTTGTTTATTTAACAGTCATGCACCATTACCAACATTAGTCATTTGGTTCCTGTATTCCCCTCAATTACATTGTTTTAAGGCTTATCAGCAATTCTACTTCTGTATCATTGACCATTTTTTGTAACTGAAGTCTGTGATACCACATGAATAACTTCTTGGGTTCTTCTGTTGGTTCTTCTTAAGCACTACTTGATTCCAGGGTCTACCTGGATTGTTAACAATCCTGCCAAAAACAATTACCCTTAGGAATGCCATTTTAATCCCAAGAAATGTCAACACCACAACTTACAGACTTCTCTAATAATGGACTACTAGAAGTTGTAGGATCTGCAAAAGTAATTCAGCAATTCTACAGCAACAGGGTTTACCTTACTCCCTCCCTAACCCCATACCCTAATCCTATCTGGGAAAGCAACCAGTACAATTCCCACCCAAACCTACAGAGTTTGTTAAAGGAATCACTCCATGGGATTTACCAAGTAAGCATTCACTATCCTGGGCTCCATAATCACTTATTTCTCGGTTTGCTGCAAGATGCTGCTGGGTCTCCTGCTGGTCTTTTATTACAGAAATGCCCTCTCACTGAAGTCATATCTTAACTGCTGCCTTCTGGTGCCTCTGGTCTTTCAGCATTCCCAGAGAGAGAATAAATAAGCTACAGATCACCCTATGCATTCTTACAGTTACTTGTCTTGTAGGGCTAACCCAGTACAAGCCTAGAAATTTGGAGTATCTAAGTGGGGCAAATTGAATAAACTCTATTTCATTAATACATCTCTGTAACTTCTGTTGACACCTCAGAGAACAACCGCTGATGCAAAAGGGAAGACACTGACACAAACACACGTAACACACTTTCACAGAACAGATGAGTCCTACACAGTTACTCTGGTTTTGATTTCCAGCTGCAAAGGGAAGATAACCCAGCAGATTTCTTCAGTTGCATCAAATAGGTTTTTGCCTGAACAGCACTATTCCAGCTTTTCAGACACACAAAAAAATCTGAATTTGCTGTATAGCACATATGACTTTATTCTTTCCCCTAGATATATATAGAATAAAAAAATAATTAAAAAAAAAAACACAACCAAAATTACTCATGTGCAGGTTGCAACGAAGAGACTTGCAGCTTAAACCCTCAGGGCACTCACAAGAGGCAACAGAGCACATCCTATTCCCACTAGCAATTCTCATTTAAATGTCTTCTCAAGGCAGCTATTAACAAGAAAATCATGCCTGGGACATAGCTGCTCCCAGCTCCCCAGTTACTACTTGGGGAATCCAGTGCAACAGAAGGCATTAGATTTTTCTCCTCCACAAATTAGTTTCTATTCAGAAACTACTTATGCCTCTTCCTGATGCTCTGGAATCTAAAGCGTTGTGGCCATGCAAGCCCTTCACAAACTACCCCAAGCTTCCAGTACCAGCACGACTAAAGTGTCCCATGCAAAGGTGCTATTGCAGCTCGTGCAGTGTCAGTATTTCGTGAATTTGATCACAGCAGTTGTGTGAGGATGCATCTAGATTGCTATCTGCTCAGAACTACAGCCTCCACTGGCCACACAGAGCACTGAGAAAAGCAGGTGGCAACAGTATCCTGCTTTACACATGTTCATGTGAGCCCTCAGACTCCTGGCAAAGGGCCAGAGTTCCCAGACAAAGCCCGAAGGTTTCCCAGAGTAAAATAAAAATGGACTGACTAGTTTTCAGAGAGGCAGTAATAATATGCTCTAGCCCAGTATCAAGTGTAGCAGCAAAATCCAGAATTAGTTAAAGCAGAAATGTAATCTAAATTAGGGCATTAGTAATTAGGTCAAGCTAATACAAAAAATCATCATGCAAAACCTTCCGAAGAGGCCAGCAGGGCCTCCAGGGGCTGGGGAAGATACTTAAATGGCAGAAAGTTAGCTAAGTGTAATTAGTGATTATGAACAAAAACTTTCTTCCAGATTGACCCATTTAAAATAAATAGAAACTCTTTTAAGAGACACATGCACATTTAATGCATGCAAGGCTGAATTTGACAAAAGAGATTCTTAAAGGATTTTATACACAGAAACACTAAAGGTATCAAGAAGCTATTTCATATTCAGTGACTGAACTGTAGAACCTATTTCACCCATGCAGTGGGTAACAGGTTCCTCCTTAAGGCTCACAGAGAACTTCACAGCTGCATGAATACAGAAGCTATCAATGTTTTAAGATGGCAATTTAGCTAGCAAAAAATAAAAGGTCAGAACACCATCAAGTGAGACACAGTTTGGAATGACCACAAGTTCCCCAACAGATAGTGAAACAAATGTACATATACTGAAAGAAACCACCGAGAAAACTCAGGGGTTTTTTGCCTTTCATCAGAGTTCACACCTTAACACACACCAAAAATTTTTGTAAATCACACAATGATTTTTCAGAAGACTGGAACTTCTCAGCAAGCCTCAGCAACTCAGAAGCCACTAAGCACCAAACCAACGCTATCTCAAAAAAAAATTAAGGAAATACTTCATCTTTGATTTTCCTCAGTCTCCAGTGTTCATCCAATACAGTCACTTCAAAAAACTTCTCTTCACTCACACTCCTCTTGAAAGAGATTATCAGAGGGGTGAACCAAGGTGCACAGATCCAACACACATGAATAAATATCTATTTTTATCTCACTCCGCCAAGTCCAGCCTTTTCAGCAACCTTGACATGCCATCCACCTGTTTCCCTGATGCTTTTGACTAATTTCATTCTATTCCCTAATCCCTAAATGCTTTTCCTGAGCCAGTCCATATGGCCACTACATTACTGTGCTATCTGCACTGCTGGGTCAGGCCCATGGTCCATCCAGCCCGGTATTGTCTGACAGCAGCAAAACAAAACAGCACCCAGAAACAGCAAGGCAACCACAATAGAAACCTGACGCTCACTCCTTTGTTACCAACTAGAAAGATCTGTAATTGAACTGATGTATTCCTCTCTAAAGGGGAATTCTAAGCTAGGTTGTGAACACATTTTCAACAGGTTGCTAATTAAAAACTCTAACAAACTGCATTATTAAGACACGATATATGTAAATGCCTAGTTCAGCCTTGCTTTTCCAGCCTTATGTTTGTACAGAGCCTACTAATGTCAGTACAGGATGTCAACACTTTGAAAAAACACAGAGCATGTCATTTTCAGGCTGTCACAGGCACCTGAAACTGCAGACTGGACATGAGAAGCTCCAACAATTTGGCGAGTTAGACAAAGAGTAAGAAAAGCTGAACATTTTCCCATGTGGTCTTAATATTTTTGTCCTCAATATTTTCTTGCCCTATATAGTGTTTTAAGTTGCAGTCACAGAATTGAGTTGATACCTCAGCCAAAGCACAAATCAGCCTCTCCTTCAGAATCCAAACAATTTTCTGAGCATACCTAATTCAAGATTGCCACTATCATTTCACTTACTACATTCCATACCTATCTCACTTGACCACAGTGTTTTCCTCAATTCTTACACCCACCATGCAGAGTGATATTTCCACCAACTACAAAGTATTGCCCAAGTCACATCAACACCTGAGAAAACCCCAAAGCACATCACTTCATGTGTCTTAAAGTGTATCCACAGCTACTCAGAACATACTCTAAAAAGATGGAGGTCTGTATTTCTTATTGTAAAGGAAGGACAAGTGACTCCCATAACAATTCTGAACTAGGTAATGCCTGGTCAAAGACATCTCAGCTTCATTTAGTTAGCTAAACTTAGCAAATTCATCTTTTGCTGTTACCAGATCCCAAATTAAATGTCTTCAAAAGCATGAAGATAGACTTGGAATCAAGGAGCCTAAAGTCACTCATCAAACTGGGCACAAGCCTCTCACTGTGAAGGGGCCAGCAAGCAGTAAGTTTATACCTGACGTATCTTACAAAACAGACTTTTGAGACAGATTGGGAAGCAGTAGAGATACTTTGATGAATTCCACTCACTCAACAAGAGTAAAACCACACACGATCACTAGGACAGCTGACTATTCAATTTACTATGATTTTAAACACAAACAAACAAAAACAAAACAAAAAACAAACATAAATAACAACAGAACCCTACAAGCTTGACCCAACCACAGGCTTACCTTATCATCTGTACTGTAAGTGGACAGAAGTGACTGAACTAGGATAACTGTAGCCAGAGGTGTACCTGCTAGGGTAGACTGCATATATTAAGAAATGCACAATATTCAGCAAGATCCTAGAAACCACTTGGTCACTCTCATTTGTTATCAGTATTGGTAAGTTTACGTAGAAAATAAAGTCTAGCATTCTCTAAAAACATAGGTAGTGTAACAAAAAGAATGCAATGTTATGAAGACATTTGTGGTGCTTTTTTACCACTGAATGCATCTTCTATCAGCATTAGCTTTGCAGGTTTTCTACAAGACGGTACATGCAAAATCACTCTGTGGCCAGAGATGAAAAAGGGGGAATTTATACTTCATGAAGTCCATTATGAGTTATAGTATTCTAGGTGCACTGCTGTTCCAGAAGCATCCATACCAAATTAAAATCCTATTGTATCAGCAGGAAAATAGACCATAAGAATTTTTAAAGTTACATTAATTTTTGTTCGTGGTTTTGGTAAAGTCTGGCAGAAGTGAAAGAGCTGACAGATGAAATGTAACATAGTAATTTTAGTCTCTGCTCCTCAGATCTCATTTTTCCTCCAAAGGTAGTAAAAACTACTATTTCTCTCATTTGCACTAGGGAACTCTTGGGGAGGACTCCTAATCCATGAACAGAAGCAAGAGCACATTCCTCTCACCAAAGAGACAGAACATTTAAAATGCAAGTCTTTGCAACACAGACTGAGGGGAAAAAAACTGAACCAAATCAAATAACAATCTAAACTATACTCAATAATACAATTAGAAGCACTAAAGCTTTTTAAAACAAAATTGGTTCAGAGCAAGGCACAGCATTTCCTTAGAGAAGAGCAGAAAGACCAGAATATGTTTTCTCTATACACTAGACTTGAAACCCAAGTTAATTCTGCCATGAAGTCCCCAAACTAAATTACACCAAGACCACATAGAAAGACAACAGTTGCACAGTCATCTGCTTGAAGTATAGCAAAATTTTGCCAAAATATCCACTTCCCTCTGCAAGCCCACTAATGCAGCACAGTTAACCCTGTACATACAGCACTCATGAAGAACAAAATATCTGTCAGTGAGAGTCCTTTACCTACTGCAAGACAAGGATATCCAGTGGTCTAAGTGTTATATATGAACAGGAAACTTGCAATAGTTTGGACAAGACAACACTGACATATGATACAACACAAGCCCTTTTAGAAGAGAGTAGACCAGAAGCTCCACCCAGAATTTTAACCTAGAAAAGACATTGCAGGATCTCCTGTATTTCCAATGCAGGTTGTGTAGCCTTCAGAACAGAATTCATACTCTGTACCTGAGAACTTCAGATCGTAAAAATCTAAGTCTTGCTAACTGCTGAATAATTTCTACTGCTCCATCCAGAAGTTTCTTTTTAATAGGGAGTCAATTTGTCTTTCTGTTTTAATATGAAAAACATGTAACTATTTTAAGTTAGTAACAGATCCTTTTGTAAGTGATTTATTTTTTCATTCTATCATCTCCTACCAGGAGGTTTATTTTATTTTAATAAACTAAAGGGGGCAGGGAGGCACATATGAGGTAACGCACAGAAATTCACCTGATTTGTATACAAAGGAATTATTGCTGCCCAAAGTCAATTAAAAATAAAATTCACAGCACAAAAGAAATACATATCCATAATGTAGCTTATTCTGTCAAAAAAAGTCACAGAACAGATTAATACCAGAAAAAGAAACACTTTTAAAGTTTTTCACAGAATAATCAGCTTCTTTAAAGTCTATTTCCCTCTTCAATCTTAAGGGGTGCTGAAATAGACAAAGCCGTATTAACACGGTCTGGAAAACTACATTCAATAAAAACACCAAAACGAAGCAGATCAATTCAAGTATTTCTAAGAATAGAATTTCCAAAGACAATGAGACCACTGGGTTTTTGATGAATGGTGAAAGTGAGCTCCCTGAGCACTTTGTTGCACTGCTGGACAGAGAAAACGTTATAGGGGCTTCTCAGCTCCAAGCTGCAACTCTGCTGAACTGCTTAAGTTATTTGTTTGAGCAATCAGGACTACAGGAGCTTAAATTTCATCAATAAGCAGCAGGTCAGTTACTGTGCTCTTCAGATTTTTGACCCTTTGAGTCCTTTCCATATAGAACACAACCATCTCTTAAATACTTAAAGATGAGAAACATCAAGACAGCACTTTGGGCTTCTCCTGACTCGCCATCATAAAGAAAGAAATCCCCCACAACCTCCATATGCTACAGGAAGCTCAGAAGGCACAACTAAGAGCAACATGTTTTCTCAAGAAAATTAGGTCAGCTAACAGCCCTTTTTAAAATATAAACTCTTCACATTTGAGAGTGGTCATGCTATAAAGAATAAGTATGTAAAATCTCCTTTCAGCATGGGTTTGTCAGCCCCTGCTTGCACTTTGACCCAAAAACATCTCATTTGTCACTTCAGAGATCAAAAAAAATCCCCCAAATACTGGATGTCTCCTCTCTTCAAAGTACAAGAAGCAGGGTAGCTGATTTCTGCTCACATCCCTGAGGTAGTGCAGTTATGAGTCACTAAACAGAGTGAAACCCAATAGAAGGGAATACATTGGGCTTAACCCCATTAGTAAGAACAGATCACAGCCTGATTTTCACACTCCCAGCTGAACCTGCACGCCCACGAGTGAACTCGCTCTGCAAGCTATTGGGAAACAAAGCGCCAGGAAAGCCATGGCTAAGAATCACTGTTTCATATCAAAGTTACAGGTTTTCTGTGCACACACATAGAAGAGTAGGCAACCACTGCTAACCAATACTTCACATGCCTTACATTCTGAGCAGTGTGATTTCAGTGGTATTAAGAGGTGAAATTAAGCAGTTACAGTTAACAAGTGAACAGAGGCAGAATGCAGTGCCAGATGAATGAGTGTTGCTTTGAGGGAAGACCTCACATCCCAAAAAGCTACATTAAAAAGTCAGCTTAACAGTCTTTACCAAAAAAAAACCTATCAAACTCATGGGTGTTACATGATACCGATCAACTGATTAAATAACGTGGGGCAGGTGCATGACCTTTACCCTCCCATATTGCAGGCAGGTGCGCTGAAACGGTTGAGGAATCGTCTCACAGAGGTCAGGGATGTTGTTTCACTCCCAGAAGAAGTGAAAATACAGTTTCAAAAGTTTTCAGGGCCAGAAGCTCTCCCTTATCTACTTGGGAAATGAAGATCCTGGAAAATGCAGTCCATGGGTCAAATTCTCCAGACCTCTTAATATCTAAATCAAGGATTCTGTGGATTATGCTGAATTTTTTGGCTGCTCTCTTGTCCAAAATGGAGCAGAACAGGAATCCCAGGAATGAAGTAGCTTTTATATTTTCAATTATTCTGCTGAACTTCCTTCTACTGTTGCCATAAAACACACCTCCAGTACACCACTCAAAAGATCACACTAGAAACAAAGTAAAATATAACATGCTCATGAACAATTTCCTCGCACACAAGTGTCCTAAATAGTAAGCTAGTCATCAGAATTTCTTTTTGAACACCATATCCATATATCTGAGCACTGGGTTTTGTCCAGGACAATTGCCAAGTGGACTCCAAGTAACTTAAATCACTTCCTCATACTTGAAGCATCATGAAATCTCAAATATTTTTGTCACTACTTCAATTCCTCTGTATTGAGACTTTCATCCAAGCAATTCAGAACACCACATTGCTAATACAGAAATATTCAAAAAATAAACATTCAGCACAACCCAAGAAGATAACACTGAAAATCATTAAACAGACACAGCACACAAATACTTAGTAGTCATTAAATCTTGCATGTAGCAAAGAATGCTACTAACAACATAACTGAAATGCAAAGAGCATTTAAAAAAACAGTATGACTTTCCTTGTTACTGAGCTTTATGCTATTACATGCTCCCACTTCCTGGTTTGTCAGAAACCACATTGTTTCAAAGTCAAAGCTGCTCACTCAGAAGAAGGAGGAGCCACAACAAGTATTTTTAGAGATCTTTAAGACCTCTGAAAATAGTTAAGTATCTTTGTAAACTTAAAGACAGTTTTTATTCCAGTGTTTGGTCTCCTGCATCAAGGAAACAGTATTAACTAGACTGTTTTAAACTGCAACTTAAAGCAACTGGCCTAAGAAGTTCAGTGGTATAATTACATTTGTATCTTCAGCAGGAAAAGTTGTATCCTCACTTTTTGGTAAGACCTGTCATGAAGTATTAAATACATTCATGTGGCATTCAAAAAAATACAGCTGACTCCCTAATTCATTAATAAGAAATGGACACTGAAACCACATTCTACAGCTCCCAACAAGCAGACTATGTAATGCATTTGAATGAACTGCTCCCTGAAAGCCTCACTCCCTGCACATGGAAGTTGTGACTACGTCCAAAACAAATGGGAAGCAAAGAGGAATGTAAACATCTTCATTGCAAAAACTGTTTTGACTTAAAACAACAATGTGTTTTGGTGACAGTTTGAGTTACTAAATTAACATTTAACTTTCTTGTTGAGCATGCCTGTTAAATGTTTAAACATAACAATACGCTTCCCAACTCCAAATAAACCAACAATTTCTCTGAAACAAACTAAGGAGGATGCTGTTTAGGGTTGTTTCAAGTTTAAGTACACATATTTAGAGGCTCACATGCCTTTTTATTTCCCCTTCAGCTTTTGCGAGAAGCAAAAACAGCCCAGCTGAGATCCAGTATGTTGAAACTGCAAACATGTAAAAAACTACAAACAGGAAGATAACATCAAAAACCTGTAGGATTCTTTCGCACACCCGTGCTGCTCTTTTCCCCTCATTCAGGCAAACAACTCACCAGATTAAACACAGTGTCGACTATGTCTCTGTTGGACACTTCACCAACTTCCACCAGCCCCGTCAGCACGGCAAATTTCATCCTGATACCTCGGATGGGGAGCCCTGGATTCAAAGGCTGCAGCGCACTTCCCCCTTCGGCAGCATTTCCTTCTTTCCCTCCTCCTCTTCCATCATCACCTGTTGGCTGTACAACTTGCTTGTCCTCACTCGCCATGGCCAGTCCGCCGCAGGCTCCGGCTTCCAGCGCCGGCTGCGGGACGAGGGAGCCCCCTGGGCAGGGCCCGGGCGGTCCCGCTGCTGCTTCCTCGCTCCGGCCCGGGGCGAGCGGTGCCCGGCGAGGCAGGGATGGTGTCCGGCAGGGAGGCTGTCCGGCAGGGATAGTGTCAGGCAGGGCTGGTGTCCGGCAAGCTCCCTCCTCACTCCTCAGCAGGAGGCGTCTGTCCGTACTCACAGGTGCTCGCAGCCCTGCAGGACAGACAGCGCGGGGTGTGTTCCAGCGCGCCGTGCCGGCCCCTGCCCCGCTCCCCGACGAGCCGCCCCGGCAGCGCTCCCGGACCCGCCGCGCTCCGGGCGCCACGGTTTTACCCTCTTCTTTCAGTAGTATCATTATTACTACGACTATTTCCTTCCCCTTCCCGCCCGCGCCCCCGGCCGCAGGTGCAGCGCCCCACCAAGTTCGCACTCACCGCGGACTGCCCCGGCGCGCCGCTGCGGGGCCGGGAGGCGGCTGCGCTGCCCACTCCGCTCCTCTCCTCTCCACCCCNGGCGCCTGGAGCCGCCGTTTCTCGCAGTGGCAGCGGCGGCGGCGCCCTCAGGGCGCGGTGCGGAGCAGCCCGCGGTGCCCGCTGCCCTCAGTGCCGCCCGCCGCCGCCATGACAGCGCGCAGCCCCCGCAGCGCCTGCGCGGGCCCGGCCGGGCGGGGCTGACGNGCCGGGGGAAGGAGCCGCTCCCTCATTCGCAACCCCCCCCCGCCGTCCCTCGCAATCCCCGCTGCGCCTCAGGGAGCGCCCCCGCGCCGTCTCCTCGGGCAGGGTGCTCACCTGTGTGGGAACGCTCTCCCCACGCTTCACTGCGCTGCTCGCAGAGTCGTTGGGGTGGGAATCTCACCCCCTACCTGGAGCAGGGGACGCAGGAACGCGTCCAGGTGGGGTTGAAATGTCTGACCTCCCTGGGGAAACTGTTCACAGCGGTCTGCCGCCCTCGGTGTAAAGTTCTCCCTCGTGTTGAGGTGGAACTTGTCGTGTTTTACTTTGCGGCCACTGCTCCTCGTCATGTCACTGGAATGAGTTTGGCGCCAGCCCCTTGACACCCAGCTCTGAGGTATTGTATATGCATTGATGAGCCCCCCTCTCAGTCTTCACTTCTTTAAACTGAAGAAGACCGAGCCCCCAGTCTCTCCTCCTAACAGAGATGCTCCAGACCCCTCATCACCTTTGCGGCCTCTGCTGGAGAACTGGACACAACTGTCCAGATGTGGCCTCGCTAGGGCCGAGTTCTGTAACCGCTTGGAGTCTGCCGTTCCTGAAGCAAGTTTGTTTTTTGGAGAGGGGTGGGGAGTTTTCGAGTTTGGTTTGGGGGTTTTTGTTTGGTGGTATTATTATTATTGTCATTATTGTCGTCGTTGTTCCTGTTACGAATAAAAGAAGCCGCACGCAAACCGTGAGTCCCCAGCTGCATTCGCGGCTCCAAGCCCGAGGAAAGCCGCGGCGCGTCAGGGACCGCCTGTGCTGCAGAACGGGGACAAGAGGAGCTTTTCCAGCTTCTGCCGCCGTAGCGATGCCAGAGAAGCGGGTGAGCCGCTTCCCCACCCAAACCTCCAGCATGGGCGGTGTCCTTCCTCCTCCTCCTCCTCCGGGCGCCGCTATCGGGGCATCGCAGGGGCCGCGAATGCGGGTCAAGCGAGACGCCGCTCAGAGCTGGCGAGGTGAGGAACGAGGGGTGCAGGAGGAGGGAAAGAAAACTCGCTGTCTTCCCGCGGGTTAAGCGCCTGGGAAGGTCTCGCCGCTCGTCCCGGTTTCTCAGCGCCGGTGCTACACCCGCTGTCCCGCCCAGAAGGTCCCACCGAAGCCNCCGCTCCCGGGGCATCGCAGGGGCCGCGAATGCGGGTCAAGCGAGACGCCGCTCAGAGCTGGCGAGGTGAGGAACGAGGGGTGCAGGAGGAGGGAAAGAAAACTCGCTGTCTTCCCGCGGGTTAAGCGCCTGGGAAGGTCTCGCCGCTCGTCCCGGTTTCTCAGCGCCGGTGCTACACCCGCTGTCCCGCCCAGAAGGTCCCACCGAAGCCCCCGCCGAGCCCCGGGATGGGTGGGCGGTGTGACCTCCGCTTACACGCGCGAGTCCTGCTCCTGCCAGCAAGAGAAGTGATGCCCTTTCTGTTCTTCCTCCTTGCCTATCCTGCCTCTGATGCAAGGAGCCTTTTGGTTGACCTTTTAAATGAATGTGTTTGATATTAAGCCGAGTATCTGTTAATAAAGACGTAGGAGGGGCTGCTCCTTCGAACTTTTCATTCAAGGAGTCTTCAGCCATGCATTTTTAAGGAGACTGCTTGTGTTAATAAGGATTAGACACGCTTCCAAAGGCTGTGGGGTCTTGCAGCACCTGCTTAACACACAGGCAAGTGTGAATTTTATTAACAAAAAGCCAACAGGGCAGCAGCAAAGATTTCCAAAGGAAAGATCATCTAAGGGGTCTAAGCATAACTTGCAGATACACAGACACATATCAAAAACATGTATGTACGTGTTAACACTTCACATCTTCCATGATATAAAAAGAAGTTATTTATTTAATTCTATAGAGGGAAAGGAAATGAATCTTTAAATTGGTAACAATTTCTGCATTTTGAAATCTGGCACTAAAGAAACTCCAAAGAGAATGACAAGTGTTTTGTCTGGGAAATAAAAAATTGTACCTTTTGTTACTGCACTGTATTTGGGATAGAGTTGTTTGTATGTACACCTCCCTGGCTGTGTTTACACACACAAAAAAGGTGCAAACAAATGACAGTTTTCCTGAAGTGATGTGCAGTGTTCCTGATAAGTATGCTAAATATGAATATTTAATATTAACTATTATACTAAGTGGATGTATTATTACCATTATCATCAAATAAAATTTTAACTTGTCTGTGGCCTGCTTTGGAAATGCCACACTTTGTGTGTGTTGGTATTAAATTTCCCAAGTTTTTTGGCCAAAAAGTAAAAGACAATCTACAACACTTTCCTTTTCAATGCCTGTTCTGTTCCCTTCCTACATAATTTTCTCACATTGTTACTGTTATCTACAGGGTGTGTATCAAGGCTAGAATATTTCATAGCTGCTCTCCTATTTGAATTTCCAACTCCTCAAAGAGGACTAAGCTGCTTTTTTTCCTTTCCTCATTTCCCTTAGTTACACATATACATACACGTTATTGGGAAGAGATGCTGATATCCAATTTGAGCAGCAAACATCTGCAGTTTACTCCTCAGAATAAGAAATGTTTAGAACTGTAGTGCTGACACTTCAGCCTCCATGAAGTTACAGTGAGCTTGTGTGGTTATACACACACTGTATAATCTTGAAATGGGAATCTTAGAATGTGCTGCTGCCAGCATTTCTTATGCATGGTTTAGATTCCTCACGTCTACTGCTTGAGCTTCCCTGTCTTTCTGAGTCACCTGTAGCCTAAAGTACTGTCTGTCCTCTTGTAAGGAAAATATAATTGTTATTTGAGCCTTTAACCTGGCTAATTACACATTTTCACTCATCAGTTTTACCTGCCTGCTTTTATGTATTCCCTGTCTTCATGGTTGGCCTTTAAGCTTTTCATTAGGCTGTCTGCCACCAGGCAAAAGCAGAAATGGAATAAAGTCTGGAATTTTCTATGTACCTAGTGAGCTGGAGCATGAGTTATATTTGTGGCCTCCTGTTATCTGAATAGAATGTAACATTTGTTCTTAATATTTTTTTGCTTTCTTCTTTGTTTTAATATCACACTGGGAAAAAAAATTAATTCCAAAAATCCAGCTTAATGGATATCAGATGTTTCCATCTAAACTGCATAGTCCAATAGCCAGCAAATCCAGTTTGCCAGGGCAGTCAGCGTTGTCACATTGAATCCTGTCAGGTCTTCCTGTATTTCCTTACAGATAAATACTTCTTTGTACCAGTCTTGATTGTTAAAGGCAGTGGGGTATGTGCATTACTCAGGGCAGGTAAAGTTCAGCAGACTGCCAGTTCAGGGTTCCAAAGACAATAGTTTTAATTTGATTTTTTGTGCCAGGTAAAACCACTGTTAAAATCTCCAGGTGATCTGTTCTCCATTTGGGCTGGTTTTATGTTCAAGCAACCACGCCAAAACCCCACCACCAAAGATTTGGAGAAGCAGACTACGTTAGATAGAAGTTATTTAAACTCTAGTTGAGAAATGGGAATAAACCTTGTCTTAATCCTTTGTTCTGAGCTTCCCAAGTGTGGTTACAAGTTTAATGCTTCTTCTGCCTTCCACAATCAAAGTGGAAATGTTGAGCTAAGGGAATAAAAACTGTTTTCTCTAAACCTTACAACCCAAAAGAAAAGTCACCAAGTGTGGATTAAGTCCAGATTGGGACTGAACCCCATAAGATTTTATGGAAAGGACGAGTAAAGTCTCTAAAGTCCATTTCAACAAAAATATACTTTCTGTTTAAATAACCTTGTAGATACTACCACAGGTGCTGGTTTAGAAGTTTTATTTAAATCTTCTGAACCCTCCATTCAGCCCTGATCAGACCCCCCTGGGGATGCCATGTCCCATTCCGGGTTCCCCAGTACAAGGAACATGTGGACATACTGGAGCAGGTCCTGTGACAGGCCACAGAGATGGTAAAGAGACTCATGCATATGATGTAGGAGGAGAGGCTGAGAGTGCTGAAGGGAGAGAAGTCTTGGGGGTATCTTTTCAATGTACATTAATAGCTAGTGTGGGAGTGAAGTACAGCAGCTGAGGAACAGACCCACTGCCAGCTTCATTGCATCTGTTGTAAGAGTAATATTTGGCAGCTGGAGTCATTACCCTTTTAAATTGCTGCAGATAAATCTGAACAGTGCTCATGAATCAGATCTTTTATGTAAAAGCCCCCATTTAGTTCATATAGGATAAGAAAGCAAATGTCCACAATAACACATAACTTCCTTTTGCTTACACAGTTCAAGTAAGTTGATGTGTTCAGTTTCGTTCAGGTTTGGAAAGGGTTCATGACACCAAGCAATTTCAGAAAAAGTTTTGAGTTAAGTCCATTTGAGCAATTAAATACTCTGTCTTTAAGCAAAATGAGGGAAGAGAAATAATATATAATGTTATAACTTTCTATGACAGAATGCTTTTTTATCTTGATCTCAAGCATTGGATGAGAATAAACAGCCTCAAGTTGTGCCAGGGAGGTTTAGTTTGGATATTAGGATGTGAAAGGGTTGTGAAGCATTGGCACAGGCTGCCATGGGAAGTTGTCGAGTCACCATCTCTGGAGGCATCTAAAAGACATGTAGATGTGGCACTGGGGGTCATGGTTTAGTGGTGGACTGGGCAGTGCTGACTGGGTTGAGGGCTGAACTCTATGATCTCAGATGTTTTTTTCCAACCTAAATGATTCTAAGATTCTGTGCTTAAGAGCTTCTTTAAAAATCCTTGACTAGAAGTAAAAATCCAAATTAAAAAGCTGCTTTTAAATGCTGTTGACCTTAAATATGAGACACCGTCTCGGTTTCTACAGAGAGCACAGTACTTCATGAGAGGAAAATTATCACAAAATAAATATTAGCCTTGACTAAAGAGGAAGCTTTCTTTTGATTAGATGTGAAGACCTTTGTCTAAGTTTAGAGAGCTTAGAAAAATTTATAGTTAAAACAGAGGGACAAATCTCCTTCAATTTCAAAACAAATTTTAATTAAGATATGATAAATGGAAGGATAACAGTTCCTAGCTATAATTTATATATATCTATATCTATNGGTGAGAGTGATGGTTGCAGTCTGGTGGCAGTCGCAGTCTGCTCGTGGTTCGGGTCCTCTTCTGGATCTGAAGAGAGTTCCCTAGGCCCAAAAATCCTCTGCTTATATTCACTTAGGCTCCGCCCAGTCCTTCCCCCAGGGCGGAGACTTAAACAATGGGTGATTTACTCTGTGAGATAAACAATGACCTATTTTTGATACCCCTGATGGGCCATTAGCAGACATGACCCCTCAGGTGGGTGTGGAGGCAGAAGAATTTCCTTATCTCACAGAAGTTCCAAAACACCCAGCCTGCAGCCTGAGGGGTGTGCAGTCCCTTAGACAATAGCTGCTAATGTGCCATTGTGAGCAGTTCATGGAAAAATGGCATAGAGGCTTTAGAATACACACCCACACAGTGACAAACTGACCCTGGATACTAAAAACCAAGACAACCTTTGGTATTGTTTTATTTTTTAAATATACTTCAGTGCATTTTTATAAGGTAGAATTTTACATTTTTTTTTTAGAATGTGTTTTTTTAAATGTGTATGGTGATTTTTCCTCATTTTTGTTCAGAAGTGTAATCAGGATATCTCTTCATTGGTCAGCATCACGTGTTCATCACTGGTGGATTGCTGCTAGCAGTGTGTTTGGAAACACAGGATTAATAAATGAATGCTTAATGAGTCCCAGCTAGGTGGTATTGGAAAATGCATTTCCATTTTCTAAGGAAACTATGCAGGTACTGAGCTGAAAAGCTGCTTTAGCTCATCTCTTTCATTCCTTTAGGGTCTTCAAATGTCAGTGTAATTCCTTACACTCTCTAAGCTGTATCAGGAAATACCTCATGAACTTTTACCACAGCAAATGCTGAATAAATTTATGAAACACCTCATTGTGCACTACTTTTAATGAGCACTCCTTACTTTTCCTTTCGAGTCTGCACCCCTGCTTTGTTACTCTTTTTTTCCATTCCCTCATTTGTACTAAAAGATAAAATTGTTGTTGTGAAAGTCTCTTAAGAATCCAGTTTCTGGCAGCACTGTAAGGCACGTTTGCTTTGTTTTCTGCTTCTCTAGTAAACCCTGTGTTGTTTTAGGGTAAAACAAAGGTGTGTGGCATTAGCGAACAGAAGGCACTACAAACAGTGTTTCTTCACTAGGGCTCTATTCACGGGAAGCCAAGTTTAAATGCTGTATTCATCAGATGAGATGTTTGCAAGCTTGCAGAGTGTGTCTGTGCACCTGTGCTTACCTCGCTGTGCTGGACCCAAAGGATTCTGTGAGGCTGTGGAAGCAGCTGCTCCCAACCTGGCTGCAGCTGCTCCCATCCCTCATTGCACACGGCTTGAGCCGCAGTTGTTTCTCACGTACTGTTCAAACTCTCCAGCCAGCCAAGCCTGCTCCAAAAGAAGCATAAGATCCAGAAATAGCTCCATATTAGAGTTTTGCGAGGGATTATGAGAGGTTTTCTGCATAAAACTCCAGTATGATCTCAGAGGATGTTTTGAAATCCCCAACAAATTGCTTCTCACAGAGGCTGGATTAAGATCTGTGGAGTAAATGCAGTTACGGTTTGTGCTACATCAATGAAAGGAATGAGCAACAAACACTTGAATAATTATCATTATTATGGAAACAGCTCACTGTTGGTACATATTGTGATGCTTCAGTCTTTCAGTTCTATTGTATATAGAGTTTGAACAACAAGGATTAGAGATGCTCCTATAATGAGCAATGAAGCTGTATCATCTCCCCCTGGTTTTTAGTACTTCTCCACATCACAACACTGAAGTAAAACCAGTTAGAAATGAACAGACAAGCCTGAGGATTTCAGCTAAGTCATTGTTTCCCAGGGACTGCGTAGCAACTGGTGGCTACACTAAAAGGAAAGAAAATAAGGGGGATGGGACGTCCCTGAAAATTCATGCTGTGTTTGGTTTTCTTCTTTTTAAATGAGCCTAGGTACATTTTGGATGTTGTATTAATTTTGGCTC
The DNA here is from genome assembly GCA_013399695.1 of Formicarius rufipectus. Classification (NCBI taxonomy): domain Eukaryota; kingdom Metazoa; phylum Chordata; class Aves; order Passeriformes; family Formicariidae; genus Formicarius; species Formicarius rufipectus. The sequence continues at coordinate 200,023 of VXAU01003084.1, forward strand.
ACCTGAAACTTTTCTATTATAACTACTAATTCCTTTTAATTTTATCCATCACACATTTTTTTGCTATCTCATTTTCTTTTCAATAAAGCTCCCCCTGAATTAATGCTCGTGTAGGATTCAGAGGGAGGAGGCTCTGTCAGAGGGGAAGAAATTTAATAGGGCTGTGTGTAGGAGGATGAGCAGGTCAAGGAAGAGAAGGTGAACCTCATGTGCTGTAAGGAAGGGACAGTATCAAAATAATGAGGTGAATTAAACAGAAGAGGGAACAGCAGAAAGTGAAAGGAATGGAAAGGAAGGACCCTGTTTTAATAGAAACAGAGATCAATGGCAAGGAAGTGTTCAGGGAGACAATCCATACAGACCAGTAATGAATCGAGGGAATCGGTGCTTTAGGAACAGAATGCAAACAGGAATAAAATATTTAGAAGACTGCAGCATTTACCAAGCTCTTCCAAACTGTAGTGCCTTTCATTAGATTATCGAGTCAGTCATGTACCAAGGAACATTCTTTTACATCTTTGCTTCCTTTAAGAAGTCACAAAGTGATCAAGGATTGTCTGACTAGATTAGCTGTGGTATTTTGCATATCAGGGCACTCAAACTGACTACTGTGCAGGGAAGCCAGGTGCTGAAAGACAGTAGCTTACTGTTAAACATCAGGCACTGTGGAAATCAGTCTTTCCTCAAGATATAAATCTTTTCCATAATCCTTTCTGTATTATCCCCTATATCCTATCCCCACGAGATTTATGAAACCAGCAATTCACCACTGATCCGATTACTCCAGTTAGCACCAACTGAAAACAGAAAAAAAAGCACCTCAAAATGCTGTGAACATCAAGCTGACTCTGGGGAAACAGGAGCTCCAGAGAAAACGTGGGATCTAGCAGCAGGGATTGGCGGTGACACCAGGATACAGAATTAAGGAATTGATTGAGCAAAGGTAGATCTGAAAAATTTCCACAGTAATATGCCCATCTTGGTATGGCAACACTTGACCAGATGGTAATACATCGATAAGAGGTGCTACTGACCTTACAGCAATTAATCTGTGGAAGTGCCAGAAAGGAACACAAAGCCAGTCACAGCTGTTTCCTGGAAGAAATTTATCTACCTTATGTTAATGAGAGGTGAATTGTGGGACGAATCGGTTGAGTTGTGTAGTGACTTAAATATGATGTCACATTATCACCCAAACCTGTTGTTCATAATGTTATTAGTAAATGCCAGCCCACTGTATCTCTGCAGCTGCCAGCCACCTACTCACCTGCCTCGGGGATAAGTGGATCTGTTTCTATTAATGAGGATTAGACACAGTTATGGAAACTATTGATTTACACATGCCCAGGTAAATGAAATTAAACTTGTGATATGCTACTGTACTTTATTTAAAACAAAACAAACAAAAAAACCCCAAACAGCAGTATCCTAGCACTTGAAAAGCTTGCAAGAGTTCTGATCTAGACTATGACCCACTGCAGCCACATTATCCTGACTATCTAGAATTATCTTTCATTACTGCTATCTGCTGCAGTTTTTCACAAACGTGCTTAAGGATTGTTTCGTTGCACTGAATCAGGTGCTAAAATCCTGATAAATGCAAAAAGGGCCCGAATACGCAGAGATTTTTCAAAACTTAGTCTTGTGATTCTTATAAATTCTAAACTCAAGGAGAAATTTTCAAGAGAAAATGTTCCCGATATTTTCGGCTTTCACATTCATGTGTGGAAGGCTCAAAAGGTGCTCATTAGGATTGTTTTAGTCAGCTATCTGCTCCAGATGAAGAAGCTGTACACTTTAGGTTAGTGAAAACTGCCAAAGGAAAAGAGTAGAAGGTTAGCAATGCACATCTATATTTTCTTAATTTATGGTACATTCAGGAATGAACATTTCTTTGTATGGGAGAAATGGAGATTTCTGCAGGAAATATTGCACAATTGTGATTATCTAACAGCTGAATAGGCACTGGAAATCTTCAGACAGAGCTTCACACACCATGACATATGCCAGTGGTGGCACACAGACCACCACCAAGCAACATGCTATCCAGGAAAGAGCCAAGAACTGCTGCCACCACAGTGACCTTCAACAGCACCTCCAGGTACTGCCCATCCTCCCCTTCAGGCCAGGGTCTCCAGAGCACATGGGCTTTGTGGAGGAAGTCAGTGAATCCTCCTTCAGTTAACACTCTTGGTGTGATTAACTTCCAGAGACCTCAGGTATTTGAGGGAAGATTAGCAACCTGGGTTATTCCACATCCTACATTTTGATAGTTCTGAGGTGTCCAAGGTGCATATTGTTTTTCAAGTATAGCTAATTTTGCATTATAATAATACTTTTTATTATTGTTAACTAACTCTTGCCTTTTTTTGAATTGTAAGTTTTTAATTACTCTACCAAACTCACCACTAGTGGTTTCTCCCTACATAAAAAAATGCTAGCTTTCTTCTGCATGTTTCCATTCCTTTGTTATGTTCTTATGAGATTGCAAATCTGTAAGCACTTTTCTCCATTTGCAGGCCAAGGCAGGGAGGTCAGCATGTTTATAAGGACCTGGAATTCCAAAAAATTCATTTTGTATTTTAGTTTTGATTATTGCTACTTAAGCATAAGGACAACATCCATCCAGCTAAAAGTTCAGTTTCATTGGAAATTACTTTTTTTTCCAGTGAACCACTGCTAATCAAAAATGTATGAGCAATGTTTTCATAAGTTAAAAAAAAAAGGTAAAATAGCCTCATAAGTAAAATAAAATAAAAAATGGAGAGTGAACAACTTTCTGTTCTAACGTGGCCATCTGTCATTTATAAAGACATCACCCCATTAACCTGTCTAATCAACTCCATTCTTTTTTCAAAGTTGGTTAAGTAAGTTTATGAGGAGACGTAGATGTTCTCTTGATTAAATCTGTTGTAAAACAGCCTCCCTGGTGTTCTGCTTTGTGTGCATTTACACATATAAAGGTAATTACAAGTACATATCACTACTGTAAATTCCATGCTTGTCATATTACAGTACATGACATTTTCATTTCCTCCTGGTGAAAATGAAACCCGATATTTTCTGCTCAAGCAATAATGACCAATTAGAATTTGTTATTATTAATGTTTATCCTAAAGTACTCCAAGTCATGAGGTGGTTTCCTCCTAGGCAGTTGAATTTATAACGTGGAAAAAAGGGGGTTGACATGTTACTATACCACCTTCAGCCATTCCCCCTTGAGCCTGGTTATTCCTTCAACAAACTGGGAGATCCTTGTGGGAAACCCACAATGCAAGGGAGAGCTCAAGCTTTGAGTTGAAATAACTGATTCTCCTCAGCAGAAATGTCAGTCTCTGAACTTTCCTCCCTGACACGTTGCTTTCGTCACAGGAACCGTGGCTCAGTGCTCCTGCAAGGGGCAGCAGCTCTGGGGAAGTCGGAGTCAGTTAAGTTGCACTGGTCCTGATGCAACGTGGTCAGTTATCTGCATCAGCTTTTCTGTGTCTGCACATTCCTCCAGTAATGGGGAAACTGGTGCAAACTGACCCTCAGAAGAACTGCCCAAGGAATGGGTTCAAATAACTCTGCTGTACTGGAACCACACCAGGAAGGCTTCTATAGCATGCAGTAAATAGCTGAAATACTGTGTTTAAAAAGTCACTTCACTGGTCACTTTAGTAAGTCCCATATAGATCATATTTGATAAAATGCCTGTTTTATCACTGCCAATTTCAGCATTAGGATATATTTTTTTTAATTGCCTGACTCTTGTTTAAAATAAAATACGTGTCCTCAAATCCTAAGATGAGTGTATTTATGAATATGGAGAATTTTTTTAAAGATCCTTCAATGGTGATGGAAGGCATATTTATTCTTAGAGGATTTTCAGAACCAAATATCTTAATTGTATGTGAAATCATCCCTCTAGAAAACTTTCCTCTCTAGATGTAACCTGAGAGATAGGCAACACACAAACCCTTGATGAAGAGAGGAAGAGAGGCAGTTCTATTTCATATGTGGGGGGAGAGAGAGAGAGAGAGAGAGAGAGAGAATCAAAAGAGAGCAGGCAGTTCAAATTATGTCATGACACATCATATGATAGAAACTGGATGACAACTTTGGGTTGCTCCATTTGTAAGGTGGAAACAGACCTCTACTTTCACTGAAATGCTGTGGAGGAAGCTGGTAAAGAATCTGTTGAGGAATGCTACAGCTCAGGGAGTGGTCAGCACATCTCTTGATAGATCTCAGAGTATTAGAAATTCAAAGCAACCTAAAAATATTCAGACATAAACTTAATACCCATAACCCTGTATCAAGCACAGAGGCACAAGAATGTGGAGAATCTGACTGGCCACTTTTTCTTCTGTCCTCTTTCCCAGGTCATAAGCACCTGTATCACAGCACAAACATAAACCAGCAGCTATTTCACCCCCCTTTTCTCCCCCTGAAGAAAACCAACACTTGGAAAAACAAGGAGTAAGCTCATGCCACCTTTACAGTCTGCAGGCAACTGGATGTGCTGTGATATACAGCAGCTAAAATTCTAATATAGTGTTGGCAATTTAAAAAAAGTAGTGATTTTGCACATTTTGAGTTTTACTTTACTGGCTCTTCCCTTACAGGTTTTTGGTTTTTTTCCTCAGAAGTGAAGGGAACTCATGGCAGCAGAGGCAGAGAGTAGAAGCAGCAGTGGCAAACTAAATACTCTGAACTTCAGCCAGTTCAAGCAGCCAGCAGACAGGATCTCATGAGAAGCTGTGGATGACCCAACCCTGGAGGTGTCCAAGGCCAGGCTGGATGGGGCTTTGAGCAAAACTCAGTCTGGTGGGAAGTGTCCCTGCCCACGGCAGGGAGTTGGAACTGGATGATCTTTAATGTCCCTTCCCAACCAAACCATTCTGTGTTTCTGTGAGTCATGGAAGGTGCTCTGAAGGGCACAGGGCCACAGGGACTGGTCAGTCTTGGAGGCCAGCCTCCTGAAAGCACAGGGACAGGCCACCCTGAACTGCAGGAATATGGGTGTAGACAGCAGGCAGCTGGACTGGTCGAACAGGAAATTCCTAACTCAGTTCAAATGTGAAAGGGAAGTGGATGGGGCTGGAAGTGGGAATGGGCTGAGCAACAGAAATAGAAGTTGTATGTCTCTGCAGGGATGGAATTGGGTGTTACATGCTGCTGCACGTTGCTATGGAGGCTGTGGAGACCCTGGAAAATTTAAAGAACTTGAGTACATAAGACCTTAAGGAACTTGACTGAACTTTCCAACCTGAATTACTCAAGGGCTCCACGCTCTTCACAGAATCCAGAGTCATACAGGCCAGCCTAGACCACTTTGCCCAGGGCACTGTGCAGCTGAGTTTTTGCTATCTCTACAGAAAGGCTACTTACAATTTTAACTAGTAATGTGAATAGAGCATAATTAAAACTTTATCCTTAACTGTGTCATCTCTGGCAGTCTTTCTTTTCAATTTATGTGAAGTGTATGTGCCAGTACGTGGGTTTCTTTCTTGGAGGGAATGTCAGTTTTCAAATCAGAGTCTGCATTGTCATGAGGATTTTAAAGATGGAATCAATTAACAGCCTGATTTAACTTAGGCTAAAATTGTTTTTCAAATGTAATACAGACTGGAGACTATCTTTTAGCTGTTTCTTCCTATGTGTACAGGCAGTTTATAAAAGTATAATATGATATTTTGAAATGAGAGGTATTTCAAGCTATTGTTAAAAATAGTCTTATTTTGAATATTGTTTTTTATTAAAAATATATATTTAGAAATATTTTCTGACACCCAGTCACACCAGAGGAAAAAGAAAAACCCTGTGTGTTGTTGGCATGACGAAAAATAAACAATATGAGAGTAGCATAGATTTCCTACAACACTCAACATTTCTACAACATTATTCAACATTTTATGTAAATTGATCTAAAAATACTTACAGTAAGGAAGTGAACTAGATGACTTCTTGATGGCACATCCTGTAAAATATTTCTGTTATTTCTTTGTCAGGATATCACATTATTACAGATCTAAGCCCAGGGTCGAGGAGTCTTTCCATATAAGTCCATGCCTATTGAAATGCACTGAAGTCTTTTTAGTTAGATCATTGTATTTAGCTGAAAGAGATCCAAAAAAGAAGGCTTAGGTGCAAAAATAAAGGTTTACATGGTCTGGTAGTGTAACTGGACTGGTTTTGATGACAATGTTCTGGGTGGTCATTTCGCCCTCTTCTATTTTAAACACACTTGCAAGTAGCATGGCAAGGGTATTTATCCATTTCAGACAGATCCCTCTTGTCCAAATTAAATTCATATCTTAAGAGGATACAAAATTGAAATAGATGTTATCAGATGTTAGCATATAACCTCACTGTTTGGATTTAATAAATAATGCAAATTGGAGTCTTGTTTAAAGAAAGGAGCAAAAATTGAAAAAAGGGTTTGCGATTCAGCTGTAGAAAAAGAAGCGTAAGTATCCACACGTTTTTAAAGGCTTGAATTCCAGTGTTACAAGAGTGTGAATGTTGTTGGGGACTGGATATAGTATTATTCTAGTGCTAAGTCTATTTTCTGCTTTTTGAAAAAGAATTTTCCACCAAGATTATGACTGCCAGATTTCCTACACCACTTGCTACCCTCAGATATTCTGGAGGGTCCCATCACCTTAATCCAAGCTGTAAAAGGGGTGATTTGGCCCTGGCAGTACATACATGCCAGCTCCTGAGACACTTCAGTCACCTGGTAGTCTGAAGAGCACAATTTGAAAACACTTATGTGAGCAAATAACCATGTTCTCCACTTAGTAAATTAATTTAATGAAGCACATTGTAAAATTAGACTGCAAGCCACTCGTGATCCTTGAGATGAAACATGCTACTCTTCAAATAATGCTGTACAGTGAAATACTTACACCCTCAAAGGGGAAAAAAATTACAGAAATATCTTAATTTAACTGTGGCATCTGATCTTTCTTATTTTTAACATACTAGCCTTGTACAACTGATGATTGGGTAAATAGACATTCCAGCATATGCCCTTTAGACAAAAAATTTTAAAGTCTCATTTTCTTAATCTGAAGTGAGTGCTGGAGAAAATGCATGAGGAAAGTCAGATTTTTCTGCCAACTACAGCATAGTGGAAATCTTGCAAAATGAAGTGTTAACTAAGTCATGCTTTTGGAGAATGATTTAAAGTGTGATTCCAGCACCAAGAGACTGTAAAAAAAGCAGGGCTCCATAGTGTCTCAGTAATTTCAGCGAAAGATATGCTGAGTTTGCAAGGAAAAAAGGTGGGAATGTTTGGTTTGGGATTTTTTTCCCCTCTTAATTTCCAGTTCCCCAAACTCCTCCTTTGGGGTTTTCACATCTCATGCATCATTAGATGGAATAAATTATCATCAAATTAAATTGCATGATTAAGTATAGCTGAGTTGGCAGTAGAGGGGGAGAGAATTTAACCTGCACCATAGGCAAATTTGGGGGGAAGTAACTGATAAAAAAAAATGCTCAATCACCTCACTAGGGCTCTTTCACAAAATAATATTTTACAGAAGAATCAGAGCTTTCAGAAAAGCATAATGAGCAAAAAAAAAACTTGTATAAAAAGATGCATGATATCCCAGTTTCAGAAAAACTCACTAGAAGTTTTACAGATAAATTGAATATTGTTCTATCAAACATCAGGGGGAAAAAAAAACCAGAAACAGGTAATTGAGAAACAGACAGAAAAATAAAATTTTGATAACCAACCATTTGCTCAGGAAAATAAAAAAAAAAAAAAAAGAGAGAGAGAGAAAATAGAGAGAATACACAGGAATGTTCTAAAACAGGTAAATCTGAATAATCCACTGAAGTATAATCTAAAAAGGCAGAGGATTACAGAGCACAGCCACCCTCTGTCCCCCTACCCTGTTTAATTTGCAGAAGTAAAAAATTAAGAGGCAGGACACAACATCTGGTCTCTATTCCCTGCAGAGACCAGATTTAATTGTACTTGCACTAAGAGACCATTATTTTTGTCCAAACAGCTTTCTGCTCCTTCAACCAGAGTACTCCTGGCACCTTGGCTTTGCCTGTGCACAGCCTCTCCAGCTCACTCTCCAAAGCAGCAGCAGCAGACGGGGATGGGGGCTTGGAGGGAGTGGGCAGAAGTGGCGCATTCCCAGGGCAGGGAAGCTCCCTTTGCATTCCCCACCGGGCAGGGGCAGAGCTGCAGGGGAAAGCTGTGGCCTCAGCAGGCAGTGCAGGAGGTGAAGGGGGCTAGAAATGCAGTGTGCTCCCTGTTATTAGGAACGCTGGGAAGTGATCCATGCTCGCTGGAGTTTTTTCTTTATAATTTATGTGTTATGCCACAATGTTTTGCTACAGTGGGATCCAAACTATTCGAAGTATTTTTAATTAACAGGGAGGCATAAAGGAAGAAAGCTATATCCGTTCAAGAAAATGGCACAACAGGGAGCCAGGGGTATAAGGAAAACGTTGTCAATGAGGCGCAAGGCTGCCCGAGTCCTGACTTACACTGTGGTGTAAATATTTAGGGTGAGCGAAATAATGTAAATCTGAAGCAAAATCAAAAGCAGAATATCAAATAGTCTGTAACAGTGCTATGGAAAAGCATATCCTCGCCACAAATGGACACTGCCTGGCAAAGCACTTGGACTACGATTTTTTTTTTCTGCCTAAATTACACCTGAATTCCTGATTAATGTTACTCCAAGTGAAATTTAGGTTTGACTAATCTATGCCTTAATACCTGCTTGTTGTTGGCAAAAGTGAAGAGTTATACATAACTAAATGAAGTATTTTTTCCCTAAATGAGAGGCTTTTATGGATAAAGCTAACTGCAGTGCATTTGCCTTGAAGCAGCCACCAGGATCTAGCTCACTGCAGAGGTACAAAGTTGGGTTTGCTTTTTCTTTTGCTGTGCAAGTTATTTCTGTAGATTTACCCTGTCTGTAAGATTTACTGAACTGGAAGTGCAAAAACAGTTGTAGGAGTTATCTGAGAAGGAGAGAGGAGAATTTAAAACAAAGAGCTTGTGTTTTCCTTCATTTGTGAGGTAAAAGCAAAGGGAAATTTGGAGATAGTGTGTATTATGTATGCTTTACAACAGCTAAAATAGAAATGAAGATTGCTTTTTTACATCTTGATGGAATAATTTTCTTATTTCAGCTACTAAGTAAAATGCTGATAATTCCTCAAATATGGAGTACATAAATAAGTTATACAAGAATACTGATTCTGTTGTGCAGTATATTCATAAATATTAGATAAAAAAAGAATCTCAGTTACAGAAAACAACAAAAGCTAGTGCAGTCTCTTGAGTTTTCCTCTTATTAAAATAAATTAGTAGTCTTGCTTGGGTTCTTAAAAATAACTTCTATCCAGAAGTTAAACATGTTTAAATAAATTGACTGCACAGATCTTCCAAAGAAAGAAAGGCTCAACACTACTGTTAGATTTATGTAGCAAGTTTCTTGGTTTTACCTGGTGGATTAAAAAATATAAGCAAAATAAAACATGGTTTCTGTTGATTGCTTGATACTAGTCTGTATGGTCTGTGTATTTAAAAAAAGTGGCAGCTTTCTATAAGAGTCTGTTTTGGCAGGAACTGCTAGTTTTTATGGGTGGCTTTAAAAAAAAAATAGGTACCACAAGGCTAAATTTCTTAAGGACAGTTGAAAATATCATTGACACGTGTAGCAATAAGGAAGTGTTATTCAAAGCCTGATTATCTGAATAGAATTAATAGAAATCCATTTTGTTTAGACTGAAAACCTGAAAGGACAGACTGAATAAGAGTCTCTTTCCCCCATTATTTGAGAAAGTCATACCCTGAAGTGTTGACCAAGCTGTGCAGTCTTAGCTCGCTGTGACTTTAAAGGTGCCCTTCTCTTTGTCTGTGCTGTGTGATAAGAGTAGAGACTTCTCCTTCCTTGTGACCTGTATCAAGATTCTTGGGACTGATTTGATTTAGGGAAGCTGAGATCAAGACAGTTTATGGTATTTCCATTGTCCTTGTCTTACATAATGATTTCTAGAAGGCACTACAGAAGCCCTTCACATTGAGGAAACTGCCTGCAAAGGTAGGTAATTTTGGGTGCTAGAGACAAAGTCTCAAAGCAGTTAAGCAGTCTCATGGGAAATGGACAAAGCTGGAGGAGAAGAAAGCAACTGTTGTTTCCAGAGGTTTACAGGGAGATACATAACACATTCTGGCTTCTGAGTTACTAAATCACATTTATTCCTGGGTGGAGGTTACAACCCTTTATAGGGAGACAAGTAGTTCCTTTTCCCATGAAACCTTTGTGGTAGAAATAGAGACACTAAACCTTAACTGAAGCGAGAACTTCTTCATACTTGCCTTTCAAACCCAGTTCCAGTACAGACAAATATATATTTCATAACCAATTCTGACCACAGGAAATTATTTGGTCTGACATAGTGGATATAAAAACCACATTGCACAGCTTACCTTCACTTCTGTCTCCTGCCAGTCACCAGGCATCTACTTCCTGATGGGTCTGGTGGGCCAGTGGACAGGAATAGCTCTGTTTCTTACACACTCTGGTGAAGCAAAGTGTAATGAGCCTTCCCCTTTTCTCAACACTGGTGATGCCACACCTGGAGAACCGTGGCTCAGCTTTGACCAGTGGCAGATCTTCCTGGCATCCTGCTGGAACTGGCTCTCTCTGCCATCAGGCAGTGTCTTCACAGAAACCATCCCTGCACCTCTGCTGCTGCCAAAACCTTGATACATAACCAAATACAGGAAAAAAAAAAAAAAAAAGGAATATAAACAGTGAGAGGGTACAAGAAACACAGTCAAGAATTTAAAAATACATTGAACTACATAGAGGGAGATATTGAAAGAAAATTTTAAAAGAGACAAGAGACAAAATATAGCAGGAGGAATTTATCAGTGATTTGTACAAGGGGATTGAGTGCATCCTCAGTTTGCAGCTGACACTGAGGTGGGCAGGAGTGTTGATCTGCTGGAGGGCAGAAAGACTGTGCAGAGGGATCTGGAGGCTGGATCGATGGGTCAAGGCCAACGGCATGAGGTTCAACAAGGTGAAGTGCTGAGTCCTGCACTTGGATTGCAACAGCCCCATGCAGCTCTACAGCCTGGGGGCAGAGTGGCTGGAAAGATGTCTGTCAGAAAAGGACCTGGGGGTGCTGGTTGGCAGAAGCTGAAGAACATGAACCAGCAGAGTGCCCAGATGGCCAAGAAGGCCAATGGCATTCTGGCCTGTATCACAAATAGTGTGGCCAGTAGGACCAGAGAAGTGACTGTCCCCCTGTACGTGGCACTGATGAGGCCACACCTCAAGTGCCCTGTCCAGTTCTGGGCCCCTCAATAAGGCAATGAGGTGCTGGAGTGTGTCCAGCCAAGGGCGGTGGAGGTGGTGAAGGGACTGGAGCAGAAGTCTGATGAGAAGCAGCTGAGGCAGCTGGGGGTGTTCACCTGGAGAAAAGGAGGCTCGGAGGGACCTTGCCACTGTCTACAACTACGTGAAAGGAGGCTATAGCCAGGAGGGGGTCAGTCTCTTCTCCCAGGTAATAAGTGACAGGACAAGAGGAAACGGCCTCAAATCGTGCCAGAGGAGGTTGAGATGGAATAATCAGGAAAAACATCTTCACCAAAAGGGCTGCCAAGTATCGGAACAGGGCAGTGGTTGTGTCACCATCCCTGGAGGGTTTTATAAGACATGTAGATATGATACTTGGGGCCGTGGTTTCCTGGTGAGCTCAGCCGTCCTGCGTTAAACGCTTGGACTCGATGACCTGAAACCCCAAAGCTCATTTCCATCCTGAAGGATTCCGTGACAGCCAACGCCAACCCACGGACAGGGAGCGAGAATCAGCCCGGGGCCGCAGTGCCGCCCTTCTGCCACCAGGCGGCGCCGGCGCTCCCGGGCGGCGCGGGCGCTGCAGTGCCGCGCTCGGCCACCAGGCGGCGGCAGCTCCGCTCCCGCTGCCGCCCGCATCCCGGGAGGAGTCGGGAGCGTTTGGATCGCCTCGCCCGTGGAAGCGCGTTCGTGGGTCAGACCTGACCATGGAGCATCTCTCGAGCATCCCCTCTCAGGGAGCCAAATCGCAGCTGAACCTGTCCCCTAACCCGGTCGGGGCAGGGGAAGCTTCCAAGGTGGGAGGGGAAAGGAATGGAGTGCGGTCACACGGCTCAAGCACGCTGCGAGCAGCTTTGGTGGGCAGCGTTACGGGAAATGAATGGGAACACGCGCAGCCTGGTCTCCCATGAGGAGGGATGCTGCTTTTTCTCCCACGTTAACAAGCTCCCGAGAAAGTTCGCCCTGCAGAAAGGCAGCGCCTCAGCTATTGCATGCCTCCAGCAAGGCAGGCCAGTGTTACAGCGTGGAAGGCAGGTCTTATATGGGAATTACTCCGAGGTATTTAAATTGACTTACTATTACCATCTTAGTCCTTTCCCCATCTAAGGAGTTGAAAAATTCCCATTTCTCCTATAGCATCACCAAATGCTTTCTAACTGCTGTGTGCCACAGAAGCTCACCCCAATGCTGCAGGAGCACTGCAGTGCTGTGTCCAGCCTGTTACTTTGCTTGTCGGGGAGTTTTGTTTCCATCCTTCTTCCATAAAGTGGGCAGCAGATGAGCCATCCAAGCAACTTTCTTTTGGGGCTTACCGCAGCTATCTCGTCTCCGTGAGCCAGCTGGGTGGGGGCGCAAGCACTACACCTGCCTCCCCAGACCAGAAAGCCTGCATGCAGAGGTCTCTGTGCAGCAGCTGACCTTCAAGGAGTTTCTTCTTGGTGACACCAAGACACTCACCTGGACTTAGACTGATCCTTGCCAGTCCTGGGATCTGTGCTTCTGGGTCAAACATACCTCTCCCGGGACCTGCCCCATGTTCCAGCCTCCTTGTGCCTCTGAAGTTGGCTTTGGGCCTGCAGTTCAGGGAAGGAAACCTTTTCCAACTTTTTCCCCGTGTGCAGGTGAAGATCCAACGCAGAGATTTTGCTGTGGCAGAGTTTGCTGAGTGCAGGATATCCGGGCAACCCAGACACCTGAACTACTCCTGCCTGTGGGCAGCGCTGCCCCTGCCTGCAGGCACCACCCTGTGGGCTTCCCTCAGAAACCAAACTGAAGCTGGGAATTCAAAAATGGGCTTTCCAACCAGTGGCTCCTGTGGCACTGTACAGCTTATCCCAAAGAGAGCTGCTGAGGGGGGGGAACCACAGCCCAGCCAGACGCAGGACACAACAGCAGAGATCTCATCTGTCACCCAGGGGCTGCAGATCTCAGCAGGGCTTGGCCGGTCCTCGTGCTTTGTGCTCTTTTTCTTCATGGGGTTGGCATTCACAGAGCCTTTTCAACAAAAGGGAAATACTTTCTAACATGAATCAGTGCAATAGGAATTGCAATGCCACTTATTTGACTGACCTGAGGGTCATGTTTCAGGATTTATTTCTGTACCAGAGTCTGTGGTTATATTTAATGTGCCCTTTGGATGCTCGCTGGGGAGGAGGAAGGCAGATGAGCAGACACATGGCCTAGAAGAACTGCTGAGTTCAGAGCTGGTCCTGATGACTACCTGCAAGACACAAAAGTAATTCTGTCAGCGGGTAATGCATTTACAAATAAACTGCATTTCCAGTGGCCCAGGTGATGAGTGCCCTGTACAGACAAGGGCACAAGGGAGGATAGCTCTGTGGGGAGACAGATTGTTGCCCATGTAATGATTCAAGGAGAGGGCATTAGAATAACTTTGATTTCCATCTGCCATCTCACCCCCAACTTTTGCTGTTGTCCAAGGTATGTATGAGCTGTAAATACTCACCCTTTGGGTGGTTTTTGCTTTCTTCCTCAATAAGGTCCTTCTCAGTATTCGTCAGTATTCCCATAAAACACTTCCCAGAAACTGCAGTTTTGATTCCAGCACATTTAAAGAGGTGAGCTGGTGTTCTCCAAAGGAGAAGTGGGTGGCTGTAGCAGTGCTTTGCCCTCAGACTGCAAAGAAACCCAGCAGTCTCATTTTAGTGGAGTACCAGTGTCTGGACCAATGTTCGGGCCAGACAGGGAACACTTGCTGAAGAGGTAGGAAAGCTCAGGATAAACAAGCTGTCTCAATGCACGACTGTGGTCCTGCATTTGAAATTCTGAACCTGTGTCATGGTTTAACTCCAACCAGCAACTCAGCCCTGCTCGCTTACTCCCCTTCCCTGGTAAGGTGGGGAGAGAATCAGAGGGGTAAAAGCAAGAAAATATAGGGGTTGAGATAAAGACAGTTTAATAGGTAAAGCAAAATCTCCACACACAAGCAAAATGAAACAAGGAATTAATTCCCTACTTCTATGGGCAGGCAGGTGCTCAGCCATCTCCAGGAGAGCAGGGACCCATCACATGACTTGGGAAGACAAATGCCATCACTCTGAATGTCCCTCTCTTCCTCCTTTTTCCCTCAGCTTTATATGCTGAGCATGACACCATAAGGTGTGGGATATCCCTTTGGTCGTTTGGGGTCAGCTGTCCTGGCTGTGTCCCCTCCCAGCTTCTTGTGCACTCCCAGCATCCTTGCTGGTGGGGTGAGGTGAGGAGCAGAAAATGCCTTGGCTTTGTGCAAGCCCTGCTCAGCAATAACTAAAACATCCTCATGTTATCAGTGCTGTTTCCATCACAAATCCAAAACAAACTACTGTAAAGAAAATTATCTTTACCCCAGCCAAAACCAGTACAGCCTGGTTCTGTGAAAGGTCCCAGTTCTCAACAAGAAGGTACAAGGAGCTCTCCTAACAGCAACATCCTAATGAAACCTTTTAGCACCCAAGAGAGACACAATGTGAGAACCAAAAGGCAACACCTACATTCATTGAGGCTAAAATAAAACCAAATGGGAAAGTTACCTGAAAATCTTCAAAACAATCCAGTCACTCTAGATAAACACCTGCACAGCATAACAGACAGGTTTTCTTGGTGCCAGGCAATTAAATCTTTATCAAGGGATAAGTCAAAATGCTGGCTTACAAATTACCATCATAAAACATTGCTGGAGGTTATGTTTCCCTGTTTCTTTTCTACAGCTTATTAACAGTATCTTTCTGGAATATACTGGTTTAGATTTGTCATAGAGTAAAGCAGAAACTGAATTCATGTGTATGGATGAGTCCTAAAATGTTGGAAATAATATTGTGAATATTTGTTAAAGCTGCTTGTGCCTTCATTCATTGGATATTATATCCACTTGAACCCATTTTGTGTTATTATGTAGATGCATGCACAGACATAAAACTACTAGATGAGTTACAGCTACTCCCTGCATTTGCCTTCAAAGAGGCTGAAGGTCTGTCCTGTCAGCTGGATTGTCCACCTGTGACTGATATCCCCCTCCTGGATTTATACCTGTTGGGAAAGTGCCCAAGAAGGAGCAGGGCCATCTGCCAGCTTCCTGATTTCTTACTGTCATACACTGAGGTCTGTGAAATTAGACTTTGATGCCATACAGGATTACTTAAGTGCGTTACCTTGCCCTTTGAGACAAACAAATTAAATTTGCTGCTGCTGCTGCTGGCATATACTATGTTATATTGAGCATCCTGCCTTTTCTTTATTCCAACCTTACAGCTGGAAAAACATTCATTGAAGGAAGATGGTAACATAATGTCTGCCTTAAGTGACATTTTACTGTGCAGGTCCTGCTGGAGTCCTGCTAATTTTTATCTCTGTGTTGTTTCTAGTCAGATGTTTCAGAAATTTGTAATGTAAGAAATAGAGAAAATATTTTGCATGGCTTTGTCAGATGTTTTGAATGTAGTTTGTGCAAAGGTCAAGTGTTCCTATGTGGTCAACAAGTGATAAGCAATGTTTAATAATGTGCCATTTAGAAAGGATTAGTTAAAAGAAATCTAAAAGTGCTGCTTTTCCAAAGGTTCCCCTGGTAAAATGCTGACTCCAGAAATAGGTGCATTGTCACTGTTGTGGTAAGAGGAAGCCTCAGAGCCAAGGCAAAGGGAAAAGGGACAAGGCGCCTGTGGAGAGGAGGAAGTATAAATCTTGCAGAAACAGCAGGCAACTCAACTCACCTTGCACAGGGTATTAATGCTGACCCTAACAGATGGTCTTCTGGTCTTGGCTCCCCTGAAATGAAGACGTGGGATCCATGTCTCCTGTGTGGCAGAAGCGCTGGCTATCACTCCCTGCAGAGATGTCTTGTGGAACAGCTGAGTCTCCTTCCCAGAATCTCCTTATGGACGCTGCAGGATGGGGAAAGGATCCTCCACTCCAGCTCTGTCCTTTTGGCCCAGACCTAAAGCAGCATGTTGGAAAAGATGCACTCTAGCACCTCTTTTGCTGTTCACACTGTGATTTAGGATTAACAACTGTTAGGACAGAAGCAGAATCTGTACACGGTTTTGTTTGTTGCAAGGGCATTTAAAAACAGACCTTGTAAATCTTCAAACAACGGGGGTGTTGGCAGAGTGCAACTGCATCACATTGTGCTCTGTGAGCAGAGGACTCTGGCCAGCCATAGCTGGAGCATGATGACTGCAGAGAGGGAGGGAATGGGGCCAGAGAAGGGGGAGATGTAATAGAAGTTAAATGTACTTTCATGGAGCATTTTGGCTGGTTCTGTGTTACAGTAAAAACTTTACTGGTGTCAGTAAGAACTTTTTTATTGCCATGAGATGACAACCCCCTCCAAAAACAAACAAACAAACAGTTCTAGAAAAAAGCACTGTCATCAATTCCCAATGGAAGTGGATTGTTGAAAAAGAATCATGGCTTGTTTAGTGGTGCAAACACTAAACAAAAGCACTACACTTATATTTGAGCAAGATAGTACCGTGTTTGACTAAGGAATGGTTGCACTTCCATATGTCCTGCATCTCTCCAAGATCTTATCTGACATGTTCATGTATTTTCTTATTTGTAGTACCAAGCATAAAACATGGTTTTGTTTATTTCAATACATGGACCAAACCATGCTGGAAAAACAGTCATTTTACAGGGGTGTAGAAAAAAAATGAGACCCCAAGTAGAGGCTGGGGGCAACCTGAAACCCCAAATGAGAGAGAGACCGTGATCATGCACGGATGCAACTGCGCAAAATGATTCACCTGAAAGGCCAAGGACAAGTGGGCTGAGCAGCTGCCAGGTGTGGAGTTAGGACCCGTGGGAACCTGTGAGGGAACACTCCTGTTTACTAAGGAACAACCTCTGGTCTTTCAGTATTCATTCACAATCAGACCTGGGCCAGGCTTGCCCTGAATATAGTAGGTGGACACTGAATCAGGATTTGTTTACCTCCTCAAAATTATCATTCCCTTAGCTGGATGCAAAAAAACAGGTAACTTCTGCCACCCCCTGACACAGTAAAGCCAAGAATTAAGAGCATTCTTCATTTTCATGAATACTTACTATTGTATTTCCAACTCCTTTTAAAACTGGCTTCTGAATTACCCTCCACTTGGTCTTGAAAATATTCAAACAGTATTCATAAATATCATCTCAGGTATTTAATCCCGCTCAGGTGAATCGATGCAAGCAGGGTAAGCACAGTGTGACATTTAACAGTGTAACCATGACACCTCCACTCTGTGAATAAAATTAAATGCAAGTATTATCTCTCCTTTCCCAGTATTGTGTTTTCCTGAGAACTAAGCAGGCCTTTTCCTTCAAATGCTGACAATATAATTTGTATCATTCAATCAGCACAAACACTGAGTTTTAAAATAACCAAAAAATGTAAGGTGACAGCAGAAGTAGTCTGGAAGTGCAGAATGACAGCAACGATGCTGCACTCCAGATTCCCTGTACCTGTAATGTGCCCATACAGAAGGTCGATGGCAAAGCTGGCACAGATCACACATAGAACATTGCTCACACATAGCATTTCCCTGCCAAAACCAAAGATTACAAATGGCTGAGGCTTTTGTTCAATGCTGGACATGATTTTTAACACATCCGTCTTCCTGTGGACCCAATGCAGTCCATGCTAAGACAACATGAGGATTGTCAGAAGTCCCCATATGCATTTGGTCAGGTCCTGCAAGTTCGCGTGTTCACTTGTAAACACAGGATTTCATTAAATGGTCTGCATTCCAAAATGATGCTACCAGACTTCATCATGCACGTGGTCCCTGTGCTTTTTGGTTTGTTTACAGACATGTAATTTAATTTGAAAATTTCCTCAGTTTTTGTCTTACAGGAGGGGATGGATTTATAACACTGAATGCCTATTCTTCTATTTTTCCTGTTTGCTCTTAGGATGGAGCAATAAGCCTTCCTATAATAGCAGGCAGTGGTTGGATTAACAAGTAAGCAAAGATAGGTACAGCATCATCAAGAAACAGAAACTGTTGTTGAGTACAGTAATGCCACAGACTGGGTCACATGTGAGCTGACTGCTGCATGATTCCTACCTTGACAAATTTCTGCTGATGTCTGCCTTCAGAATCAGGACTACAAAGTACCAGCTACTTTCAAAAAACACTCCTTTTCTGTGTCAGTTACAGGAAAGCCTTTCTCTTGAGAGTTACAGAAAGAAAAGCATGGCCAAACAAGAAGCTATTCCTACACGGCAGGCTTACCTAAAGAAAGTATCAGAATCTCTTAAAGGATGCTTGTCAGCAATTACCTTGCTTTAGCACCCTGTTTTCCAAGCTGCCCCCAAAAGGCCAGCACAGCCCAGCTCTGAAGGTCAACAGGCACGGGCTGTTTCAGACTAACAATGCAGTGACTATCAGAGACGTGGGCACTGGCAGCCCTTCTTCATCCCTCTTGCATACCAGCTCCAAGTTTTAGCTGAGGCACAGAAGACAGAAAATCTGCCTGTCTCTGTTTTCTTTAAGATTCTCAGGTCAGCTCTGCTAAAGCTGCCTTAAATCCCAGGTGCCCATAGGAAACAGGGATAGCAATTCAAATCAGGATACCTTACTCTAAAATCCTGGAGGAGAGCAGAAAAGGTGCTTCTTTATATAATTCACTAAATCATATCATTTATATAATGACACCTCCTGGATTCTCCACCATGAATGGCATTGCATTCCTAAAGATCATAAATACTAAATATGAGATCAAAAGATAAATTACATGATACCCCACGCATTTGAGATACAAGATTAAAANTATGGGCTTTGCTCAGTTAAGAGCTGTACTTGAGACCCTTTTAAAAGCGGAACTACAAGTCACTAGCACTTTCTTGGGATGGAGGGCAGATGAATGAGATATTAACACCCCCATTCTTCGGGGCTGCTGGATGAGAGAGCAGCCAATAGTGAGCGTGGCCAGCTCCTCCACCCACCAGGACGCCTATACGCGCTCACCACCGAGAGGTGTGTCCTTGGCCGTCTGGAGGAAAGTCTGGCAGGCAGAGAGCTTCCCTCTGTGCTCCAGGGCTGTTGGACAGCAGGGAACTCCGCCTGACCTAGCAGCGTCTTAAACAAGTACCTTTAATATTGCAGAGCTGGTCCGAATCCAGCAGGAGACTTAATAGCATGCGTCGATGTCTGAAGAAGAGTGGTTGCTAAGGAAACCACTTAGAAGTCTACTTTAAAATAGTTGCTAGGTATTCAAAAGCCAGAACAATTTCCTGCTGTCAAATTACAACAGCTCTTCAAAGATCATTAGGAATATTCCTTAATCATTCAGACAGAAGTATCCACACGGTCCTTCTCAGCAGACCAATGACTGAAATTTGATCTGGGATGTTGTCTCTGTAAAACTGAACTTACATCACTGAAACAAAATCAGCTGTGCTACTGTACAGCCATTCCAAAGATCATATTTTTCAGCTGCATATTCCTAATACAAAGTTATCATGTCTGACATCCTAATAATTTTGCAGCATCACAATTTGTAACTTATGATACCTCCCAAGAGAATCACAGAATCATTTAGGTTGGCAAAGTTCAAGGAGAAACTCAATTTGCACAGCTAACGTGCTGTAAGTGGAGAATGCCAAAGGCACAGTGTGAAAGGCTAGGAACATCCTGTTCTAATTCACTTTTCCTTGCATTTCAGAGACTATACTAGGGGCACAAAAACGTCAGCAAAACCCTTTTTTTTCCAGTTTCCAAATAACCTGGCTGAATACTCAAAAGCCATTTAAAGTGTCAGGATAAACAATTCAACCATTTTCTTTTACTTTCAGAAAACACAGTGTATTGGGTTAGTAATCTTTCCTCCTAGTAGCCCTCACAGTGTTGTGCTTTGTATTTGTAGCTAGAGTTGTGTTTAAAACACACCAGTGTTTTGGCTACTGCTGAGCAGTGCTGGCACTGCTCACTGAGGAAGGCAAGTGACAGAGTGGCTTTGTCGGTGAGGTCAACCCAGATAAGATCAACACAGGTAAGATCAACACAGATAAGATCAACCCACCACACCTGAGACTGCCAAGTGCAGAAACCTGACTTTGGTTTTAAATGACAACAGCCAATCAATCCTCTAAGCATGCTCTTCATCTGACCTTCCCAGAAAGTGTACAGTGTTTAGAGATAGGAGATTATTTTCCATCTTCACCAGGACAGAAGCAAGCCATGTCATCTGAATTTGGAGGAATCTTGTGGCAACAGAGGTACATCTGAGTCCGATCTTTCCTAGGAATGAGAACTGGTTTAGAGTCAGTAGTGTGATGTGGGCACTCCTATGATTGTGCTCAAGTTACGCCATCACCCTCCTGTTTCAGAATGCCCTCTGTCTCTGTGTAAGTCATGAGTTCCAAATGAGACAGAAACTCATTGGGTAAGATAACCAGAGAAAACAAGATTACCATATCCTTAAGTCTGAGCACAGAAGGGATGTCACGTCACCTGTAGAAGTATAGAGCATGATTTTGAGAATTAGGCTCATTGCACATCATTTGAACAGTGTCAAAAACAATAGGGTTTCATTTTTCTATTTCTTGTTTCTAATCAGAACACCTATTAGCTTGCTCAGTCATGTTTCAATGTTAACACTATGATTATTTATGCAAGGGCAATACTTGACAAGAGTGCCAAAAAGCACATTTCCCAAGAAGAAGAAAGCTGCTTTTGACCCACACCCTGAGGACTGCGTGCAGTCTGTCAGCAGTGAGAAGCTTGGCTGCTCCACCAGGGCTGGGATGGGGTGACAGCAAAGCAGGCAGGCACCTGAGCATGGCCCCAGGGCACCTGAACAAGGAGAGCCAGGCCAGCTGGTGACAGCAACAGGGGTCAGCTGCATTCCAAGGGCCACCAAGCCTGACCCTAAAGAGAAGAAAGGTTTGAGGTCAAGACAGAAGATGTATCAGCCAGGGAAGCACAGGATCAGCAAGGTACAAGGCAAGGCATGGGCATACCCAGAGAATAGTTTGGGCAACGGCCTGAGACAAGGAGCAGAGATCCCCAATAAGGCTTCCTGCAGCTACTCTGCCATTACCATGGCCCATGCTGACAGCTGGGCCATGCCAGGGCTGGCCAAGAGCACACACAGCCAAATGGCCATGGCAGGGGTAGAACTTGTGGAGTTTCTCAGAAGAAAACAGCCTCCATGCATACCTTTCCCACCATAGCTCACCTAATTTCGTAGGGCTGCCTTTAAATAGTGCTTTGAGAAATTACGGCTGTTGCCAGTTATTTGAAAGTCAGTGTTAAGACAGTGGCTACGTCCCTTCACGGCAGCCACAGGATATCTTTTGGTCTCCTCTGTTCTGCTAGGGAGAAAATCAGCAAGGCAAAATTCTTCACTTATGAGGATAGAAAGCATTGTGGAAAAGTAAATTCTCCCACTTGCAACATCAGGCATTGCAGAGCTTGTGCTGATGAGAAGAGCACGGCGTTCAGAACCACTTTGCTCTGCATTTATAACTTGATCTGAGATCTAATACATGAAGATTACAATGGACATTTGTTTTCCACCCCCCTAAGAATCCCAGCTGCTGTGTGTTCAGTTACAAGGCTGAGCAGGACAGCTTGCAAGCACACAGGCAAACAACCTGCCCCCACCTCCAGTAGCTGGGTTTGTTTCCCAGACAAACAAGACATTTGGTTAAGGTTTTATAATCTGGTGATGGAAGCATGCAGGGAAGAAGGATGAGTGAAAAAGGGAAGAGAGGTAGCAAGAGAGAGAAGGTCACAGAACAATATGTGCAAATCATGAAGGGAAAGGAGAACAAAATAATGCAGAATAGGTGGCAGGAGAGGGAAAGGTCAGCAACATGATGAAGAAGGATGAAGAAGCAAAACCAGAGACAGTAAGACAGAAAAGAACAAGAGAGAGAATCTTTTAGGAGCAGAAATTGTTTGTCAGGAGAGCTGCAATCTAGAAAACTTAACTCATCCTTTAGGAAAAACAAATGCGAGGGGAAAGTCCAAAGTAACTGCAGGCAAAAACAAGTGTTGCATAGTACAAGTTCCTGCCCCTGATTCTTTTGCCTCCTATCCTCTGAGTGCTTTCAGAGGCCACCCAAATTACCAAGTGCTGCACTGTAGCCCATCCCCATGCCCCAACCTGTTCCTCTGCATATTCTAGCTGTTGTGCCCTGGCCATGTCTTCAAACCTGCTGCCTTCTCACAAAGTTATTCTTATGCTTGCTGCCTCGTTTCTCCAGCCACCTCAAATTCCTGCTGCTGCCTCTTCAGCTGCCTCCCACCTGCCTTCCAAATCCCTGTAAATATAAGAGTAGTTAAGAGCATTTACAGTTGCCATGCTGGCCTTTCACTGCAAACTATGGGGCAGAAATTGTCTCCCAGCACTTCTGCCTCCATATCGTACAGGACCCTGACACAGGGGAAGCCCCTGCTGACACCACTCTGTAAATAGCAATACCTGTTTTACAGGTAACATGCTTGTTTTGTTCTCAGCAAACCCCTGTGCTATCCTGGATACATGTCTGCATGGGCCACTTCTGCTCAGGAGATCTGCCACTTCCTGCCCAATGCCAGGAGAGCTGGTTTCCACAGAGCATTGTTTTTCCTGTCTCACCATAGAGAAATGGGAACCAGGGAACAACCTGCAGTGACAGATGACAGTGTTGCTATCCCCAAAAGATTCACAAGGTCAAATTTCATTCTAAATTCTGAGTGAGGCACCACCCATCTGGAAACCAGAACAATCTGATAGGTGCTCCTTGCTTACCTAACCCCTTGTTCTACAAGGAGACCTGTATGTGACACCACTAAGGGGTTTTACTGCTGCTTTTCTGGCCAGAATTTGATGGGTTTTGCAGTCAAGGCACGTGGTATAGTGGGCAGTATGACTGCTTAGCTGTCCCTTGCTGAATGCAGAAGGGAGACAACTGACATCAAGCTTCTTTCAGAACATAGTAAAGGTGACATTGCAGTGGTTGCTAATATTAATGGCAGCTTTGACAAGTTAAGGATGTCACCTAATAACGGCACTCGCTGTAGATACACAGGTCCAACTTTTTAAGAACCTGTACCCATAGCCAGGAGGTCAAAGAACTTGGTTTCCTGAAATATTGGTGCCTTGGTGAAGCCCCTAATTGGGAAATTGGAAGTGTCAGTTTGTAAATCTGTGGTTGCAGTATCACATCTTAAACGGCTTTTTGTAAGGTGATGTCAATCGCAAAGAAAAGTTAGAGGAGGTAATGCTCTTGAAATAAAAAGAAACCAACCAAACCCCTCATTCCCAACAAAACAAAAGCTTTCCTACTTCACAAACATCTGGGATAAACTTGGCAGTGACCTCCCTAAGCTCCTGTGGAATGCATCTGCTCTCATTTTTCCCTCCAGGTGTCTGTTTTCAGTGCTCTGGTGCCCGGCAGACAGCACGAGGTGAATGGCACAGCGTAGTGAGAGCTATCCGATCAGCCAGACTGCGTCAAGGGTCAAAGACCGCGTCGGTAGCACAGCACAAAGCAAATAAATGACCTCTTTATGCTCCCATTTGGACACGGGTCACTTGGGGAGGGCTTTTCTCACAGGGACGGCCACCTCAGAGCATTGCACACAAGGCAGGCTCTAAATCCATAGGTGCATTTTCCCATCAAGGTGTATTTTTCCATCAAGGTGTCTCTGCTGTTGCCCAGCCTGGCTGTCCTCACACTCGGGCATCCACCTGCCCACATGGGAAGGAGCAGGGTGGCCTCTGCTCCCGGGGAACCAGTGACAGGACATGTCATGAACCGCACCAGGTGAGGTTTAGGTTGGACATTTGGAGGAATCTACTCACAAAAAGAGGGGTTAGGCATTGGAACAGGCTGCCCAGGGAGGTGGTGGAGTCGCTGTCCCTGGAGGTGTTCAAGGAAGGACCGGACAGGGTCTGGTTGGCACAGGGAGGTCGGGTCACAGGCGGGTGACACAAGAAGACCATTTTTAGTGTTAGAATATATGCACTGTTTAACTTGTGGGAAAGAATGTATAAAGGAGAGTATATGGATCATGTAGCCTGCAGAAGGGATATATAAACCACTAATCCTATCAACTACACAACCTTTGTAGACAATCAGAAGGCAGTAGAAAGAGGAAAACAGGATGTTTTGCCAGAACAGGCCTGTCCAGCTGTGAAACAGCAAAAACCCAGAGAACAGAGCATGCGCCAAGACAAAAGGTGACAAGTTTAACCTGAGGAAGACTACATGGTCTGACCACCAAGATAATGAAGAAAATAAAAAGACCACCACAGGGGACGACTGTGCATGCTCCAGAAGGACTGATGTAATCAGTGAAAGATGTGAGATGACATTGAGAAAAGGGACCACCCGTTTCTTGTTTTTTGAAATGTATAAATGTTTAAGTTTTGCTCAAAAAGGGCGAGTGAGTTAGAAGAAGAGATCCCTCTCGCTCCCAGCGCTGAATAAACGAATACCTGCTACTCAAAGATGCAAAGTCTCTGACTGGTTTTCCTCAGCCGGTCTTTTTCGACATCACCAGCTTCGACCTCAGGAGGTCTTTGCCATCCTGATGGATGCCGTGACACCGGGAACCCGCGCAGAGGCACTGCCACCAGCGCCACGCCTCCGTCTCACGGCAGGGAGAGGGGCTGGCCAAGCCCATTCCCGTCTCCTCCTCCTCCTCCTCCTCCTTCCCGGCGAGCGGGGGAGGCTCGGCCGGGCGGGGCCGGCGGCGGAGGGGCCGCGCTCGCAGCCTCGGCCGGGGAGGTGCCGCTGTCACAGCGCCGGAGCCGGGCACGGGAGGGGTAAGAGCCGCCTCAGCACCCCGGGCAGGCACCGGGACCGCGGCTGGGGCGGAGGGAGGGGAAGGGAAGGGAAGGGAAGGGAGGGGAAGGGAAGGGCGCCGCGGGGAGCGGGGCGGGATCCGCGGCGCGGAAGCGGCTCCGACGGGGTGCGGGGCGGCCCTGGCACGGCAGGGAATGGCAGGAGAGGGGATGGGAATGGCANGCTGCCCGACGAGCCGCGCAGGTTTTATGTGCAGAGAATAAACCCGGCCCGGTGCTGGTTCGTGATTCGTAAATGGCAGCAGAGACGTCTCAGAATTGCTGCCGTCCATGTGCAGTTTGCTATGCGGGCAGAAGGGCGAGATCAGATTGTCACAGATTTTAAAAA